>VZRW01010452.1:113851-147014 GCA_013398125.1 Aegotheles bennettii
CCCCACTTCCCTCCCACCCACCTGCCCAACTTCATGTGCAGTGGGAAAGGAAACAGCCCCAGGGAAACACGTTGGGCTGAATTTCCATCTGGGCACCGTGTAACACCACCCTGGGAAGGACCAGGCACGCTATGATCTTCCACTCTCCAAAAATCAAAGCAAGGCAAAAGCTGTCTCTCCTTTTCCCCTCTTGCCAAGGGCTAGAAATCCCATCAAGATCCAAAGCATATCATTCCAGTGAGAGATTTATACTGGGGGAAGGGGCAGGATTGGTTATTTGATGATTGGGTTGGGTTTTTTTTTAAAAAGTCCTTAATATCTCCCTTTTCTCTTTCACTGCACAGCACAAATCCCCCTTCCAACACATGCACGAGAGCAGAGCTGAACGGTTTGCACAGCAAACAGGTGATAAATCACGGGGCAATTGATTCAAACCAGTCCAGGGAATGGGAAACACATGGACGAGCTCTCTAATTAACTGTTTGATNGTGCATCCCCTGCCACCAGCAATGAGAGGGGAAACTGAGGCACAGACTGACCTTTTCTTTTGAAGAAGGAGATCTTCTCCTGACCTCTGAATGATCAGAAGAGATGAAGCAGATACCCCCATGTGCCAGGCAGGGATTTTGCTGTGTGTAAGTGGCCAGGATCAGGGCAGAAGCGAGATGGGCTGTAGGCAGAGCGATGAAGAAGTAAATTTAGTTCAAGCTAAACCAGCCCACGCTTCGTATGTTCACTGTGGGAACAGAGGAGTGTGGATAAATGACAATTTTGATACACTTCTGCCCCACTTGTAGTCACTTGTTGCTGCCTCAGTTTCCCCTCAAATAGAGACTTTCTCTGTCATCTTCTCTGCTGTGGGATCCTACCCAAATCTCTGTTTCCAGCCCTCTTAGGTATGACCCTCACCCCCAGGCCCCCCAGTCAAACCCTTTTGGGTCTCTCTAAGAGGAATTGGTATCTCTCACACTTGGCTGAGGGAGCCGCAAGGTTTTTCAATCATCTGCTAATGATAGGAAAGCAACTTTTATTCCCTCTCTCTCCCCCGGTCTTGGCAGGAAAGGTGGAATGTGGATCGTGAGAGGAGCAGCCACCTTCTAGGCCAACAGCTGCTTTGGGGGATGGGTTAGATAAATGTGCAGGCTTCCCAATCAGCCCTACACATCCCGAGCAGAAGACTTCACCGGAGCACGGGAGCAGGGGAATTGCTGACTCTGACAATGCCGCATCCATCTCGGGTGATCCCGGCTCCCAAGGATGCTGCCTTGGCAGTTGGGGATGCAGAAGGAGATGGCAGAGATAAACCCAGGCCAGCTTGCTTTGGAAAGAGCTGAAACACAGAGGGAGCTCCTCCAAGACATCTTTTGCTGCTTTTGGATGCTCGGGCTGTCCCCACGGGAGGAACCAACCCAGCTTTGAGGCACTTGCACGCAAGGCAAGACCCAGGTGTGTTTCCCCCCCCTGGCTCACAAAGGGGGAGCAGAGGCACAGCTCCTGTGGGAAGGATGCAGCAGGGTCGGGAGTTAAACTTCCCAGGTGCTTTCCCATCAACCTGTTGCTGTTACCCACTTGGCTGGCCACCTGCTTCCCACAGTGGCCATGGGATGCCTGGTCAGCAGTGGGGCCACACCAATGCATTTGTAGAAGGAGATGGGACCCAGGAAGGAGGATTCGCAGCCATCAGCTCACCATGGGCAGGCTGGAGAAGAGCCATGGACAGACGGATGGACTCTGCTCCCTGCCTGGCAGCCCAGGACCATCTCCAAATGACTTTCCAGCCACCAGCAATGTCACCAAAGCACCTCTGTCACCATCGAGCTGTTACTGCTTAGTGGATGGACAACCTCAGGCAGCAAGAGATCTTGTGGGAAGTTTGGATTTCTTCTTCTTTTCTCTCTCTCCTCTGCCCTCCCCTACAGCCACCCCCTCCCCACTTCCCTCCCACCCACCTGCCCAACTTCATGTGCAGTGGGAAAGGAAACAGCCCCAGGGAAACACGTTGGGCTGAATTTCCATCTGGGCACCGTGTAACACCACCCTGGGAAGGACCAGGCACGCTATGATCTTCCACTCTCCAAAAATCAAAGCAAGGCAAAAGCTGTCTCTCCTTTTCCCCTCTTGCCAAGGGCTAGAAATCCCATCAAGATCCAAAGCATATCATTCCAGTGAGAGATTTATACTGGGGGAAGGGGCAGGATTGGTTATTTGATGATTGGGTTGGGTTTTTTTTTAAAAAGTCCTTAATATCTCCCTTTTCTCTTTCACTGCACAGCACAAATCCCCCTTCCAACACATGCACGAGAGCAGAGCTGAACGGTTTGCACAGCAAACAGGTGATAAATCACGGGGCAATTGATTCAAACCAGTCCAGGGAATGGGAAACACATGGACGAGCTCTCTAATTAACTGTTTGATATGGCTGCGGTGAGTTTGGGTGTAGTTTCCAATGTTTTGCCTTTGGCTTGTCTCAGCCCTCTCCATGGTAACTGCAGTTTACCGGAAAGTGAGAAAATCCCGAGGCCGAGGTACAGCTCAGCTCAACCACAATAAAAAAGCAAAAAAGCAAAAAAAAATAAGAGTAAATACGGTGTTTCCTCTGTGGGAATGTTCCCTTCTTTTTCCAGCTGGAAAAACAAAACAAAATAAAAGGTCCTTCTACTTTATCTGTAAATCTCCACTCTCTGGTGGGTTACAGAGCACTCGGACTCTTTGCCCTCTGAGACACACACAAAGTCCCTCTGCCAGCTCTGCCCCCCATCCATAAATGCCCCCTGAGGTACCCACAGAGAGGGCTCGGGGTATCATCACGCTCCTTTAGCCCTGATTTATGCTATCAAAGTAACCAAGACTTTTACTTCATAGGTAATTCACAGCAATTCTTCAACTCCAGAAGCTCTGTTGAGGACACCAAATGGTCCAAGAGGTGGCTGCGTGTTTGGGAAGAGGAGCAAGCCCAGCCTTGCAGGACGTGCAGAGACATTAAACCTGAGTGCTTCTCCCATGGGAGATGGAGGCTGAGCAGGTACCCGTGGGAGCCGTCCGACCGCCTGGAGCTGCTTTGGTGACCCCCACAGCAGCAAAATGGGGACAGAGCTGACCTGGAGGAGTTTGAGGTGATGCTGGGCACGAGGGCTGGGTGCTGTGATAGCTGCCAAACGGGATTTGCAAGTAACAAATATGCAAATCTGAAGCTGGGGAAGGGTGGGCTGAGATCTGTCCGGGTCCCCTGAGTCACTCCAGAAGGAGTTAGCAAGATGCCTTGGGGACACTCACCCCAAACCTTTTCAAACTCAGTGAGTTCTGCTGACATTTCCAGAGCAGCCAATGCATTAAAATGTAATTTTAAAAGGAATAAAGGTTTAATCCATCTGTGTTTGAAAACAGTCTTCTCCCATATCCTGCTTTTGGCACGTCTTCCCAGCTGGGGCATCGCACCTCACTCCGTAACAGGGGCACAGCTGCAAACAAGGTTGGGATGTTAATATTTTATGTTTTATTGGCTTTTTTTTTTCCTTCCCCCCTATTTTACCCTTTCTGCACCACGACTCCCTGGGGTCCCGCTGGAACATCTGGCTGAGCCACTTCTGGTTCCATTTATTGGCAGATAATTTATTTGCGGATCAGCAGGGAAAAGTGACCCAACCATTTACTGGAGGTATTTTGGTTGACCCTTTGGTGATGCTTGCTAGAACATGGGTTCGTTAGGTGTCAAGGGCCTGATTCAGACCCAAGGAAGTCAAATGCAGATCTCCTCTTTAAGATTCAGGGCTGTTAGATCTGGGTCCAAAAACACTGGGGGAAATTAGTCAAATAATTGCCCTGTGAATATTATTACATATTATTCATTCTCTGGGA
Organism: Aegotheles bennettii; assembly: GCA_013398125.1. Lineage (NCBI taxonomy): Eukaryota > Metazoa > Chordata > Aves > Caprimulgiformes > Aegothelidae > Aegotheles > Aegotheles bennettii. The sequence goes on from VZRW01010452.1 coordinate 117,707, forward strand.
ATATTTTAAACTATTATTCACTCCTTGTGCATATTATTAGAGCAGCTCCCACTCAAAGAAGGAAATTAAATTGTAAAAAACAGTGTTTCTCTCTGTCCTTTTATCTTTTGCATTCTTTTTCCCCACCATCTCTTTCTTCTGACCATTCTTCGTGTCAGTCTAGAAGCTCAGGAGAAGGCAGAAGCACCCCAGCTCCCAGTTTTGGGATGCAGGGATTGTGGATCTGTGCTTTCATAACACCTATGGCTGCAAGGGCTTGCCTGTCGCCCTCCCTGCTGCTTATTTGTACCATAGCAGCGAGTTCAACTCATTGCATCTGAAAGGTGTCAACAGCCTAATACTCCCTTGTCAGCAAACTCTTCAGGGCTCTCTTAAGCCTTTCCAATGGCCATGGATCCTATTCAAGTCCCGTTCCCCACCTTTTGGCTAAAATTATCCAGCTTTCAAAAATATAAATGACTTTTTTTCTTTTTATCCTTGCACAATCAAAAACGTGGGCTCATTTTTCTTTGAATCAAAAAGCAGAGGCATTTTCCAAGGAGGCATTTCGGGGGAAAAAAAAAATAAAATAATGAAAATTTCGCAAATTTTTTGCAGCCAAAAGCAATCGACCCTTTTCCCCAGGGAGGAGTTTCATTTACTTCTGGCATTGCTGTGCATACCAGTGGTCAACCCCGTCGTACATGTGGCTAATCACAGCGTATAAAATGAAATGGGATTCTTTGCACGGGCTTTTGGGAATGACAGCCAGAGTCTGTGCTGCACGGGAATGTCTCACCCCTGGCCACGACAGTACAGAACCTCCTTGTGTGCATGGCATGAGACAGGGCTACAAATCCTGCTGGATTTCCAGCACCCCTGGACCGGCAGGAGCAGGGATCAGGCAGCTGATCCTGGCTCAAGGCTGAGAAACACTTCCAACACACCCTGAACAAAGCAATTTCTCCCATTCCTGGATGGTCTCTGGGGACTGATCTTTATTTAATAGACTCAGCCTCCCCTGCACGTTTTTAGCAGCTTTGTCAAGCTGTTAACACCCTGCCCAGCTCTCAGTCACCACCCCACTGGGAATGTGTCCCCAGCAGTGGCTGGAGCAGCATCCTTTGCTTAATCAGTGATGGCAATGCTTGTTCCTACCAAGCCCCAAGCAGATGGGACTGTGGTGAGGAGACATGGCTCCTCCCAGGGGCTGTTTGAGGTCTATTAAGGTCCTGCAGAAATAAACAGGTGGATTTAAATCCACCTCGGGTAGCTTTTAACAGAGGATATGAAGGTCTTTGGCTTGAGCCAGGAGATGCTTGAGGACAGCAGGGTCTGCGGGAGGTTTCCTTTCCACCTGTGCAGCCCCAGCCTGACATCAGATCTCACAGCTTTGGCTCTCCTGGGGGATTTTCAGCTGTAATGAGATCTGATTTCTTGCTTATGATCCAATCCAAACAAATAAAATGTAAAAACGAAAAGAAAAGGGAAAGAAATCCAAGTCAGGAACGAAACCATCACCTGCTTCCATAGCTTGGTAGAGCTTCAAGATGGGTTTCAGCCCTTCTGTCCTTTACCTTTTACTTTCGACTGAGGAGGAACTGGTAGGACTGTGTGATGAAGAGGCTGTTTACAGGAACAAACCTTTCCATCAGCCACCTGTCCTTACCAATGGAAATCTGTTTGGAAAACGAGTGAGCTCAAAATGATGGCAGATGTTGACTTCTGTGCTTCCTTTGAACTCTCTGGCTTACTGACCTCAATAAGGACTCATTTCTGGTGAAACGCTTGGGAACAGAAAAAGAACCTCCTTTAGTATGGGGGGATGAGCACTGCTGCTTCCCACTCTGGCACTGACTTTGTGTGGCCTTGGTCATGTTGTCTCATCTCCTTTGTCTCCTCCATAGAACATGGCCTGTGATGCTTATGGAGATGCTGCTGTCTCCAGTCCAACGGCCCCACAGAAAGCCAAGAATTGGTATTTTTAAAGGCAGGAGTTGCAATGATGTTTTCTTCACAGGCCCTTTCTGTGTTCCTGCATTTCTAAATCCTTAGCTCTTCTAATTTCTTGGGAAAGCATCTGGTTTCTGAGTCTCTCCAATCTGTCATTTTGCACAAATATACAAACATCCCTTTTTTGGATGATGGATTAGGGCTGCACTTTGACTTGGATCACACAATCCCAGGCTGGAAGAGGGGCTTTGAAGTCATGAAAATTTCACATTCCTGTACTGCCAGCAGAACAGTGCACAGGAGAGATGTACTGGGAAACACAGCCCCTGGCTCATGTGCACTGCTCCAGCCTCATCCCCTATAACCTTACACACTCAGGGCATCATTACCCTCTGCTTCCTCAGCAATGAGAGCTGGATCTCACATGGATTTATACTGCAGGATGTTCTCCTGGCCTTGAGGGAGCCCTCGACACATCCATGACTGCAGATCCCTATAATAACCTTGCACCCCTCCACTCTGCACTCCCAGAGAGGTGCAATTCCAACTTCACACCCCCTTCTATTAATTCCCCAGCATCCCCATCCCTCCACGCTGCTGGGCTTTGTTTCAGACACCACCTCTGCGGTGACTCTGGGGCAGCGGGAGCCTCACCCTTAGGACCTGGGACACGGGTGAGGACAGCCTGTAGTTTGTCACCCAAAAAGAGCACGAGGGCTGGCACGCTGGGTCCCAGGACCTTTCACCTCACATGTGAGAAAGCTCCGTTTGGAAAAATATCAGTGAGCACTACAGTGATTTGCTGCTGATTTACTAGCTGGAGCTGTAAATCAGCACTTGTCAGAGGCTGGAGTTACGTGCCTGTGCTGGAGATTGATGGAGCCAGCTGCCAGGAGGAATTACCGAGCAGCAAACTCCAGTCTGGAATCATTGTTCTAGGCCTCTGCACGAGCAAAAATATTCAGGTGATTTATACAGGAGGAAATGGCTTTATGTCCTCTTCAACTGGAGTCCTGGATCCTGCCAGTAAGGACCTGCGAAATCTCCTGGTTTTCATCTCGCCCGCAGGAAGGATGCTGCAATTTAATGAATTTAGGCTCTGAATTCACCATTATGACCAGGTTTATGGGTGAAGTCCTGCCCCCAGTGGGAGATTTTGCCTTCCTCTCCTGCCAAGCCACAGTTACCCAGCACAAGCTGCTCATCAGTTTCTCTTATCCCACCTTTTACATGTATTTTTAGATGCTGCTCTTGTTTAACACCCACTGAAAGCCTCCGTGATGCCTCAGTGGATCCTCATCACTGCATGGATGCTGCAGTGATGAGCAAGACCAAATGGAGAGGGGCTGTTTGGCTGTTCAACAGAGCAGAGCTGGGTCAGTTGGGGAAAGGACATCCCGTGTGCATACAAGTGGAGAGTGGGTGAATAAATAAGGTGCCAGCAGATGGTGCTCAATAATTTGCAGCATCTGTGCTGGGATGAAGTGGTCCATCCCCATCAGATGGCTGTTCAGAAAGAGGAGCAAAAAGCGTTTGTTGCACCAAAAGCACCAGTGCAAATAGAGCAAGCTGAGGCACTTGTTGCATCAATTGCTCCTGCCAATTGAATTTCAAGCACGTTGTGACAATAACAAGGAAAGCACCTTTTTATTGCAGCCAGGCATAAGCACCTCGGCCCCTGACCCTGCTGCTTGTTTGCATCCCCGGGGTTTTGTTTGTTCAGAAAACATGGGAGGGAAAAAATAACATGAAAAAAAGACATTGCAGTTCAGATTCAAAAGAATCTCTGAGTGCCCCGGGAAGATAAAACTCCTCATGATATCACTGGCTTTATCTCCCCTGGATGTTCCACTTCCATCGCCCTGCAGCGGTTCCTTTGGTTTTTCTCATGTGCGGATGGAAAAGTACCAAATGCAATGGTTCAGAGGAGCAAGTGACCTCGGAGACAGGAGGTGGATGTTTTCCTTTTTCTCTTGCCATGGCTTACATGCTGGAGCTTTCCTGGACATCCCTTTGCCCGGGACACCTGCTCCCTCCTTGGCTCCCCCAGCCCACTCCTTGCACACTTCCTCCCGGATTGCCCTGAGGTCACGCAGGAGCCACCTGTGGCATCTTATTTCGTCACTGATCCAGCTTCAAGTGAGCATTTCACAACTTTAAGACGTTGTGGGAAGGGGCTGGTAAAAACAAATCCTCCTTGAGACCCAGACCTCCTCTGGGATCCGGGCACAGAGAGCAGGGTACCAGCCATGTGAGCACCCAACCCTTCAGGGATGCTCCAGCAAGCGAAACTCCACTTGATAAAAAAATTGTACAAACAATTTTAAGGCAGGAATGCACTTTTTGGACAGGACTGGTGCCCGACCTGCCAGGAAAAACGGCGTTGTCCCAGGGGATCAGTGTCATTAGCTCATTTCCCATCGGCACGGGGAGCAGCTGGGTTTGATGCAAGCAGCTGGGGAAGGTGCTGAGATGGGGTGGCGTGGGGCATCCCGGCTCCCCCCGGATGGACCAGCATCCCCAGCCGGCAGCACGGATGGGCAGCAGGTGCAGGGATGGGGGCAGGAAACTGTTTATAGGGCTTAGGAAAAGCTGAGGTTTCTGGCAGGATCCTGAGCTGTTCGGTTTGGCCCCGAGCTCTCTGCTGTATAAACTGTGGGATTAGAGTCAAACATGAAACCAGAGCAAGAGGCCAAAGGCAGAGCTGGCAGCTGGGCTGGAGGTCGGGTTTTTTTCTCCATGTAAGCATGTCCAAGCCAGGCCTTTCAAAGAGAGAAAGGTAAGGAAGGGGGAAATGAAAGAAAGGGGAACACAGCAAAATAGGGGTGGAAATCACCCCCAAAGAAGAGGGATGGAGCACCGGAGCGGAGAAGCTGATCCAGAGACTGCACAGTGGGAAGCATCTGCAAAACGAGGCAGTCCAGGGGATGGGGGAAGCCAACACCTCTTGGGGAACCATCTCCCAGTTGGGTGCCACCAAACCTGGCACCCATCCTTGGTGACACAGTGCATTGTCCCACCCGCTCCCGGGGGCCTGGGCTCTGCTGCCACGCAAGCAGGAGGGTGTTTCCCCACCATTGTCTGATTGTTACTGGTTTTGCTCGAGATGCAATTCTGCTTTTCAAGATCGAGACAGTGAACTGGGTTGACCTCCAGTGTTTTACAGCCGTGTGGTTTGGATTAGCTGACTCATTGTTTATGGCGGGGTTTCACGGCCCTTTGGTGGGGCCGAGGCACACACAAAAAAATCATCTGTGCTGGGCATGGAGGGAGATTTTGTCTGCAAAGCATCAATGTGCTGTGAGATAGGCAGGGAACCAGGGTTTTCCTGGGAGTCTTGGAGAAACCTGGGATTTTTCATGAGAATTTCTTATGTGCTGCAGGTAGCCCCCAGGACCGAGGGGAGAAATAGATTTCCAGAGTCAGAAACCTTATCTCCATCCTCCCAACTTTTGTTTTCTCTAACCAGTCATCCAGACGTGCTGGGGATAGAAGTCAGATGTGGTCTGAATAGACGTGAGGAATTCAAGCAGGGAAAATCACACCATGTGGATGAAACAGGAATTTGAGGGCAGACCCGCTCCGCACCCACATTGCCTCCTTCTCCTCATGGTTATCTACTGAAAGCCCCATCGTTTGATCTGACTCTCCCTGAGCTCAGCAGTGGGTGATCTGGGGATCTCCCCAACTTCATTGGGTTAGATTTTCTCCTTTCGGAGGACAAGCAAAGCATCAAGCTGTACTTCTTGGTAGTGCCCACTCCTCAGCTCCCACAAGGATATTTGAGACTTATTCCTTCCAAAGGATGTGATCTGAGCCATGGCTAAGGACCAGGGTGGAGCTCAGGTCCATGTCCAGATGTCCACAGAGTCTGTGGGCATTTAGACTGCAGAATCCTTCCAGCCCCAACCCCATCCTGTTAAAATGTGCAGGAGGTTTCCGTTCATGCTCCTGGATTGCAAAACTCTAAAAGAGTCAACAAATGCAGCTGCTGTCACCTATTACCCCAAAACCTGCTGGGACAAGATCCTAAACCACCAGGAGGGCTGTCAGCTGCACGCTGTGCAAGGACCTTGCTCTCCCTCCATACTCATTGCCCCAGATGAAGACTTGCTCCAGTTACAAGTGGAGATGTTATTTTTCAGCCGGGAGCTGGCGATGGTGAGGAGCTCACTTTGCTTTTTCATCCTGCAAGAGACCTGTGAGGCTTGGCTGTGGGCTGGAAAGGGCAGGTTTCTAATCCCTTTGGGTCTGCCTCAGCCCCAAGTTTGGGTTCAAGCTCGTGACAAGGGCAAAGGAGGACGATTGGGAGCTGGAGCCACTCCTGTGCTAGGTGACACCTGCACACCGAGCTCCTTCCTTAGCTCTTGTCAGACTTTGCTATTGAATGTTGGTGCTTAGCAGCTCATAAATACAAGGTGTGCTGGAATGGAAGCAACATTCATAGTGTTAAACAGCACAAGATTGAAAGACTCTTGGGTTGTCTTCATGTTCTCGACCTCTCTGCCATCACTCCAAGCTGCTACATGCCGCCTGGCACGCTTAGCAGACAATACCCCATTGATTGCCCCAGGAGCTCCTGCCAGCCCAGAGGGTCCTGCTCTGCCCTTGGAAATGCCTCACACAATGCCCAGACTGTGCACATGGGATCATCAGAGCACCAATACAATGTCACTGGGGGCCTGATGATCAGCAGCACAAAAAGAGTTTTATGGTGGCAGGGTACAGGCGTTCCCTTCGCGGGGCGATGGACGTCATTGATTTATTCCCTTCTCTGGCTGCAAACAAAATGCCCTTTAAAAATAAAGCAAAAGAGCTGAACTGGCCGTGCCTTCAATCTGAATCCCCGTGGCCTTTTCCATGGGTGCCCTGCCCTTGCCGATAACCCCGGCTCCCGCTGGCCCAGGCCCCTGGGGAGAAGGGAATTAGCACTTCATATTTCTGATGTGCGAGTCGGGAGCAAGAGCCCAGCCGGCATCCAGGCTGCTGCTGGCCAGAGCCAACATTCCCCCTGCTTTGTACCAGTTTATTTGGGGGTTTCATCTAAAGAGGGCAAGGGCTCCAAGGGGCTGGCTGATGTCGGGGTCTCCATCATCCAGTCCTGTCCTCAGGGTCATGCAGACACTTTGGTGGTTGTTTGAGTGCTTTTTTTCCTTTAATCTTGAATACCATGTTATTTTTGCATAAGTCTCGTTCCAAAACAGAGCCTATAACATCTTCCAGTCATGTCCCCTCTTCCTGCCCCTTCTTCCCCGAGGAAATATCTTCAGCTCTCATAAACACTCCAGAGGGCAAACCAATGCTCCAGGGAGCACCACTACTGGGGCAACCTGTGTTCCTCTCCCTGCAGAGATGCTTAAAGCACAACCCAAAATTACACCCCTATTTTAGCACCTCTGGCTGGACGCCATGATGTGGGTTTGGGACCCACCAAACACTCGACTCAACCCCTGCTTCCCTTCTTCACGGGGAACTGGGAGGAGGCGAAGCTCTGTAAATCAGGTGTTAAACTGGGATTTTTTTAAAGTAAACCCAAAGGAATGAGCTGGCCAGAGCTCGGTGGGTTGCAGCTATCCCCAAAATGTCCTAGAGCTTGGAAAATTCTCATCCCTGTTGTGAATCCCCCAGGAGATGCAGTACACAAGGATGCTTTTCTGCCTCTTGGACCTCGCAGTGCCCAACTCATGCACTGATGAGGTGCTGTGTTTTGGTTTAGATAGAAAAGGGGAAAATAAGAAAGATTTATAAATTCTCCAGTTTGAAACACAAGTGCAGATCTTTGATTCAGCCTCACCCCTCTCCATGAGTTTTCCTGCTGTCTGTGCCCGAGCCAGCACCAAAGCACATCTTTCCATTGTCCCATCCCAGAATCCCTCACAGCCTTCACCAAATTTTCCTAAAACTGATGGAAAATTCACCCTTTTTGAGTTCTTTGAAGAAGCAAGGGGCTGAGGACGTGGTTTTGGGACAGAAAGTGGCTTTCTCTGGCTGGTTGGGGATGGTTAATCCATCTGTGGGACTCAGGGTGGCCTTGCAGAGCTGGACTTACCAGGGCAAGGTCTAGAGGGGGAGCCTGGGGAAGGGGCTGAGTGGCAAAGCCTTAAATGGAGCAAGATCAGAGCTTGGGCTCTTGTCCAAGGTTCAGGGCAAGGCACAGCTCTGAATTTCCCAAGCTACCCAAGCCTCCGGGCTTTGCAGCTTTGCAGCCTCCCGAGATCTGATTCCCATGATGGATTCCCAGCAGCAGAGATAGAAAGTTTCCCGAAAGGGCCCGCATCCCATCTGCTGAGCAGCCTCTTTCTCAGGCTATTTGCAGCATTTGGATAGCTGAAGAAAGCAGCTCCCGTTTCCCTCCTCCCTGGGGAACCTCCTTCCCCCTGCAGTGATTCAAGTCCAAGGCCAACCCATACAACCGCCCGTGGTGGCGGCTCTTGCCACCATCCCTCTGCCCCAAAAAGCCTCCTGCTGGGAAAGCATCCCGCTGCCATCAGGTGCAATCAAATCCCTGTTTTCTCCCTCATTTCTAGGGTTCGTTGGGATGCAATTTGACAGTTTAGGATAAGGTGCATTTCTTGAGGTCCTCTAATCTCTGAGCAGTTGCTGGAAGCTCAGGAGCATCCCAATTCATGTTTGCGTGTCTAGAGGGTCTGCATTAATATTTCTTTCCATCCTCCTTCTCTCCCACTCCCTCATTTTCCCCTTTATAGGGGAATAATATCATTTATGAGGTTTTGTGGGCACTGATGTCCAAAGGGAAGGGGATGCTTTGTGTAACCCAGCCCCAAGAGCTGACCCCTTGAGCATTGTTTCCCCTCTATCCACCTTCCCAACCCTGAGAGAGGAAAGGTCTCATCACCAATGGGTGTAAATGGTGGTGACACCGACCAGGAAAGCCATGCCTCTCCCTCCTTCACAATAAAATACATTTATAACCCTCCTGCACCATTCATTTCCCTCTCGCCACCCCCTGTTTTATTCCCCCCCCGTCATTTAAGTGCTGCCAAAGCCCCCCTTGCACAGCAGCAGGCTGTGGATTGCATTTGCTGTCCCTGCCACGAAGCGATGTGGGGCTTGGAGGGAGATGTCAGATTGCCCTGAGTCATAACAAAACCACACACATCCATTTCCCTGTCAAATCAGCTTTAAACAAGCCCGATGTGAGTAAACATGGAAGCACAGATTGCAAAGCCTGTGAAAACACTCCCGGCTAACCGGTTTATACTCAGCAGATGTTAATGTTTAGCAGGCCAAGAGGATAAAATAAAAGGTCTCTTTCCACTGCAGAGGAGGGAAAGGTGATGGGGCTGCCAGATCCAGCCCTTTCCAGTGGATGAAACCCAGTGGTGGGATGCAGGAAGCAGCGGTGGAGCCTGGAGCATCCCCAAAACCCCTCGCACATGCCTGGTACCTCCTGTCCAGCCCCAGCACACAGCTCAAATCATCTATGAGATGTGACAGGGTGGATCTCACCTTTGCAGGGCACCTTCTGGGGGTTTGGAGGGTTTGTTGGTTGGGGTGGTTTTAGTACCTGCAGGAGCTGAGCTGCAGCATGTGGAGGAAAGCAGCCGCACTCCTGAAATAATGTTATCTTAGCAAATGGGTTTGTTATGGCTGTCGGCTTCCTTGAGGAGCATTTCTTAATCTAGAAAAGCAGCAGTCCCCACGCAGAGGGAAGTTTTTCATTATCGGCTCCGAGGAGTTTGGAGATGAGAGATTAAGGGCAAAGGCACACAAATCCAGGGAAGGAAAATGTGGGAGCTGTCTTCGGTGAGATGTGAAAACACCCTGGAAATACTGGCTGCATCCAGGTGTGAACTCAGGTAGCCCAAACTCCTGATGGGGGTGACCAGACGTGGGCTACGAGCAAAGAAAATCGATCACAAAAGGGAGAAAGGAGATTCCTACACCTGTAACAACACAGCTCCTCCCCTTTCCTCGTTGTGATACATTCTTGCCTTGTATTTTCACAATATTTAGAGAAAACTCCAAATATTTCTACTCAGTGAAGCACAGCATTGGCTTTTTGTGTATAGAATGTAGGGCAGTGATGTTTCCAGCCTGCAAACCAAGTCACAGCCTGGACGGGAGGATCCTGTGGGGGTTTCCCAGCATCTTGGGTGTTCAAAAAATGGGTTGATGAGGCACTTGAGGCCATGGTCTAATGGTTAGGAATATGATGGGATAAAGGTTGGACTTGATGACCCTGGAGGTCCCTTCCAACCATAATGATTCTATGATTCTATGATTGGGGTGCTCTCACCAAACTGGTGTTTCTTTTTTCTATTTGGGAAGAATAAAGTGTTATTTATATTTTTTTACAATGGGATATACATTTTTTAGGAGGCTCTCTACAGCCACAAGAGGAGAGAAGGTGTGTATATATATATATATATATAAAAATCTATATATAGGCAAAGCAATTTGAGGGATGACAAAGCCATCCAGAGAAGAAGAAAAGGTGCGTGGAGGAATGGAAATAGCAGCACGTGGGAAGCAGAACCAGAAGGTCCCATCCTAAGGGAGTTTTGCCTTAATATGAGCAAACAGGCACTGAAATAGCTCACTGTAAAGGATTTATCCCCAAAGATTTGGACTCGCTACCCAGAATAAGGAGGATTTAAGGACTTTTCCCTTTTTCTCTTGCATCTCCTGTATGCTGCTGGCATCCCGCAGCCCCTGTCTGTCTGTCCCACCATCTTCTTTGGTTTATTGACATTTTCAGCCCCTACGAGGAGAATGTTGTCAGCCTTTTACGTCCTTCCCGCACCAGTTTTATCAGTTATTCATTAATTTGGGTTTATTGCTTTCCTTGTTTGTTCTGTTGTTTCGTTTACTCAATCCCCAAGGCTGCTGAAACGAGGCACCGAAAAAAAGAAAATATAGGACAAATAATTATTATTTGCATGTTCTCTGGAACGAGCCAAGAAAGAGTCTCCGGGGAGAGGGTGGGATTCGCCTCTGTTTGTTTTTTCAGAGGCAATATTAAAAAGGAAAAATGTGGGAAGGCGGGTGGAAGAGTTAACCCTTGCCAGAGCTGCATCTCCACACCACGGAGGGGGCCGAGAGCTCCCAGCAGCGGGGAGGAGGAAGAGGATGAATCAGAAACAGGTTCCCTGGTGCTTTTGGCTTCCCACCAGCAGAAACCATGCAAAGATAAAATGCAAGAGGAATCCCTGACAGCAGAGAGGGAAGAGTTGTGCAGGCTGATACCCAAGGCAAAGAGCAGGGCAGGGTTATTTTTTTTCCCACGTAAACTCACCCCTCTCCAAAAAATAAAAAAATATCCCCCCAATGGCATTTTAGAAGTGAATCCCAGCCAGATTTGGGGAATGATTTCCAGGCCTGGGCGAGGGGCTCTCTGATGGCACGTGCCGGGGAGGGATGCTCAGCATCGCCTGGAGGAGCCCCTGCCCATCCCTCTGGGGCAGCTCAGAAGGAAACATTTGGATGCCTGTCACTTTGTACCAACTCATTGGCTTCACAACAAAGCTAATTTTGTGCCTTTTTAGTTTTTCTCTACTAAAAGGAAACAACAAACCTTGACGCACACGCACCCCACCGCACTAATTAGAGCAGACTTTTCTTTTTCAGGTCCAAATAGGAAACGTTGGCCACAGCCAGAAAACCACCTTGGCTGCCTACTTCCAGCAACCTTCAGCTGCATCAGAAAATAAAATCCCTGAAGCCTTTCTAATTGTATCTGTATTGGGGATGGGAGGGAGGAAGGAAGGGTGGGTGGATGCAAGGAGTGATGGCACTCATCTACACTGGTGATGGACTTCTTTTTTAAATAAAGAGCATCTTAAATGCTTTCAAATTATGTGCTTCATATTTTCTTTGAGATGCAGGATCCTTGCTCTTGAGGATGGAAGGAGGCTGAGGAAATGCTTGAGGAAGGACTGGAAGGAGAAGATGTGTCATCTCTTTTTGCTTCCATTCTCCTCCTCAAAAGCAGAAAAAAATATGTTTAAAGGGGAAGGAGCCAAAGATTTCCTTTACAAAAAGAGACACATTTCAAACAGTTTTATATAACAACAAAAAAACCCCACTGTGAACAACATGAAAGTGATTTTCCTTTCCTCCACATCACCTTTTGGCAGCCGTGTTTTACCTCTGCCCCCGGGGACAGCGTAGCACGGCAGGCACACACAGGGTCTCCAGCTCCTCTGCAGTGCTCCGGGGATGCAGAGAAGCCAAAAAACCCCTGGATTCAGGTGGGATAACAGCTGTTTTGCATCAGCATCTCCCTCTTGAAGTTCCCCTTGTTTTTCTTCTTTCTCCTTGTTTCCTTTTCTCTCTGCTCCCTCCTTTTTCTCCTGCCTTTGGGATAAAAAAACGCAGCCCAGGTTCTCCCTGTCTTTCAGTGCCCATTTTCCTCCTTGTTTGTTTTTCTGCCTAATATATCCTCACCTCCAAAGTAACTGCTGAAGCCAGGGGGTTAATGGGCAGCTTGGGAATACTGTGATCAAGGCCATACCATCCTGCACGACCCCAAGTAAGACCCCTAAAGCCCACATCTGGCCTCCCCCTAAATCCTGGAGGTACCTAAAGATGGATGAAAACGTGGCTTTTAGTCTCCCTAATTTCACTTAACATCTAGCATGGGGATATTGGGTTTTTTTCCCAAATTCCCTGGGATTTTTTAAGCTGCCCGGATAGACCAGGCTTAAGTAGACTCAGTCTACTCTTTGCTCATCATCTCTCCGCACCTTCCACTCCATCCCTTGTCCAGATGTCCTTCCCCTACCTCTCCCGCCGGTGTTTCTATAGCATATGGAGCTGCTTCTGGACAACATATGTCATGGAGAACACAGAGAGCCTTAATTCCCTCTGTCATGATGATGTGGTCCCTATAGTGACCATAATTTCGGGAACATGTGTTTCTCCTACCCGGAGCCTGGGCTCTGTGCTTTGAAATTCTTCTGGACGATATAGAGTTGCAAAAAAAAGGTCAAAGCCGTATATTAGCCAAAAAAATATTAAAAAAATTTAAAAAGCCCATCCTGTGACGTGGGGAGGGATATATTTAGGATATTTTCTCAGTTCTCTACACCCCCAAAGGCTTTGATTCAGCCTCGGTGTAAACTCCCAGCATGTGTGGGAAGTTGCTTTGCTTACAGGCTGTACGGAGCAGGGAGGTGCTGAAGTGCCTGCTCAAAATTAAGAACATGCTTAAGGGCTGAGAAAAATGTGCAGAATTTAAGCATGAATAGTAATTAAGCACCAAAACGTGGCCCTGGGTGCCTCGGTGGCTCATGACAGAGTGGTTTGCTCAGCCAGCTCTGCCTGGGCCAGATGCTTTGGCCACCTGAAGGTGCCTCAGATGCTCCGTCGAATCCCACGGTCTCTATTTTTCATTTTAGAGCAAAAAGCATCTGTTCCTGCAAATAATTACCCTTACGCCTGAATTACATACAGTGTTGTTCCTTCCACGACTCCAAAACATTTCTCCTTGAGGGCTTATATTTCCAGAGCTGTCAATCCAACACCTCTCACCAGCGCTGAACTCGTTTACAAGGAGAATGGAAAAAAAAAAAGAGAAATCCTTTAAAAAATAAATAATCAAACCACATTAAATAACCATTTGGGAGACCGTCCGCCTCCCAGGCTTGCTTGGCTGAACTTGATATTAATTAAGCTAAATCCAAATGCAGCACCTTCCCCAGGAGTCGGCTGGAAAGCTCTCACCGCTCACCCCGTGGCTGCAATTTCCAAGGGCTTTACCTAGTTAAGGATTATAATCTTTAACAGCTGCCTGATTTACTCAGCTCATTCCCTCGGAGATGCTGAGGTGTTCCTCGGCCAACAAACACCATCTCTCTCCTTCTGCCATCGTGGCTTTGAGGCTTATGCATTTATAGGAGTGAAAGTATGTGATGGAGACCTCCAAAAGGATAAACCCCTGCTCATGCCACCAGTCGGTGAGGAGGTGGGAGTTTGTTTGCCATAAATCCATGAGCTCTGCTTGCAAGGTTAGAGTTGGCCAGGCAGTTTTGGCACTGACCACATTGGATAATTAGAAAAAAAATATTAAAAAAAATAAAATACAAAAAAAAAAAATCCCCCAAGCCAGCAGAAATGCTTGTGGGAACGTGTCAGTTTGCTGGCTGGGGAGGATGATGGGGGGAAGTTTAGTCTGCTGCAAGGGTCGGCATCACTGGGGGGGTTGGCATCCCTCCCCAGCCCATCCCACAGCAGTGCTGGAGCTCAGCTCCATCGCCCGGCTGTGGAAAAGCTGCCCGGGCTTTCTGCGAGTGCCTGACCCGGGGTTAGGATCAATGACACATCCTCAGAGCCGCCCGAGTGGGAAAAAGGCCTTTTCTGCTTGGAGAGCAGGTTTTTTTCCTGCCAGATTCGGGGAGGGCCGGCTGGAACCAGCACAGTCTGTCCTGCAGCCGTCGGCGCCGGGAGAGGTGATGGGAAAAGTGGGGAGAGGGGCTGGGGTCTCTCATCCCTGCTCCACACCAGCACCCCATCTGACACCCCTCAGCTCAGGTGAACATCCCCCTCTCCCCTTGGCAGTTTATTCCCCCCCCATCCCCAGGAGAGGTTTTCTGCAGGACATGTGTTCTCAATTAGGTCCATTTGTTCAACCTACGTCTGGTTTTGCTAGAGTCTGCTGGCAAAAACCAATAATAATAATAATAATAGCAATAATAATAGCAATAATAATAGCAATAATAATGGCAATAATAATGGCAATAATAATAGCAAGACAGCATCCCAGCCTCAGGGAGCAAATCTGCAGCCACATTGAAGCAGCCTGGACCAGAAAGACAAGAGCACTTCCCTCACCCTTGATGGTTCCTCTCCCTCCGTGGTTCCTCTCCCTGACATTACACTTCAGGTAACCCCTTTTTTTCCCTCTTTTTATGTTTTTTGTCAAGCTTCTCAGGTTTCAGCTCAAGACAAACGAAAACAAGCAGATCTGCAGGCAGTCCCAGATGCAGGATCAGGTTTTAGCTTCATAAAGGCACTCGGCTCGTGCTGCCCAAACCATCTCAGCCAGGGATGGGCTTGGAGCAAAGCACATTGTGGTTTGGCTGGAGCAGCACGGGACCTTCATTCTCGATATTAAATCATTTAGAGACTTTAGCACTTGTTAGATGAGTTGCTGCAAGAGCTTAAGAGGCTGGAGGTCTCGGTGCACCATCAGGAACACCAGCCATGCCTTGTGCTGCTGTGCCGTGGGAGTGAATGCAGTTTTTATGCCATTTCTGGGGTAAGAAAAGGTGTATTTGGTCAGAGCAGAGGTGCATCTAAACCAGCATCTTCTCCAAAAGTGGCCGAAAGCAGATGCCTGGGAAGCACACAAGAAACGGGAGAAGAAAGTGGATGGGAGGCTAAAATAATCAGGGGAACGAAATGCATTTGTTCCAGCAGAGGACTTGGGTCAGTCTGTTGTTGTTCAGTTAGAGCTTTTTTTTTGGTAGGTTTCTTTAATTTAAACAAAAATCCAGAGTGCTCCCCATGTGCCAAAGCCCGGGAATAAGAGAAAGAAATGTTATCAGAGGGGCATTGCAGAAATACCCCCTGTGCCTTTGCCAGGGTGTAAATAACTTTCCTCTTCATCAGTCCAGACCTGTACTGGGAGCTTGATGGAGACTCCTTGGCCTAAGGGCATGAGTCCCACTCTGCCAGCCCCTCTGCCACCTTCAATTCCCTGGCTGTTTTGAACCCCATTTCAACCACAGCAAGACTGAGCTAAGGGTTTCTCTCACATTTAGTGGAGTTGGAGGATGCAGGTCAAGATGCATCAGTGTCCCCTGAAGGGAAAAGCAGCCAGCCTAGCCTTTTATTAGACATCAGAGAATCCAAAGAGGACAAACTCACAGCAAAACACAAAATTTTCCAGCCTAAGGAAACAAGGAAGCTCGAGAGACATTGGTGGCAGCATGTCATCACCCAGGGAAAAGCCACCCCTTCCCCTTGGACACAGAGCAGGATGCTCCACGTCATTCCTGTCTCACCGGGAGCCAATTCCTGGAGAGGGATGTGGGCACCACCTGCCTCACCCTCCTGGTCCCAGGTGTTGGTGTTTGCCTCAGCCCCATTAAATCACTGCCAGCTTCCCAGGGGCAAAGCCCCCTGTGTGTAACAGCCCACCAGCTTTCCCTTTGAGGTGGTGTTTCTGACCTTCCTCCTGCCTTCCCAGGTAAATGCATGGGGTTTGGGTGATTTTTTTGTCCCTTTGGGTGATTTTTCAGGGTTAAAAGGATGGGCTGTCACCTGGTGCTGGAAGAGTAAAGTCTTGGTTTTAACTTGAGTTTCTGCTCCTGAACTCGAGGGGAAAACTATGGCTGGGTGGAAATCTCCCTCTGTGTTCCTAATAAAGGTGTTTGCAGCTGGAGCCTTTGCAGCATGGAATATATTTGGGCTGAAACAGAACTTTCTTGTGGGGAGAGATGCAGGAGATCAATCCTTTATTCTCCTGTAGGAGAATGTGCTTGGTCGGGTCTGTTGCTGTCTTTATTTCTTTATTGCAAAGAACAGCAAAGCAAGTTTGCCCCCCAGTAAAACACATTAAATTTGCCAAATCTTTACAACGTAGCAAGGGAAAAATATTGCATTTGCTAGAGGGAAAATAAAATGCCAGGTGGTCTAGTGAGGACTGGAGGGGGTGACACCACTGAGCAGCCGTGTCCCATTAAAAGGCAGAGTTTATCTCACCCTTGGCACTGATTTAACCAGGAAGAGGGCTCTGACTCAGGGAGGGGGTGCTGGGAACCAGCTGGAGGAACTTGCATTGTTTTCTGGGCACCCAGCAACCCTGCAGGTGGCTGTGAAAGGCAAAGGTGATGTGAGAAAGGGTTTGTCCATGTATGGAGTGGATGACTTCAGAACAGCACATCAGGAAAGGATGATCCCAGGCAATGGTATGTGAGGACATGGTTGTTCCAGCATGTGAGAGTGCTGTTCCAGTTTATATTAATCTGTTTAACCCAATATTGCTGTTATCATGACAAAAGAGCATCCTGATTTCAGGCTAAAGCAAACCAGCCTCATGCATTTAACACCCCAGGGCTCCTTCAGACAGGGGTGGGGTTTTTTGCCAATAACAAATCCTATAGCAGAAGCAAGTCAGAATAAACTTTTTAGGTTTTCAAAGGAGTTTGGTTTTTTTACCCTTCAGTTAATGAGTTTAATGGAGGCTGTGATCTCAATAAGACCAGAAGTGTTCTGCAACCACGAACTAAATGAGAAGGCTATGGCAGTGTCCCCTGGGGAACTAGGTGTGACTTTAAATACGGTTTTATTTCAGGTTTGCTATTGATGCACAAACAGCAGAGATTGATGTTTAGTATACATGGTATACACAAAGCAGCCAGTACAATCGGCATCTCCGTCCTTTCGCTGCACACTCAGCAAAAGAACAGCAACACAAGAAATCCCTCCCGCCCCGTCCTTCTCCCCCCCTGCCGTGGGCGAGGGTGATGACTTCTCAGTGGCTTGGAAACCATCTGTTGGATGGCAAGACACAAAAGGGCAGCTCCTCCGAGCTCTGTCCCCAAAGGAAAGCGCAGCGGGCTCCGAAACGCAGGGAAACCCTCTGAAAATGAATGATGGGTTTCATGGGAGTGGAGACCTGGAAGGGATTTCCTAGAACATTAAATCCCATCCCCTGCTGTGCAGAGCAACCACAACATCTGCTCCTGGCTCCATCGAGCAGTGTGGAGACCCAAAATATTATTGTGTTCACAAAGGCATGACACAAATCCAGGGAAGATGGGTCCACACACATTGTCACGAGGAGTTTGCTAAGCTGGTGGGAAGATCTAGCAAGGAAATCCTGTGCTACCGCTGTCCTGTTTCTTCTTGTGATCTTTCTCATCTTGCTCACAGCTGGAGACCTTTTGGAGCAGACCAAAGGGCACAAGGAGTTTCCACGCTATACCTTCATGGGACAGAAGGAGCAAGGTAGGCTCCAAGCCTCCAGCTGCTGAGACAGCATCTTCTGCCCACCCTTCTGTTGATCCCAGTAATGGCATGGCTCCACCCAGAGACTCTGGCTCACTCATGTTCACAGATAATTGATTAAGAGGCACCTTCATCAATGGAAAAGCAAAAAGTGAGATGGTCCCTGATGGTAGGATCTGAGCGAGAGACCTAAATGATGTGTTAAAGAGAGCAGGGCTTGAGGTAAGACAGCCTCTGACCATGATGTGCGTGAAGCCACGTACCTGTCAGAGGCTAACAAAAATACCTGGAGGGGGGAAACTGATTGTAGCTGCTCTGCAGCAGCAAGAGGCTCACCCCCCCTCCCCTTTGCCCACACTCCTGAACCCCACTGAGCCCCTTTCCCCCAGGAAAACCCAAGACCTAAATTTATCCTCCACTCCTGCAGCTCAAAAGCGACGCTGGGGATGTTGCCCCTGCTCTGCTAGAATTCAGCTCAGGGTATCTCTGCAGGGCTTAGTGCAGAGGAAAAGTAACTCAACCTTGGCCCAAAGGCTGGAGGGCAGAGAGCAGTGGGATTGTCTGGGCGTGGTGTACTGGTCCCGTTAGGTACCAGTGACTCATGGGATTCCACACCATGGTACTACAGTACTGTTGCTTGTTGGTTTGGATTTTTATGGACTGACAGCTCAGATCTCAGGTCCGTAGTGTTCCCTTTTAGCCCTGAAAAACTCCAGGCAGGTGGCTTATCACCTGTTGTAAAGGAGTTGTAAAGGAGCATCCATGGATGCTGGCACAGCCCCATCCCAAAGCACCATAGGAAAACCTCAGCTGGGTGAGAGAGCCCGCTGGGAATAACACCATCCCTGTGACACAAGGTTTGCATCCATTGGGGAAAGGGGAGGTTTAAAAAGTACAAAGTTAAGCACCATAAAAATCTACACTGGTCAGGTCATAAACATGAGGAGAAAACGAAAATAAAGCCACCACCTTCCAGCCTGGCCTGGGGATGCTGCTGGGGCTCTCCAGGTCACCTGGGCTGCGAGGTGATGGCCAGCAAGCCCTGGAGGCACCAGTCCCTGTGAGCCCCAGCCGCCCATCACACCAGTGGCCGGACGCTATCGGTTGCTGCCGTGGCACCAGTAAATTCTTTTGGTCCCATTTAGCATGAGTGCTGGGGGAGCCTGGGGAGGGAGGAGTTGGGCTTGGCCTGGGGAAGATGGGGGAAGCTTTGACTGTGCAATTGAGGGACACCCCCCTGCCTGTCCCCGAATCCATCCCAGGCAGCAATCCCCCTCCTTTCTGCCTGTCCCCCCCCCGACTCCCAGCCTCTGCCGCTGGGTCTCTGTGTCGTTCGGCAGCTTCGAGGTAGATGTTTGCTCCTGCTCTGTCTCCGAGCGACCTGGTCGGTAAAATCCCTCTCTCCCGGGTGTGTGGGGTGTGCGTGCTCTGTCCCCACACCCAGGTCCCTTTTTTTTCCCCATTTTTTCATGTATTTTTTTTCCCCACCCCTGTTCAATATGTGCTATGGACATCTCCCCCTCTCCCAACCCCTGGCTGCTGCTTGGCTGCATCCAGCCAAAGGGACACCAAGTCCTTCCTCGCAGACACCCCTTAACCTGCTCAGCACGGCCTCAAGGTGCAGAAATCCAGCTCCTGTGGCTTCCTCCGAAAATTGCAGCTTTCCCGCGGCAGCAGGCGCCCGGTGGGGACCAAGCACTTCAGCGCCCGCCTCTTGAAGCCTCTCCCGCAGCTTTTGGAGCAGGGAGACCAAGGTCCAGCTTCCCAGGCCGGGCAGGGCTCCCCGCAGTGCCGCACGTCGGCCGGGCGCTGTGCCACCTCGCAGCCGGTGGCCGGTTGGCCGTAGGAGTCGCGACAGGCCACCGAGCGCTTCTGCAACCCGGCGCCACAGGTGACAGAGCAGGACTCCCAGCCACCCGCCGCCCACTTGTAGGAGGGACGCTTGTAGCTCGGTCTCCCCCCGTCCAAGCGGTTGGACAGGCTGAGGACGCTGTTGTTGAGGTCCGGTGGGGTCTTGCCCTCCTTCTTGTAAGAGGATTTGTCCTCCTTGCTCTCCTTGGGGAGGTAGAAGGAGTAGCGTACCCGAGGAGGGGTCATCTTCCCCACGGAGAGCACCTCCAAAGTCAGGGGTTCCTGGATGGGTTTGAAGGCTTGGAGGCTCTCGACGGCGGTGCCGGTGCCGCTGTACCGCAGGACGCTGCCCTTCACCATCAGGTCCCTCTCCACGGCCGAGACGATGAAGTGGCCGTTGAGCAGGTACTTGCCCTGCCCGTTCTTCAGTGCCAGGTAATTGTCATCACTGATGAGCCCCTTGTAGCCCCGCTGCCGGATGTCAATGTTGGAAGCTCCCGCGGGGATGACCACCACGAAGTTGTAGCCATGCCTGGAAGAGAAGAGCAGGTAGGGCAGACCATCAGGCAGGGGGACATCCTGCTGCAGCATGGCCTCAGCCCACAGCTTGGAGATCTTCCAACCCCTACAGTTATGTCTTCCTCCACATGAGGATCATTTTGAATCTCCTCCCTACAATGAGTTTCGTCTAGGCTGAGGTCACCCAGGTGTGAGAAGGTGTTTCATCTCCTCTGGCTCAACAGTATGGATGAACCAGAGAGAAGTCCATCAGCAGAAGCTAATAGCAAGTTAAATGTGTCCTGCTTCTCTTTCAGAGCTAGCCCGGGTCTCCACGCAGCGATGTACACCAGCTTTGCTCAGGATGAACTTAGCCCCCACCACCACCTCCATGACCTTCCTGAACCCACCCCAAAAGCAGAGCTGAGAGAAGGGGAAGCAGATGTGGTCCCCCAGTACTTACATGGGTTTGGTGAACAAGCCTGAGACCTTCTTGCAGCTCTTGTTGTCTCCTCCACAGACACTGCATTTGTCAAACTTCTTCTTGGAGCCCAGCTTCCCATCACAGCCTGCTTTGATGCATTTGCCCTGGACGCAGACAGAGGTGGAGTCTGGGGAGCAAGGGGTGCCATCCACAACCTGTACAAGGGTGAGAAGAACAAGCTGCTGCATTTCCCTGTGCCACCCCCAACCTCCCCAGCTGTGGCCATCCAACCTGAATCCACCCAGCAGGTCCTGAGGAGATGCTAGCAGGCACCCTGTCACCCTTTGCTCATGCTCTGCTTTGCAATTGGGATTTTGAGGGTCTCTGGGAAGAGCTGAATGGGACCACATCCCTTTTCTGCTGCAGCTACACAATATTTTGCCCTTTCTGTTGCATGGGTGCAAAGGGATCAGGCTGCACTGAGGACACAGCTAACACAACTTCACTTAGTCCTGTGGCTGCACACCCAACTTGTCCAGCACACACATCACTTCCTCACTGCTGTAATTATCATCTTCTATTTCGAGACTATGGGCATACCCCAGAGGCACCTTTGCAAACCTGGAGGAAGACCCTTCACAGACTAACTCCATCCCTGAAATAAAGAAGTGGATGCCTACATGCTGATCCAGACCAGCCTGGTGGATTCTCCTCCTCTACAGCCTCATCTAACACCAGCTGCCCACCAGACCAGGGAAATTCATCACTGGAGTCATCCTGCAGCCCGAGGGTCCCTCACCAACCTTGGGTGCCAGCACGTAGAAGTAGCCAGTGCCATTAGCCCTGCAGATGAGCTTGCACTTATCCCGGGGTGAGACGCCGGAGTACTTGGGCACCCAGGAGACGGAGGCGGTGAGGCGGTTGGTGCTGTGGCTGTAGCCATTGAAAGCCTCACACTGCTCCTCACGGAAGCTCTTCCCTGGCACTGGAAGAAATGGAGATGTGCATGGGATCGGGGATCTCTGACATGGGTTTTATGGGGTGGTTGTAGGTCACAGAGACCCCAAGCTGGGCTCCAGCCCCTTACCTGCAGCAGAGCATGGCTCCAGGTTGCAGGAGCGGTACTTGACGCGGACGCCCTCGCAGTAGGAGCCCCCGTTGGCTGGCACAGGGTGGGTGCAGTCCCTCTTGGCCAGCTGCACCCCACCACCACAGGTCCGGGAGCACTGCCCATAGGGCGCCCACTTGGCCCAGCCACCGTCCACCTGCAGGGATGTGGCAGGATGAGATGCTGCAGCCACCACCAGCTCCATCCCCAGCCAGGGCTCTCCAGACTTGGAGCCCTCCCTTTGTGAGCAAAACCTCTGCCAGCTGGATGCAGCATCCCTCTTTGAGGAATATGGTCCTTGGGGAATATTGCCACTTAGGTCAGGGCAGTCCCATGCACAAATACAGGCTGGGTGAAGAATGACTGAGAACAGCCCCAAGGAGAAGGACTTGGGGGTGTTGGCTGATGAAAAGCTCACCATGAGCTGGCAGTGTGAGCTTGCAGCCCAGAAAGCCCCCGGGATCCTGGGCTGCATCCCCGGCAGCGTGAGCAGCAGAGCTGGGGGGGGGGATGCTCCAGGGAGACCTTAGAGCAGCTTCCAGTGCCTGAAGAGGCTCCAGGAAAGCTGGAGAGGGACTTTTGACAAGGACAGGGAGTGATGGGACAAGGGGGAATGGGTTCAAACTGAAAGAGGGGAGATTTAGACTGGATACTGAGAGGAGATTCTTTGGTGTGAGGGTGGTGAGAGCCTGGCCCAGGGTGCCCAGAGAAGCTGTGGCTGTCCCTCCCTGGCAGTGTTGAAGGCCAGGTTGGATGGGGCTTGGAGCAACCTGGGCTGGTGGGAGGTGTCCCTGCCCATGGCCGGGGATTGGGACTGGCTGAGCTTTAAGGTTCCTTCCGACCCAAACCAGTCTGGGATTCAATGAATAAGTGCTACCTTAGACCTAGTCTGGTGGGAGGTGTCCCTGCCCATGGCAGGGGGTGGCACTGGCTGAGCTTTAGGGTCCCTTCCAACCCAAACCAGTCTGGGATTCAATGAATAAGTGCTACCTTAAGACCTCCACCTCTGTACACATCAGTGCAACACCCAAGGGACCTCCCAGGGATTGCTCAGCTGTGCAAAATGTCGGGGTGAGCCCATGGAGGGTTTGGGGGGTTACACTGCAGGTACTCACCCTGTACTTGCTGATGTTGTGCCTCTCCACACAGGCACCCTTGAGGCAGAAGCGGCCCTCGCCGCAGCCGGTGCCGTCGGCCCAGGGGAAGTGCCGGGTCTGGCAGACAATCTGCCCGCGCGCCTTGCCCGTGCACCAGAGCTTGGCACAGTACTGCATGTAGGGGCAGGGCTTGGAGCCCACCCCAAAAGCCAGCTCACACTGCTGGTTCAGGCTGTAGCTCGTCCCCGGCAGGTCTTCGGGCAGAGGGATGGGTTTGGCGGGCTGGTCCAGCAAGCAGTCTCCTGCAGGAGAAGGGATGGAGAGGTCTGCTGGGTCCTTGGGGGGTTGTAGAGACCAGTGTGGGGTCACGGGGGGAGGCTGCTGGGGATTTGGCCAAAGCTGTCCCAGCCAAACTCTGCTAATGAGAGGTCTGGAAAAGAAGCCTTGTGAAGACCGGCTGAGGGAACCGGGGTTATTGAGCCTGGAGGAGACTGAGAGGAGACCTTATTGCCCTCTACAGCTACCTAAAGGGAGGTTGTAGAGAGGCTGGTGTTGGTCTCTCCTCCCGAATTGCTGATGACAGGATGAGAGGAAATGGCCTCAAGTTCAATCAGGGGAAGTTTAGGTTGGATATTAGGAAGAAGTTCTTTCCTGGGAGGGTGGTTGGGCACTGGAATGGGCTGCCCAGGGAGGTGGTGGAGTCACCGTCCCTGGGGGTGTTCAAAAAACGGGTTGATGAGGCACTTGAGGCCATGGTCTGATGGTCTGATGGTCAGGAATATGATGGGATAAAGGTTGGACTTGATGACCCTGGAGGTCCCTTCCAACCATAATGATTCTATGATTCTATGGGACTGGGTGCACCCCCAGGGATGTCCTCAATCCCAGACCTGAGTGACTCCATCCCTTGGTGACACCCAGCAGGCTCAGGACAGGGACACCCCAGCACCGAGGGAGCCCAGCTGGTGCAGAAACTCCACCAAACTCCCCGTTTTCTCCTAACTTTGTTCACAGAGAGGGGAGGAGAGATGCCCTACAGCTCAACAGCCTCTCCCAGTGACCAGCCCCAGGGTCCTACAGGGCAGGGACACAGGTAAGAGGGGCAGGGACACTGGAGGGCTCACCATGACCACTGTCGAGGAAGTCAGTGATGATGGCAGCACTGCAGGCTGACCAGGGGTTGGCACGGTCGATCTGGATGAGGGTGGGGGACATCATGTGGTTGGTCTTCAGCCGACCGAAGACCTCCTCGCAGGCCTTTACGTTGTCATGGGGCATGTTGAAGACGTGTCCTGGGGGTGGGAGAATAAGGGAGGGCAACATGAATAACCCCACTTGGCACACAGATTAGGGCCCCCAGAGTTTCTTGCGATGGGGGAAACTGAGGCACGGAGCAGAGCAGACCCTTGCAAGGATAACAAAGTTGTGGACAGCCTAGGAGACACCCAGGGAAGGATGATGCTTGCATGCACCCTGGCTCAGGGGAGCTCGCAGGACTTTGTGAATGGCCATCAGTGGAAAAGAAGGGCAAAGGAAATCACAAAGAGAAGATTCAGCGCTCCCCACCCCTTCCTCCTCTTCCTCCTGAGCACCACAAGTGTGTCCGGAGGTAGGTTTGCCCTCCGCCTGTTATTTCAGCACTCCCTAATCCTGGAAACCCACCCACTGAGGTAGCAACCACAACAGCAAAGCCTTCTGCTTTCTCAGGAGCTCTTTCCCACTCAGCCCGAGGGGAGGTGGGGGTGTCTCGTGCCCCATGGTGGAGTTTCCTCCTCACCAGACACCGGTTATTGTCTGATCTTCCGGAGGTTATTTCCAACCTGGCATTCCTCCCAGGAGGATGGGGAGAACAGGGAGCCTTACCCAGCTCGTGGGCAGTGGTGAAAGCCGAGGGCAGCCCATCGTCCTCGATGACGGAGCAGCTGCGCTTGGGGTCACACATGGTGCCCACGTCTGCCATGCCCAGTGTGTCACAAGTGGTGGCACCACACAGGTCCTGCAAGGAACAGAGGCAAGGGGTTAGTCCTGGGGCTGGCACTGGCACCGACACCACCGTTCCCCATCCCCACCCCATCCGTGGTACCCCATGGGGTGCTGATCCCAGCCCAAAGAGGTGGGGACCAGGCTGCAGGGGCAGGAAACCTCACCCTGACCCAGACCAAAGCGATGATGTGTTTGCATTTAACCCTGGCACCGGGGATGGGTTTTGTGCCCAGCATCCTCCCGTGCTTCCAGCGACAGCTTTTCCTACCCAAATGGCTCCTCTGGTCTGGGTGGAGCCGGTTTTGGCATGAAGGAGTCAGCCTGGCTCCATTCTCCAGTGCCAGCTCAAGGACCAGACCCAGGGAAGGCCTTGGGCTCTCAGCTGAGCTGTTTTTCAACCTAATTTCTCAACCCTTTCCTAGGAACAGGAAGCTCCTGGACTGGCTCCAGAGGTTCCCAAGGCGAAGGGAAGTGTGCCTGTCTCTCCAAGATGCTTTGAAGCTATTCCTTGAGGAGCAACACAGCTGATCGAAGGAGGAACCAGCCCAGCCTTCCAACCCAAACACAAGGACTGTTGGACCCCATGTGAATGCAGCCAGGATAGAGGATGGGAAAGGTCCCATCGTAGGTGGATCTGCCCTTCTTCAGGATCCAAAGGTACCATGCAAACCAATCCCTGTTTGAAGATGCACTGCGACTGCAGCCTTGTCCTTGGCTGTCCCCTTCCCCTGCCGCTCTCTCTCCGTGGCTTGGGAAGGCTGAAGCATCGCCCCCATCCCTCAGTGCCATCCAGGGAGCTGCAGA
Organism: Aegotheles bennettii; assembly: GCA_013398125.1. Lineage (NCBI taxonomy): Eukaryota > Metazoa > Chordata > Aves > Caprimulgiformes > Aegothelidae > Aegotheles > Aegotheles bennettii. Next base: position 143,322 of record VZRW01010452.1, read on the forward strand.
GGAGATGGTGCAGGGGGGCAGGGAGCTGCTTGAAAGCCACATGAAAAGGAAACATCAGGGACTCGCGGGGCGCTCCCGTGCTATAAATAAGTGTGATTCATGCTCAGCGCTGGCCCGGCCAGAGCGCCGGAGTTGCTCGAAGTCTCGCACGAGCGGCTCTGCCAACATTTCCAGCGAGGTTTCCAAGCTGCAGGCATTCCCGCTCCAGCAGGTTCAGCCGTGGGTAAATAGTCCCGATGACTTCAGAGAGCCCCGGCCAGGGCTGAGATGGCTTTAACAGGAGACTCGTGGCTATGGAGTCTGGAGGCACAGACGAGACCGTGATCTCTGGAGAGGCGAGGTGGAGAAACGCCTGGGTCTGGGCTGGCTATCACAGCTGCTGGAAAACCCCATCCTACAACTGGTTTTCCTCATCATCTGGGACACTGCTGCATCCCTGATCCCATTGTGCATCGATGCTGGCAGTGACAACCCCACATCCCTGGTGGCAGGGCCACCACCAGTGTCTCAATGGGGGTGGCGAGCCCAGGTGCAGCATCCCCTGCCCCAAAAACACCACCAAGAGCCAGTGCCATGGCCACCCTGAGCTAACCCAGGGGTGCAGCTTGCCCACCCTGCCAGTGCTCCCCTCTGTGGCAGCCCCAGTGCTTGGGTTTTGAGGGTGACGGTGTGGCGCAGGGTGGGGACGGACAAGGACAGAGCATCCCGGGGGAGAGGCGGTTGCTGGTGGCTCCCTGTTTGCTGCTCTTTGAAGAGTTGCCGTTCCCTCACTGGCGTGGAGAGCTCTTGGCTCCCGGCCCAACACCTGCACTGACACACTGACCCACTTCTGGCTCTGAACCTCGCCGGCCGGCTGCGGGGATGCAGGAATGAGCGGCTCTGTGGGGGGGTTTTCCCTAACCCTCTGCTCTGAAAGGCTACAGGCAGCATCCCCGGGCTCTAATGAGGGGTCCTCACCCACCCAAAACACCTTCTCCAGATTTGCTGGGGTCCAGCCTGCTCAGGAGGGGAGGCAATGCGAGCAGCAGCACAAGGATGGGGAGGAGAGAGAAATGCAAGAGTGCTCACTGTCACCACTGTCCCCCACTGCCAGCCCAAATACAGGGAGGACTCCCAGTGCCCCTCACACCACACTGAGGGGTTGCAAGCAACCTTCTGGATGCACCATCAGGGCTCTCCTGCCAGCCTGACCTTCATCTGTGCGTGCTTCTTCATCCCCTGTGAACTTCTCGAGATGTTCTGCAGGTCAGTAGGTGAGGAACCTTGAGGCTTCAATTCACTTAGAGACCAGGTCAATATGCACTGTCCCAGCCATGGAGGCTTCCCTTGGGTGTCCAAAGCAACCCCAAGCTGTGGAGTGTGGGTTTCCAAATTCTCCCACATCTGCTGCATGCTCAGCATCCTGCCAGATGTTCCTTGGTGTGACATTCCTTTGCATTTACAGCAGGCCAAAGATGTTCTGCAAACCTTTGTTGGTGGGACATCAAGGTTCAGGATGGGTGGGAAGCTTGGCCGAGCCCTTTGCCATGATGCTGTTTCCAAGAGGCAGGAGAGTGGCTGAAGGCTGGATGCTCTGCAGGACCCTCCAGCAAGCTCAGGTAAGAAGGTTGAAGTCCCACAGATGTGGTTGCTAGCAGACCTGCACCCACCAGCTCAGAGGGACTGAGCTCCCCAAAGGCAAATCCGCAATCCAGCATGACCAAGGTCAGGACAGAGCAGAGCTGAGCAGGAGAGGACAGCCCCATTCATCAGCAACTCATTGACACAACTGGAAACTACCTGTCAACTGGGCTGGAGATGAAATCTAAGTCGGGGGTTTGTGTAACAGCTTTTTGGCAGGGAGATGAGCTCCGGGGTGTCTGGGGACCACAGATGGATGTGCTCAAGGCAGGCAGATGTCTCCTCGATCGTGTGCCTTTGCACCGAGCTTGCTTGGGGATTTCAGGAATGGCTGGTTTAGCAATGTGTGAGAAACTCACATCCCGGCTGTGAGCCGCGGCGTTGGGATCACTGGGACCAAATCCATCCCACGTGCAGCTCCAGTGACCTCACCGGGTTTCCACCAGAGATGGAGCTGGCTCAGCCCCACAGGGGTGTCAGCAGGCTGCCTCCTCTTCGCAGGCAGGAGCTGCTCCAGCAGGCTGGGGTTCAACCCTGCCTGTGCTCCAGAAGGATTTACAGATGGCTGGAGGACATGGTCCCTGCCCGGGGCGGGGGGACAGGGAGAACGGGTGGGAAGAGGTCTCACACGTATCCTTCCTGTCCTGAACCATCACTGGCCAGTGCTGACCCCAAGCTCAGGGCAGCTGAACCGAGCTGGATGGGATGTCCTTCCCACCCACCACCTGGAAAGGCATTTTGGGAATGGTCTCCCACAGGGAAGAGGAGGAGCACTGCGGGTGGGGAGGTGTTCTGGGAGCGGTGTCACCCAGTTTATCGTGGGGGGGATGGAGAGCTCATCCTGGCTCAGCCATCACCCTGCACAGCCAAAGGTGAGCAGAAGGCAGCTGGGCAGAGCCCCTCTCCCCCCCGCAGGGATGCAGCCAGCTCATGGCAGCCATGGGGGAGACTCTGGCCTCCCCCCAAAAGGGCTGCGAGCGCTGGCTGTGCCTCCAGTGCTTTTCTTCCAGCCCTGAACTGGGCCCACGCGGAGCAGCCAGCACGTGGAGGAGAGGTCCAGGTTCTCAGGAGGACCGTGAGTCAGAGGAAGTGGGGAGAGGTTTCTTTCTTGGCAGGTGGCAAAGTGAACTGTTCCCAGCCGGAGAGGGGGAAGCGGGGCCGCAGAGCTCTTCTGGGCTCAGACCCCGTGTTTTGGAGGGGCGGCTGCTGGGCACTGGCTGCTGAGGCTCCTGCCAGCAGGCAGGGGATGGAGCAGCAGCTTTCTGCCCATGGGGACAACCTGCCTTTGTGCACCTCCTGGCCTCACGCACCGCCTGGGAGAGCTTTCTACAGGCTGCTGGCCAAAACCCACCTCTGCTCTCCCTGCCCCAGCACTGGAGGGTGAAGGGTCCCTTGGGAAAGGGGGATCAGGCCACAAATGCAACCTCCCAGGGGTGGGGTGCAGGTGGCAGGAGGCCTTTAGCATGGTGCAGGGCTCCTTGAAATTGGGGACAGCCCCTCCGGGTCATCCCCCCTGCACCCACCTGCTTGGTGAAGAGGATGGCGGTGTCCCAGTACTCGGGGTGCTTGTCGCTGACCTTGTTCCACTTCTTCTGCCAGGCGCAGAAGTTGCGGAGGGTGAGGGCAGCGTTCCCGCTGACCTTGGGCCCCTTGTCGTCCTGCCCGATGAGGAGGAACTTGACGACGGAGATCTGGATGGGGTTACGGATGCTGGGGTGCTTGTACAGGCGGGCGGCCGTGGCCATCAGGGTGAGCAGGTAGTGCTGGAGGTCATCCCCGTGGAACTTCACCATCGACTCATCAGCCACCACCAAGGTCTCCACGTAACGGGGGACTGAGGCGAAGCGCTTGGCCCGACCCCCTTTCCCCCCTCCGCGCCCCCGGTACTTGTCCAACGCCTGCAGAACCCCGGGGGTGAGCCCGGAGCCCACGGCGCAGCGCGATGCTCCGGCCCCGACGGGGCGGGCGGGGCTGCGGCGCTGGAGGCGATGGGCACCACCGGCCGCCCCCCCCGCCACCGGGCTGATGATATACTCGGCCCCGCGGCAGCCGAAAGCCCCCCGGAGCCCCCCG
>VZRW01010452.1:156095-176435 GCA_013398125.1 Aegotheles bennettii
GGCCGCCCCCCCGGGCCCCCACCCCGCTCCCGGGGCTGCTCCCGGGGCCGCCGAGCCGCTCCGCCGGGACAAACGCTTCGTCTCCCAGGCGCGGTACGTGGAGACGCTGCTGGTGGCTGATGCCTCCATGGTGCGCTTCTACGGGGAGGACGTGGAGGTAAGGGCTGGCGGTGTCCTGCTTCCTCTGTCCCCCTGTCCTCGCTGCCTCTCCATCTCTCCGCACCTCTGTCCCCTCCGCCTCTCCATCCCCTCCATCCCTTCATTCCTCTGTCCCTCCTGTCCCCATCCCTGCTGCCTCTCCCGTTCCTCCTACCTCCACCCCTCCATCCCTGTCCTCCTCTCCCATCTCTCTGTCCTCGTTGCCTCTCCATTCCTCTGTCCCCTGCACCCCTCCGGCCTCCATCCTCCTACCCCTGCGTCCCCTCTATCCCTTCATCCTCTCCATCTTCCATCGCCCCTGCGCCTGCATTCCTCCGTCCCCTCCTGTCCCCCCCTGCCCACTCGGCCCCGCAGGGACAAGCAGCCCCGGGGTGCCAGGGACCACCTAGGGTGAGCGAGTAGAGAGCTGGGGATGGGGTGAGGGACCTTGGCTCTGCCCCCACCTTCCCGTGCTGTGTGGGTGCTGCAAATCCCTGGAGCAAAGGCTGCAGGGTTGATCTAGGGGGTTCGGGCAGTGTTTGGGGACCCTTTCCCAGACCCAACATCCATCCCGGGGAGCCTGGGTCTGCACAAGCTGGACACCATGATGTCCTGTCGGTCTGATGTCCCCTTAGATCAGGGACAGAGTGGGTTAATGCCTTGCTTGCTAGAGGGAAAGAGCCGTGCAAAGCTGAACTCCCTTCTGGATAGGAGCTGGGGCCAGATAGTAAATAAACCAGGGGCTGAGTAGTGCAGTCCCACTCCTGAGCCACCTGTTAGCAGCCCAGCAGATGTGCCAGCACCACTTTCCCCCAGAAACTCTCACCCTCCTTCTACGTGCTCCTGCTGCGGAGATCCTGCCCGTGGCCATGGCTGGTGGGGACCCTGGGAGTGGAGATCCCGGCCCCCCACATCCATCTCCAGGGCTTGGGTGGGTCCTCAGGTCCACACTCAGGTTGGCATGGGCTGAAATGCACTTGGGTCTCTGCAAGGGGTAACTGCACTGAAGTTGCTCGTCCTCTGGTTGGGGACAGGGCTGTTAGAGGAGTCCTTGGAGCTGATAACCAGGGGCTGTGCTGGGACAATCTGGTTTTGCCTTTTCTGCCCGCTTTGTCCTTCCCCCAGGGGTTTCATCCAGCTTCTCTGCTCCTCATAAAGCAGCATTTTAATTCCAGCCCTTGAGAAATGCTGAACCTTGGATCTCCAGCTGATTTCAGCTGCTCAGCATCACTTGGGTTTCACCTCTTATGTGGTTCTGCTTCCATGCCACTAAGCCAGGCTGGCAGGCACAGAGAGCAGAGGGGGTCAGGGAGCGACTGATGCTGCACTTGGTACCTTCCCCCTTCCCACCCCGAGCTCACAGCAGTCAAAAATAGAGTTTGCAAGAGAGTAACCTAAATTTTTAAGCAACAGACATATAAACAGGGGTGGCAATGCCTCTCCCAGTAATGTGAAGCTTCCCCAAGAGGACAGGAAAAATACTTTATCGCATCTTCTGCAGCCAGCTGGGCACCCAGTGGGTTTAAAGCAACAGCCCAGGGTCTGCCTCCTACTACAAATAAGGTGATATATGTTGAGGGGGGAAATTCTGGTAATGCCCAGCTTGAGCTGGGGAAAAAATAACAACAAACCAACCCTCTGGGTAAATCTGTGCCATGGCAGCTCTCAGGAGGGTGCTGAGCTGCACGTAGACACAACCGAGGGGATGAAATGCTGATGGCACAGCCCTGGGGGTGGGTGATGCCTGGCAGGTACGTGACAGCTCCCTCCTTCCTTATCAGGGAGTTTCCAGTCTGCTCGGCTCCCGGTTGACCATCATTTCTTTGTCCCCAAGAGCAGTATCTGCATCACCACCCAGGGTGTTTCCTGATGGGAAGGAAGCCTTTAAAGATCCCGTTTGGATGAACGGAGCAATAGTGTAATTGAGTATTTGGGAGAGAACTTTAACCAGCTCTTGTGTAGCAGTAAAAAGCCACCTGCTGTGTTTCTATGTCTTTTGTTCTCGGCAACAAAACTGCAGGGAGAAGCACGGTTGCTGCTAACTCAGGAGCCTAAATAGCTGCCTCAGTTCTCCCTAAATACCCACATTTCATGATGTCTTGTTCGTGCTGGTGAGATCTTAGAGAGCTGACTAGGAGATGCCCAGGGAGCCGAAATGTAGAGTCAGAAGAAACCATATAGTGACTTTTCTTCCCATAACCACACTTTAATTACCAAATATTTATTAAAGGTCACAAGCATTGTTTGTGTTCCCAGTTATTTTCTTGCATAAGCTGTAACAGCTCAAGTAGAAGATAGTCAACATAAGATCTGCTTAAGGGTTGCAAATTGTAATCAATGTCATGCTGTTATTAGGGAAATGCTGTTAATGATTTATTTCTAATCAATCTGAGCCATTATAGCTCAGCTGTTAACCTAATTTAGATAACAAGAGTTTAGTTCCACCTCCATCAATACTCATGTAAACCAGGAGGAACAGATGAAGGGAGAGCAGAACCTGACCTGAAATTTGGGGGTTTAATCCTTCTTCTGGCTTGATGCTTGGCAGGAGGTGGGGTGTTTGGGGAGGATAGTGCTGAGCAATAACACCTGGGAGGAGCTGGCAGGATGAGACCTGCAGTGATAAGGGAGATCCCCTTTATATAGAGAGCGGGATGAGTGGGAGCCCCTGGGCTGGATGCATTTTTCTTGCAGAGGACCAAAATCCTTGCATAAAAAGCATCGCTGAGAGAATTAAATAGGGGGTTTGGGTATGGGAAACTGAGGCAGGAGACAGTGTAGGGGCTAAACCCTCGGATGTGCAGAAGGGAAGGCATTTGGGCTGAACACCTGCAGCACAGGCTACACTTGCAGAGATGCTTTCGAAGCCTCGGGGGTTGTTTGCTGAGACACCTAAAGCCAGAGGTGGTGACAAAACAGCCGCAGCACCCCCAGCCGGTTGGCAGCAGGGTGGGATTCTTGCAGTGGGATTTCTCCGGTCTCTTGGGTGCAGATGAGAGGCATTTCCGTGCTTTCCCCTGCAAACATGAAGGCTCCAATCCCCTTTTCTTTCCCCCTTGCTCTTGCAAGTGAGGAATCTGTGATCCCCGACTCGGAGCTGGTGATGACTGAGGACCAGGGCAAAATCAGGTTGGTTTTGGTTAAGCTGGGATTCCTCACCTGACTTCTGTGGTTTTTCCAGGCAGATTTATAAGGTTTTAGGAGAGCTGTTGCAATCCCTTCCCTCTAAGACCAGATGGGTGCTGGAGTGTGTGGCTCAGGGTGCTGCTGGGTTCCCAACGCTGGGATCCACCATCAAAATGACCTTGGAGGTAAAGCCAAAGGGACTGTGGAGCCTCAGGTCCCCCGTGTCCGGCTCCCTTTAGGATATTTTGCAGCTAGAGCTGATGAGTTCGCTTAATCCCTTGACAAAAGGAGCCAGTTCCTCCTGAGCCCATCCCAAAGGCATCCGGGGTGGGATTAAAGGGGGACCTGGGCTGATGCTGCCGTCCACCAGCATTACTTCTGCTTTTCCTCTGGGATTTGTGATCCCGAGCCTGCATCCGCTTTGGTGCAAGGGGTCAGAGGGCTGGGCAGCCTCCCTAAATATTCCCCTGGCCGATGCACTCGCTTCCTTGTGTCACCCCCTAATGTTAAACAGCTGCTGCTGGCGTGGGGACTGACGATTATCAAGAGCTTTGGTATGAAAGGCGCAGTGTGAAGGGAGCTGGCTCCCACTGAAGCAGCCCAGGAGCAATTGCAAACTGCAGTGCTCCTGCCCTGGGATGCTCTCGGGACAGGGTTTTACTTTGTGTTCATCCCTGCCTGCAAAGAGGTGGGGGCAGCCCTGCGTGTGCCTCAGTTTCCCCTGCCCTGCAAAGAGGTAATTGCTGCTTTTGTCCCAATTATCTGGGAAAGAGGGGAAAAATCATGTGGCAGGCAGAAAAGGGATGGGGCAGAGAGCCAGGAGGGCAGGAGGACACACCGGCGGGCTGGCAGGGTGTCCCCCTTGCCTCCGGTTTGTCCCCCGTTTCCCTTGGCTGCTGCCCATGTTTTTGCGAGGAAATTCTTGGCCTGGGCTCCAGACCACAGCAGGAGGCTGGCGGGGCGGCCACCAGCCACTGTGGGTATCCCAGCCAGGGGACCAACATGCAGACATGGCTCTGGGGGAGAGAGACAGCCTGGGATATGTTTTTTTTACCAGTTGTTTTTTTAAAAGCTGGGCAGCCCTGGCATCTGACCCCTGTTTGCTTCCTTCCATCTGTCTGTGCTCCAGAAATCTCAGCGTTTCTCCCCCAGAAAAACCCGAAATAGTGCTGGCTTCTAGGGAGAAAGGAGGAAAAAAAAAACCTGAACCCAACAATGACCCAATAAACCAACCTACAGCCCCAGGTTGGGTTCAGCATGGAGCTCCAGGAGCTGGGGAGCGTGATGGAGGGAGGAGAGTGTTGCACGGATGCTCCTGGCTGTCCTCCTGCACTGGGTGGGTCCGGTGATGTTAGGTCGTTATGTGCATACCACAATAATAGTATCCGTGTAAGAGCAGTTTCTGCCCCCCAAAATAATAATAATTCTTAAAAAACAAACAAACAGAACAGTTGGGGATCTCTGCAGGCTTTAGCTTCCGAGTGGTTCCCACGGAGGGGAATATAAGCAGAGATTTTTGCAAGGACCTGGGTCAGAAAGTGAAGTCCTTCAAAGTGATCAGGTTAAAAACAACCACTTCAGTTCCTGTGCTCTGATTTATATTTATTTTTCCCATTGCTAACCCTCTGCACGTGCTGGCGGTACCTGTGTGTGCCTGGCCTGGGGCTCTCCCAGAAGCAGGGATGGGATATTGGAGCTGCTGTAATGCAGGTGTGTCAGAAAAAAGGCATCCCCCCTCATTTTGGGGGTGGAAATGGATGGGATTTGGTTTTCTTGAGACCAGAGGGAGCCAAGGATTGCAGTCTAGGAAAAAAGAGGTAGGAGGCTTTGGAGGGCATCACCAGGCAGTAGAAAGTGGGGTGGCTCAGCTGTGATGCTGGTGCCTGGCTGTACAAGCCCTGTGTGGGGAAGAGGAAGGATGCTCCTGCTGTCTGCTTGGGCTTGAGCTGGTGTCCTCTCCCCCCAGAGCAGGTAGGGAGCTGATTTTCCAGCTGTATTTACCAGCTGGACAGAAATCCTGCCAAGATTTCCTGGGATGCTGGTTGGAAATATGCTGAGTGCCTTGCAAGGAGGCAGAAACGAGTCTGCATCTCTGGACTCCCCAGACCCAACCCTGTGGCTGCCCCACATCTCACCCCAATATCCACATCCTCAGCCTTGGTGCTGGGAAGGAAACCCCAGAGAAGACAATATTCCCTCCTGGGTGGCTTGTCAAGCCAGAGCCTGTTTGCAAAGGCACGGGGAGGATGGAACGAGTGGGATTCAACAGCCAGTTGTTGTCCAAAAGGGTTCAGTCAGCCTCTCCTGAGCCCTAGGGATCCCTTAATTTGCTTTTGGCCCCAGCTCCGAACCCTTGGCCAAGCCAAGGCGGTGCAGGTGGATTGTTGTTCTCCCTGGAGCAGTCAGGGTCCATCCAAAACCCAACCAACTCCTGCGCGGTCCAGGGACGGGTATAAATAGACACCAGATGGTGGAACAAGTGAATTTGACCTTTCGATCTGCACTAAATGGCTGTTTGTTCGGTTTGCTTTCCGTCTTTGCTTTCCAGATGAAGGGAAGGCAGATGGATGATTCCCGAGTCCCTCCGTTCCTCTGCTGAAAGAGTTTCTTGGCTGAATGTAACCCAAAGGGTGTGGGGGTTGGTGTCCTGGGGAATTTGTGGTGGGGACAGAGAGTGCCCAGGTAACAACTACCAAGGTGGAGAGAAGCCTGTAATGGATTAGAAAAGGATGGGGCAGGATTTGCTCCCTTGGAAATGCTGGATGAGCCTTTGGAAAGGCTGGATGATCCCACGATGCACAGCTCGAGTGCAGAGCATCCTTCTAGGTCTTCATGTGTGTAGTTTTAGGAGGCTTTGTGATATTTTTAGGAAGGTTCCTGATGGACTTTGGGGTAAACAATTCCCCTGACCCCCTGGCACAATGTCTCGTGTGGATCTCACCTGGGTTTCTGGCCTCGGAGGTGACATCTCTGTGGCATTTGTTGCATGCTTAGGGCTGGGGTGTGAGTCATGTCGCGGAGATCTGGCCAGTCTAAATAAACTGGTCTATTCTGTGCTCCCATCATCCTTGCTGGGGCCTGCCCTTGGATAATGAGCTGGGGAGAACTTGGGCTATGTCTTGCTGAAGCGAGACATCTGTTTACAAGGAGCTGTCAGCGATGGGATAAAATGAGACAGAATAATTTAAAATAGCCACAACTACCCCGAGTGGATGGCTCTGTCCCATGAGCTGCTCTTGGTGCAACAAATACACCGCTGCTGTTAGGGGAGGGTGGGGATCTCCCTGAATACCTCCCTTGTTTCCTAAGAAAATGGTATTTTGTGCACATCCCTGTCCTGGCAGCATCACTATGGATGAGGTCCACTCAGGAAACACGGACTTTGGGTGAAACTCAGCCTTTGGAGAGGGCTTCCACCGAGCCCTCCCAGTTTAATTAGCCAGTGGCGCTGGAGCGAGACTGCGGGGTGTCATTCGTCTGGGGAGGAGAGAAGCCACTTTCTCTTTCCCAATACCATATTGTGTAATAGCTGCATTTTTCTCTCCTGACTCCGGGGCTGTTGAACGGGTGCCAAGCAGAGGAGGAATTTCGATGCTCCGATAAGATGTTTACATCAGCCTAAACATCACTGGCGCGTTTGACATATGAAGTAATCTCTAGTCATCCCAGTCGCCCGAACAGGGGATGCTGCTGGGTGAAGTCTCCTCCATCAAAGCGTTTTGGCCCCGATTTGAGACGCTGAGGACGTCTGGTTCAAACCTTGCCAACCGGCACGGGCAGGAAATTTATGGTGGTTTTGTACCAGCATGGTGTTATGCATGGGGTGGTTCCTTCCCCAGGGCAGGGTTAATGCTTTGGGAATATGCAAGAACACTCGCAGGGACCTGTGAGGTTTTCCCAAAGGGTTCCTGGGTGCACGGGGTTGATGGCAGGTGAGACACGGTGGCTGGAGAATGGGTTGCAGGGGTGGGCTTTTCCTGCCCGTCCTTCCTGCTGGCACAAGGTGTGAAGCATCACCTACAGAAAAGGCAACACTTAGTCCATCAACCCAGGTGGCTGCCTGAGTCTGTCTGGCTGTGGTAGGCTTCATAATTGAGGTTGATTTCTCCTTTCCTAACCAAAAACAAGAGCCCTGCAGTGAAGGTTTCACCCAGGCTTTGCCTGTCCCTCTCTTTCCCCGCAGAACCACGTCCTGACCCTGATGTCCATGGCGGCTCGCATCTACAAGCACCCCAGCCTGAAGAACTCCATCAACCTAGTGGTGGTGAAGGTCCTGGTGGTGGACGAGGTGGCGGCAGGGCCAGAGGTGTCTGACAATGGTGGGCTCACCCTGCGCAACTTCTGTAGCTGGCAGCAAAAGTTCAACCCCCCGAGCGACCGGCACCCAGAGCACTATGACACAGCCATCCTGCTGACAAGACAGGTCTGAGGGGTCCCTCAAGGATGCTTTGGGAGGGAGGGGAAATGGGTTGAGGTATCCCAGGAGGGAGAAGAGGGACCCCCCCACCATGTGAAGGCTGGAGCTTGCAGCATTGGGGGGGTGGTTGCGTTTGGGGTGCAGAGTCTCAATGGGTTGCCCACTGGAGATGTTTGGGCTGCTGGGATGGGACCACCTTCCCCCCACTTCACCTCCCTGGCACTGCTCACCAACAGGACTTCTGCGGGCACCAGAGCTGTGACACGCTGGGAGTGGCCGACATTGGCACCATGTGTGACCGCAACAAGAGCTGCTCGGTGATCGAGGACGAGGGCCTGCAGGCAGCCTACACCCTGGCTCACGAACTGGGTAACGCACCCCTTCCCCAGGGAACCCTGCTTCCCAGCCCTGCTGCTGGGAGGGGATGTAGCACAGCCCAACGCCAGCATCTCCAGGCTGGGTACCACCCACCAAGCATTGGGCAGCACTGAGGAGCTTCTGGCACCATCAGAAGGTGGCTTGCACCAGCAAAGGTGCTCACAAGTGCCTGAGTTGGTCCAGATCGGTGCCTTTGCCTGATCTGATGAGCTAAGACATGGGAGCAAGTGCTTCTCCCCCTTGGTTTGCCACTCCTAGAGATGTGCTGACTAATTTGGGTTGCTTTGCCCTGCACACAGCGGGGTGTCCTGCTGAGATAGAGCAAGCACTGCTTTGTTGATCACCTCTGATTTACCAAAACAAAGAGCTTTTGCAGCAGTAGGAGCTGCTCAGTAACTCAGAGATGCTCAGAGCTGCCCAGGCACCACCTGTAGCAGAGCCAGGGCTGGGAGGCTGTGGCTCACCAATGCTCTCTGCTCCCCAGGCCATGTGCTCAGCATGCCCCACGATGACTCCAAGACCTGCGAGCGGCTCTTTGGGCCCCTTGGCAAGCACCATATGATGGCTCCGCTTTTCATCCACTTGAACAAGACCCAGCCCTGGTCTCCTTGCAGCGCCATGTACCTCACCGAGTTCCTGGATGGTGGGCACGGTGAGGAGCCTCGTTGAGTCATAGAATGGTTTGGGTTGGAAGGGACCTTAAAGCTCACCCAGTGCCACCCCTGCCATGGGCAGGGACACCTCCCACCAGACCAGGTTGCTCCAAGCCCCATCCAACCTGGCCTTCAACACTGCCAGGGAGGGGCAGCCACAGCTTCTCTGGGCACCCTGGGCCAGGGTCTCCCCACCCTCACACCAAAGAATTTCTTCCTAATTTCCCATGTAAATGTCCCCTCTTCCAGCTTTAAACTGTCCCCCCTCATCCTACCACTCCCTGTCCTTGTCACAAGTCCCTCTCCAGCTTTTCTGGAGCCCCTTCAGGCACTGGAAGGTGCTCTAAGGTCTCCCTGGAGCTTTCTCTTCTCCAGGCTGAACACCCCCAACTCTCTCAGCCTGTCCCCAGAGCAGAATGTGGGATGAAGTGGGTTAAAATCAGACCTAAGACAGAGGTTTGGGATGCCTGGTTGCTGCAACCCATGGTGTGAAGCCTTGGTGCATCTCTCTTGCCCAGGAGACTGCTTGCTGGATGCCCCAGCTGAGCCCCTCTCCCTGCCTGCTGAGCTGCCTGGCCGAGGAGCCCTCTATAGCCTGGACCAGCAATGCCAGCAGATCTTCGGCAAGGACTTCCAGCACTGCCCCAACACCACAGAGGAGGACATCTGTGCCCAGCTCTGGTGCAGGATGGGCAGCGGGGAGCCCCTTTGCCACACCAAGAATGGCAGCTTGCCCTGGGCTGATGGCACACCCTGCAAAGCCAGCGGGCTCTGCTGGGACGGCCGCTGCGTGCCAGAGGATGCTCTGAAGCCCCAGGTAATGGGGGGATTTGGGACTGATGGGATGGGGCTTGACCCACTGGGATTCCCAAACCTCTGACCCACATCCTGCCATCTGCATTAGCTTTGGGTTTGCCTGATTTGTTGTCTGGGTATCTCTCCTTCAGCAGCATCTTTCGTTAATCTTTATGACTGGCAAGCCCAGCTCGTAGGTGAACGCTGCTGTGCCTTTCGCCGAGGCTCAGGCTGGTCTGAACAGAGCAAGCACCCACAGTTCTGCAATTAAATCATTGCTTTTTGCCTTGCTGGGGGAATTAGCAGCGATTTCGGAGTCAGTCAGTAACACACTTAAACCCAAGCTTAACTTTAAGCACATGAATGTCTCCTTGGCTGGAGACATCCAAACCCCACCTGGATGTGTTCCTGTGTGATGGACTCTAGGTGACCCTGCTCTGGCAGGGGGGTTGGACTGGATGAGCTTTCGAGGTCCCTTCCAACCCCTAGGATTCTGGGATTCTGTGAACAGACTGGTGGAAGTGAGTAATAGCTTCATGTGAAGCTTGTGCTGAAGTGCTTTGCTGGGAGAGGAGCTGGGGGGGGGGGGTTTAGCTCTGCTCCAGACCTTTGCTTACCCTGGGAGAGAGAAGCTGGGGATGGATGAGCTCGGGGTCTGATTTAGCAGCTCCTCGTGGCTTCTTGCAGGTGGCAGTGGATGGTGGCTGGGGCCCATGGAGCCCCTGGGGCTCCTGCTCCCGCAGCTGCGGCGGTGGCGTGCAGTTCTCCCACCGGCACTGTGACAGCCCCCAGCCCCAGCACGGTGGCCACTACTGCGAGGGCCAGCGTGCCAAGTACCAGTCGTGCCACACCGAGGAGTGCCCAGCAGATGGTAAGCCTGGCTTTGCCAACCACCCCTGTGCACAGCAAAGGATGCAATGCCCGAGGGTGTGCTCTCCTCCTGCCCCCGTTTCCCCAGCACCCATCACCAGGGATTGCTCTTTCCTTGAATATTCCTATTTTTCCAGGGCAATAGCTGTCTGCTGGGGGTGGTGATGCCCTCCAGCTGGGTGGGAGGTGTGGGACATTAAAGGTTGGACTTGATGACCCTGGAGGTCCCTTCCAACCATAATGATTCTATGACATCCCTCCTCTGCCCACTGTCCCTCAGCTCGCTCCCACATCTCTCTGATGGCCAAGGAGGGTGATGGCTCCCTCTGGCTTCTCACAGGTTTTGGGTCGTGTTTCACCTTTCCTTTCAGGTAAAAGCTTTCGTGAGCAGCAGTGTGAGAAGTACAACAGCTACAACTTCACGGATCTGGATGGGAATCGCCTGGAGTGGGTTCCCAAGTACGCGGGAGTGTCGCCCCGAGACCGATGCAAGCTCTTCTGCAGAGCCAGAGGGAGGAGTGAATTTAAAGTCTTTGAGGCCAAAGTAAGACCACAAAACCACAGAATGGTTTGGGTGGGCAGGGACCTTCAAAGGCCAGCCAGTCTCACCCCCCTGCAGTGAGCAGGGACACCTTCAACTCGATCAGGTGGCTCAGAGCCCTGTCCAACCTGACCTTGAATGTTTCCAGGGATGGGGCATCTCCCACATCTCTGGGCACCCTCATCATAAAAAAATTTCTTCCTAATATCCAAGTATCTTCCTAATATCCAAGTATCTTCCTAATATCCAAGTATCTTCCTAATATCCAAGTATCTTCCTAATTTCCAAGTATCTTCCTAATATCTTCCTAAATCTGCCCTTGATAGGTACCTGGTGGTGCTAATCACCCCTCCTTACCCCATTGCAGATCAAAAGCCCTAATTGCTCCTCACATCCCTCCCCTTTCCTAGGTGATTGATGGGACACTGTGTGGCCCAGAGACCCTCTCCATCTGTGTCCACGGGCAGTGCATCAAGGCTGGCTGCGATCACATTGTTGGCTCCTCCAAGAAGCTGGACAAGTGCGGGGTGTGCGGTGGCAATGGCTCCACTTGCAGGAAAATATCTGGCTCGCTCAACCGATCCAAGTAAGGGGAGAAGGGGTCTGCAGAGATGGGCTGCAGGGAGAAAAACTACCTTCTCTCCCTCGTTCTTCTTTTTTTATTGCAAAAGTGCAAGGTTAGGGATATTAGGATTCCTCCCAGGTCACATAAAGCTGCTTTGCTTTCCGCACCTGAAGCATCACACCTAGCTGTAGAGCTCCTGGAGAGCAGCAGACCTCGAGGAGCACTTGGCTTCCCCTGCGTGCCTTTAACTGGGGTTTGCAGCCATGCAAACACCCTCAAATGCTAAGTTTATTTTGGGGCAAGGTTATGCATGCCAAGCAGAGTTTATTTCCTAAAATAATAGCTGGTGCTGACACCGGCGATGGGCTTGGTGTGACACTGCAAATAAATCTGCCCCAAGGAGCTGACAATTGCATCTCACCCCAGCACCATGAGCTGGACGTGTATTCAAGGGCTGGTGTGGGATATAAATAGTTCAATAACTTTTTCCCTGTGTGAATTTCAGTCCTGGGGCACAGGCATTGAGGCAGCCGCTTCTCTCACTCAAGATCTCTGTTGCTTTGCCAAAGAGCTGAATTCAAGGCTTTTGTTGAAAAGATCCTCACAAAAGCCCAACACGTCCAATTCCATGCAGCGAGGTGACTCACGCAGGCAAATTAGATTTCCTTAATGGTTTCCTTCCAGGGAAGTGGGGCTTCCACTCTCCTATGAGTTGTTTGTGGTTGACTAAAGAGAAATTAGCGTGGTAGCTACAGCCAAGAAGAGATCCCATTAAGATCAGGGATAGGGAGGCCAGGGTGATTGGAAGCAGAGTTTGACCTGAAGGCTTTTTCCCAAAATACTCCAAACCTCATTGCTGACCACAGCATCAACCATGGGGATGTATGGAAATGATCCTGTCAGCCCCATGGCCCGAGTCACACCGGGGTGGCATTTTATTATAGCAGCAAGTAATTACCACAACACAGGGTGCTGAGGGCTGGAGTACCAAAGCCTTCCTGGGGCTGTCCCAGGAGCTGCAGTGCTCTGGGGTTATGTTCTGGCTGCTTTTGCAGGAAAATCCTTCCCAGGTGTGGGAATATGCTCTATGCCCTCCAACAGGAGCTCTTCTGCATCAGGTGGTGGCTGCAAAACCCTTTGAAAGCTGAACCCAGGGTGCAGAGGCACTCGTGCATGAGTGGGAATGGTTTTGCTGCCATATTCTGCTGTTTTATATCTGTTTATAGCTGCTGCTATCCTTCAGCATCCCCAGTGACACGCTTTTAGTCCCAGACACTTCATCCATTTCAAAAGAAAGGGAGGAAGGGGAATTTCCCACCGTGGGGCTGTTCATTTGGTTGCATTGCTCATTTTTGCACGTAATTCAGCAAAATCTTCCAGTCGAGCACACACCTGGCATGGCTGCAATATTTCCAGCTCCTGAGTGCTCTGGATTATGGAGGAACAG
The DNA here is from genome assembly GCA_013398125.1 of Aegotheles bennettii. Lineage (NCBI taxonomy): Eukaryota > Metazoa > Chordata > Aves > Caprimulgiformes > Aegothelidae > Aegotheles > Aegotheles bennettii. The sequence goes on from VZRW01010452.1 coordinate 169,026, forward strand.
CTTCAGAGCTGCATGGATCTGCTCTTAAAAAGTCCATGGAAATAACCATGTCCCTTTGCCCCATGTAGATATGGCTACAATGATATTGTCACCATCCCTGCTGGGGCAACCAACATTGACATCAAACAGCGCAGCCACCGTGGGGTCCGTCACGATGGGAATTACCTGGCCCTGAGGACCCTCGAGGGCAAGTACCTGCTGAACGGAGACTTTGCCATCTCAGCCATGGAGCAGGACATCCTCATCAATGGGACCATCCTGAAGTACAGCGGCTCCATGACCACCTTGGAGAGGCTGCAGAGCTTCCGCCAGCTCCCGGAGCCCCTGACCGTCCAGCTGCTGACCATCGCCAGCGAGATCTTCCCACCGAAAGTCAAGTACACGTTCTTCATCCCCAAGGACGTCCCTTTCAGCAAGCAGAAAGGTAAAGAGAAGAAGTCGGCCAATGTCATCCGGCCCATGCTGACCTCCCAGTGGGTGCTGGGCGACTGGTCCGAGTGCTCCAAGACGTGTGGCTCTGGCTGGCAGAGGCGGACGGTGGATTGCCGGGATGTGGAGGGCCAAACCTCCTCTGCCTGCGACAGAGCCCTCAAACCTGAGGACATCAAGCCCTGTGGAGATGTCCCCTGCCCGCTCTGGCGCCTGGGTCCGTGGTCCCCTTGCTCCCAAACTTGCGGTGAGGGCGTGCGGATGCGCAACGCCTCGTGCATCGATTACACCGGGAGAATCACTGCCCCGGAGAAATGCAGCTGGCCAGGGCCACCCCCAGCCACTGCCACCTGCGTGCCACGGCAGTGCTGAGCAACGCACCGGGGCAGGATGGTGAGGGTGCCGTGGCCAATAACCACTCTCCAGCGGTTCATCCCCACCCCATCGACGTCTACCTCAGAGGGGGGAATAATGGTGGCATAAACGGGGAGGAATCACTTCTTTTCCTTGCTTTCTGGCTGGTTGCTCACAGGCAAGTTGTTATTTAAGGGGGAAAAAATAAGCGTTGTCTGTAGGGTGTTTCCAAAGAGCTGCTGTAAACACGGATGCAGGCTCCGTCTGTAAGGTTCAGTGGGGTTTTGTTGGTGGAAAAAACACGGAGCCTTGCTTTGCCATCACTCCGTCCCAGCTGCAGGTTGAGTTGGTCCAGAGGGGGTAGCTTTGTCAATAAAATCAGGGTCCCCTTGCAGAAAGCTTGGATTGGGTTGCTGTCCCCTCCCTGCAGCGGCACTGGTGTGCTTGGGCATGGGGAGCATTTCATCGGCTGTGGGTTTAGCTTGGGAGATTAACTCACTGGTGTGGCTGGGAGCAGGAACGAGCCAAGGGCCAGGTCCTGGCAGGCTCTGGGCAGGAGGACAGGCAAGATGCTCGTGGTGGTTTCTTCTGGATTTCTAACACATGAGGTGACAAACCTCTGCCTCCAAACACCCCAGCATCAGTAGGGTTATTCCTAGAGCTGCAACCCTGTGCCTTGATTTCCCCAGCGATAAAACCGAGGCTTGATTACACCTGATCTGGCTTGCAGGGCAGCTGTGAGGATTAATTAGTTACTAATTCTGCAGTGCTTTCGTGTGAAATGCCTCTTGCCATACCCTGTCCCCTCTCTGGAGCAGACACTTGGGCGTGCCAGTCTGTCCTCTCCCATCCTCACCTCTCAGTCCCCTGCATGCTCATTTTCTCAGCTCTGCTTCAGTTTTGGAGATAATGTGGCTGGCAGCAGGACCTGCAGAGGCTGAGCCCCTTCCCAGCCCATTGTGGTGACCGATGCCACTCTTCACTTCTACTTTGCCAGGGTATGTGAAGATGCTCAGGTCTGGGTCCGGGCTCCAGCCTTGCTTGAGCAATCCTGCTGCTGGTGCCTGGGGAGTGGGATGGAATTCAGGAAGGTTTTGCTATGGCTGGATGAGCAGTTCATTATCTCCAGTCTTCTCTCGATGTCCCTCACCACCCGTACCCTGCCTCAGCTCCCATTTTGGCAGCAAAACATGGAATTTCCAGTGGGAACAGCTTTTTTCTGATAGGAAGGGGAGAAGGGCTGGAGAAGGACTTGAATTTGCAATGCCCGAGCTTGCAGTTCTGGAGCAAATCCTTTTTCTTGTCTCTCTTGCCTGAGCTAAGCTCCCATGAGACCCTTATCTCACTGGCCAGGTAGTTTTGAGATGGGACTGTGACATGAACCGCTCCCCCAAAGACATGCCAGAAACATCACCATTTATTTAAAACCAAAGATACTCAGCTTTTATGTCCTGGAGGTGATTCCTATTGAAGCCAAGGGGGATACAGCCAAGGACTGAGGGTACTGAGGGCTCAGCTCCTTCTTTTTTAGGAAAGAAAAGAAAAATAAAGGCCAGCTGCAGAGTTTAGATGCAAAGCTGTTTGGGCTGCTGTTCAGACCTACCTTCGGGCAATGTTCTGCGTCTGCTAATTAATCTCCAGGAATTTAAGCCCTCTCTCGCTCTAACAAATAGCTGGATGCTAAAGTCATGTAGCCCTGCAGAGTGATTTTCTTTTTCCCCTTTGAGTCAAAGGCCAGCCCGTGTTTCCTCCCCAGTGTCATAACCAGCATTTAGGATGGGTCAGAAATTTCAGCCTGAGACGGTGCCAAGGCAAATGTCTGTATTTATCACACAGGAGTTGTGCACACCAAGGGTCTCATCCAGTTTTTTTTCATATTCACTGCATGGTTGCTTAGCCAGAGCTTCCTAGATGCAAAAAGTCCCTTCCTAGATGCAAAAACTCCCTTCCTAGATGCAAAAACTCCCTGCCATGGGCAAATCCTGCTCCGCTGCTTTTCCAGCAAGGAGGAGGCTGTGAAACCCAGCTGAGAGCAGGAGGACCACAGGCAGTGGTGCTCGGTTGAGGTTTGGGGTCTGGGTGATGGTATGTGGGGTTCCTGCCTTCCCGTAGAAACATGTAGCCTTTATGCTGATTTAAGTCAAAGAGGTTATATATTAGGATATATATATGTATATATATGTTTCCCTTCAGTGAAGGATTGTAGCAATGTACTGAGCCTCTTGTGTTAGGTATTTATTATAAATTTCTGTTTGGTTTTGTACAGTAGCTGTCTGGAATGGAGAGAGGGGAAAAAAAAAAGGAAAAAAAAAAGAAATTAAAAAAAAGACTGTCTGTGTTGTAACATGCTGCTCCCACATCCCCACTCCAAAACCTGCCGTGGGGCTGGAGAGGGGATGTCTCTGCTCATCGTTTAACCACTTCAGTAGAGGGCTGGTGTCTGTCTCCCTCCTCCCTGGTGCCCCCAAATCAGGGCATGATTGCCAACCGAGCTGTGTAAGCATCATGAATCCAACCTAAACTAAGCTTTGGGGGGGAAAAAAACCCTAAAACATTTTCTGGTTTTTAGCCTCTTGTTTGTATTTGGTTTTAACTTTGAAACCAGTCTGGGACTCTGCCTTTTCTCCTTCAATAAAGGATTTACTGCCTCTTGCCTCTTTGTATTTGTCTCTATTTGCACTTTTCTTAGGATATATATATTTTTTTTATCTCCATCCCAAGAGCAACACCTTAAATCTTCTTTTCCCACAGTATATCCAGCTAGAAATAAATGGTTAATTCAGTTTTAAGGCGCTAAACCCAAGCATTACGTGACTGAGAAGACAAAACTCAGCAAAAATTATTCTCCAGAAATTTGGAATCATCTCGTTGCAGACTGCTTATGGGCACCTGCCTGTTCTCTATACATATGTACATATAGATAATTCTGCTTATTAGGACATATAGCCTACATAGGGTGAAAACAGAGGGGAGGCTGGCTTCTTAACTCTCTACTAACCATAGGTAGTAGGAACACAGGGTCACTGAAATTTGGTATATGGCAATGCAGATTTTGGAGCCATCTCATTGGAAGAAGCATGGGCTCACTACAAGGCAATTCTGATATCTCTCCTGGGTTCCAACGGGCTCTGCTGCTCCACATCCTAGGTGAAAGCACAGCCTTGATGTTGAACAGTTTATTTTCTGTTTATTGGTGATTTCCACCCACTGATGGAGCTAGAAAATGCTGCTGCTTCTGGGGCTGGGCAGAGCTTGTCTGTATTTAGCCCCATGGGAGGGTAAAGAAAAGGGTTAACCCAGCGCCACGGGACGTGTCACTCCGTTAATGGGCACAGCGACACATGCCACCCTATTTATAACCAGGTGTGACATTTATTTTAGATGACTTCCCTTGGCGCCCGTACAGCCGGGTCCTGGGTTTCGGCTCATTAAGGCGACAGCCTGCCCCGGCATTTCCCTCACCTTTCTTTTTTGTCATTTCATTGCCATCGCTGGGTTTGAGTTGAGTAATTGGAATTTCAAACGATGCCAAAGGCTTTGGGATATTAACAGGTAGGGGAAAAGCCCTTAATTGATCATAGCAGCACAACCATCATAATTTAACTTTTTTTAAAAGAGTGGTGGGATAAGAAAATAAATTCTCTGCCACCCCCATGATGGGACAATGGGGACCAGCAGGCAGAGATGCATTTCTCTAGTCTCACCAGGGGGAAAGTATTAGGGTCAACCCTTGGCTGGACCCCCCCATGCCATGCTGTGAGTAGTGCTGCTCCCCAATCAGGGGTAATCATATTTTATCAGCTTATATCCTCTTCCAGAGGATGTAGGATGCCCTGGGCTGCTCCTCCATGCATGAACATCACCAGGTAGGTGTTGAAATGGTAGGTTTGTTCCAGAACTTTCCACCTCCAAGGGCTGGTCTCTCCTGATCTCTAATCCAAATTAATCCTGGATAGTTGCTCCCTGTTGGCCTTGTGCTAATGTTGTTCTTTGGTTTAACAGCTTTCCTCTCTCCTCGGTTCGTATCTCCCTCACATGTGTTTGTAGACAGGAGCTGGACCCTCTTTCAGCCTCATCTTGCAAAACTTGGCAAGCCAAGCTCTACTCTCAGCTCCTAAAATATCCTCCTGCTACTGCTGGAGACTGCATAAATCTGAATTTAATGTCCCTGGACAGAAGCGACCACAGCGTTCCAGCAAGGTCACACCAGCACCTGGTGCTCCAGACACACATCCTTCCTTTATTCCTGATGGAAACATCCTTCCTGCCACATCCTAAGACCATAATGTTCCTTTTCTGCCATTATCCTCTGCTCAGCCCAGCCATCATCATTTTACAATCCCTATTCTCTTCTAGCTCCCTCTTTCTCCATACAGATCCCTGTTAAATCCATCCTCAGCTGCCCAAGGAAGTGGTCTGCTTCCCAGAGCTGGCATTTCAGAGAGGCTGGTGCAATTCAGAGCATCTAAAAAACAGGGTTCTCTCCTTAAACTGCCCACTTTGACCTCCTCTCCCACCAACGAGGATGCTTTAACCCCCGGGGCTGCACTCCCTGAGGACCAGGTCAAGCTCTCCCAGATGTGGAGAGGACATAAAACCCCAAAATCCTCCTGATGCCAGGAGAAAATCAGAGGTTGCCGAAGAGGGAAGGCACAGCAGGATTGAGCTAAAGCAAATTCACTGAGTCCCGGAGAGAGCAACAAGCAGGAGAATGGAGAGGAGACAGCTCCTGCACACAGATGGTGAATTACGGAGCAGGCAGCAACTCCTCGAGAGTGGGAGCAAAGAGGTTTTCCCTTCGGAGGTGCCGAGGTCAGGGATGGGAGAGGGAAGCTGTGCAGGGGAGGTGTCAGCGTTAATGGAAAAGGGAAGCAGGCTCCTAGCAGCACGGGAGCTGCTCCAGGAGCTACTGAAATATATCCCAAGGGTTGCAAAAAGAGGGCAAAGCAGCCTCCAGCCAGGAACTGCACGTTCTGGTGGCTCGAATGGGGTGAGCGAGGAGAGATTGGAGCATTAAAGCGAGGGGCCAGCCCCCAGGGAAGTGTGGGGGATGTAGCTGGGTGTCTTCGGCGTGGGTGGAAACTCAGGATTTCTGTTTAGATGGATGAGAAGGGATTTAAGGGTATGGCAGAGCTGGGAAATACCGGGAGTCGGTGTTTCGGCAGCTCATGGCAATGAAACTCCCAGATCAGCAGGAAGAGCAAACAGCAATAAAGCCTGACCTGGTAGCTCAGGAAACGTGAGCAGGAGGAAATCCAGACGGCTCCTTCCCTGATTTACCCAACGTGGCTCTGGGGGAGCCTCTTCAGGCATCAAGGGCTAATAAATTGGTATTAATAACCCAGCCACTTCTGCTGGAGTGAAGAAATTTGAGTTAACAGAGGATTTTGTTATTTAGCTGAGGACACAGGCTGAGTTTCGCTGGCTTCCAGGCATGGATTTGGGTAGTTTGGACCCTATTCCCCACCCGGAGCAAGTCTCAAGTAGGACATGGCTGTTGGTTGGCAGAAATCACTCCATCTCCAACCATTTCACCCTCGAACACCCCCCTAGCTCGATGCTTTTTGGAGCATCATGGTGAAGGAGAGGGATGGCAGCCCGAGTTTTTTGTATTAATCCTCTGTGACTCAGGAGTTATCCATGGGTATCCATGGATAGCCGGGAGCAGATCCTTCCTCTTCTTGCCAATTATGGTGTATTAAAGCCAGAGCAACCCATGCACACTTGCAACCTGCTGAAACCAGTGCAATTTTGCTCCTGCTTTGCACAGGAGTCGATTGCAATGAGGGTCAGCCGTGCCCCAGGGTTGCAATACAACCCCTTGTAAATACAAACCCAATACAAGAGGAAATAAAAGGAGAATTAAGCAGCCAAGTCCAGCCCTGGAGATTGCTGGGTCCTCCCCCCCAGTTTTTCAAGGAATCATCTAAAATGCTCCTGGGATTTTACAACAGTGCATGAAGTTTGGCCTCAGGGTCATTTATTATTTTTTTTTTTCCAGTGTTTTCCAGGGGCTGGTTTTAAATTTTTTACTGCTGATTAACATTTTTGGACCGTGGCCTTTCAAGCTGTTTCCTGCTTCAATTTGCTGAGAGCTCATCACGAAAAAAAACCCAACATGAACCTAAAACAGCCAATAACAAAAAAAACCCACCCATCATAAAACAAGCCATGAAGGAAATGGTTGTGCTAATCACGTTAAATTAAGCTGTGCTTACCCTGAGCTAGCACAGATTTGGACTGAATTATAGGGGCGGATTAATTCAAGACTTGTTAACTCTGAATTTGATGGGGATGGATGCGAATCGGGGGCTGGGATGAGCGGTCCTGCCCCCGGGGGTGCACGCACCGGGGGGTGAAATGCCTGGCCCCAGGGATGCACGCACCGGAGCACCGGGAGCTGGGATGCCCGGTCCTACCCCAAGGATGCGCGCACCGGGGCACCGGGGGATGCCCNACCCCAAGGATGCGCGCACCGGGGCACCGGGGGATGCCCGGTCCGGTCCCAGAGTTGTACACACCGGGGCACCGGGGGTGGGATGCCCGGTCCTGCCCCCGGGGGTGCGCGCACCGGGGCACTGGGAGCTGGGATGAGCGGTTCTGGCCCCGGGGGTGCGCGCACCGGGG
>VZRW01010454.1:0-20156 GCA_013398125.1 Aegotheles bennettii
GATCCATTCTCCACCCAGCATGTCTTGGCTATATCTCCCAGACAGCAGAGTTCCAGGTACAGTTAAGTAGTCCCTGATTGTCCCAAACCACTGTATTTGCACTGGGGCTAGAAGGTGCCCAGTTGTTTCAACTCACTGCTCCATTGGGCAAGGTCAGAAAGCACCAGATTGTCTCATCCCACTGCACTTGCTATTGAAACAAGAACAATGTTGGGCCCACTGCCCTCGAAACTAAAGCATGAACAATGTTGGCTGATGTTGACATTGCAACGTGGCTCAGTGAGCAGAGGGTCTGCACCACCACAGCAACAAAAATGGGAGAAAAGATGGTGGCTTCTTGCTCATACAGACAAATTCAAGCTACTGCTTCAGTAGCCCCTTTGACTAAAGATATATCATGTCTCTGTGATTTACTATGATCTTGTAAAGGACTTTATATCAAATGGAGGGCTAAGAAAGAAGCATCTCTGAGAGAGAATTTCACTGTGTAAACTGATGGAAATGGAAAAATACTTTGTGAGCAAGCAAAAAATGTCTTCAGGTTAATTAATGTCCTTTGCACATCTCAAAATACAGAATGAAAGGCAATCTCTGCCAGCCACCTGTGAGGCTGGAGTCGGGGCCCGCTTAAATACGAGTAAGCAGAGGCACTGAAGTTTGCATTAGTGGCCCAGGGCCATGGAGAGCATCCAGAGAACCTGGGAGTTAGTAGCCAGGAGTTGTCCTTCTCCTTCTGCAGCTGTCCCATGAGAAATACCCTTTCCCCTGGGGAGCAGCATTCAGTCCTACATTAAAGACACAGCAGTGAAATGGCTCATTTGTGTTACAACAGGTTCAATAAATGGTTAATTCCTACAGACTGCTAAAGTCCAACAGGTTAATGCATTGCTTGTAGCCATCTATAATGTGGGCTGCTTATGCCTGCAACATCTATTAATAATTTATTAACCCCATAAATCAGATACAAATGTACCCATAATACAAAGGGTGACCTATATTCTAGCAGGCACGATCTTAAAATATTTTTCTGACAATCCAATCAGCACAATTGTGTCCTTGGATCAAAGGTGGCAGTGACTTTTTATGAGTAGGCATTACTGCCCTTTGGAGACTGTTGAATATGCAAGTCTACTTTTCATCAGAGAGCAGAGGGAGGAAGTGCCTTTAGTGAAGCCAAACATGAAGAACAGAGCTGGTACCCGGGTAACAAAATCACTCATCCATAGGATCACAGAATCACAGAGCATGCCGAGTTGGAAGGGACCCTCCAGGACCATCGAGTCCAACTCCTGTCCCTGTGCAGGACACCCCAGGGTCACACCATGTGCCTGAGAGCATCATCCAAATACTGCTTGAGCTCAGGCAGGGTTGGTGCTGTGCCCACTGCCCTAGGGAGCTGTGCCAGTGCTCCACCACCCTCTGGGGAAAAACCTTTTCATGGTGTGCATTAGAAAGGGGGTGGTCAGTAGGTCGAGAGAGGTTCTCCTCCCCCTCTATTCTGCCTTGGTGAGGCCACATCTGGAGTCCTGTGTCCAGTTCTGGGCCCCACAGTTCAAGAAGGACATGGAACTGCTTGAGAGGGTCCAGCGCAGAGCCACAAAGATGATGAAGGGAGTGGAACATCTCCCTTATGAGGAGAGGCTGAGGGAGCTGGGGCTCTTTAGCTTGGAGAAAAGGAGACTGAGGGGTGACCTCATCCATGGTTACAAATATGTAAAGGGTGAGGGGCAGGATGATGGAGCCAAGCTTTTTACAGTGCTGACCAATGATAGGACAAGGGGCAATGGATGCAAACTGGAGCACAGGAGGTTCCATGTGAATTTCAGGAAGAACTTCTTTCCTGTGAGAGTGCCAGGGCACTGGACCAGGCTGCCCAGAGAGGCTGTGGAGTCTCCTTGGCTGGAGACATTCAAACCCTGCCTGGATGCGTTCCTGTGTGATGGACTCTAGGTGACCCTGCTCTGGCAGGGGGGTTGGACTGGATGATCCTTCGAGGTCCCTTCCAACCCCTAGGATTCTGGGATTCTGTGACATCCAGCCTAAACCTCCCCTGATTCAGCTTCACCCACCTCATACATATTGAAGTTCCTGTCAAGGTGGTCTAAAAGCCAGACTGGTCCATGGGAGCTGCAGGTTCAGTTTCTTGCTCTGTCCCAGTCTCCCTGTATGATCAGCACGTGTCTGAAAACACGAAATGCAGCTCACACTGAGAAGGGACAGCAAAAGGACACCAAGGACTACAGAGTTCCCTGGCAGAGTTTATTAGTCTGAAGGCAGTGCCATGCTCATGGGGCTGGACTGCATCTGAAAACAAGTCAGTAGTTCTCTTGTTACCTTGGCAGCTTGCAGCAAGATCCCTGAGACTTGAGGCTCCAGAGGCCACGTGGATACAACCTCATTGTCTGTCACCAAGGTGAAAATGCTCTCCATTTCTCAAACCCAGGTCTCTGGTGGTTTTCAGGTGCTGTCTGTCACTGAAACAAATGGATTCTTCCTATACCTGTAGGTAAAAAACAGTGCAGAGAAATAAGAGCACTCCCCAGAACTACCAGGCTGTTGGAGGGAGGATGCACTGCAGACAGGGTGGTATTCACCAACCTGGGAATGGCTATCAAAGAAGCACATGGAAAATGAGAGCTGGTTTCTAATTGCATTCACTTAACCTGGAGAGTTTGAGCAGAAAGCTGCACAGGCAGGAATACTGACAGAAATGGCCCTTTTCTTCCCTCTAACAAATAACATCAAATTATATTCACACAGGAGCCCTAATTTCAAAGTTCTCTCTGCTCAGGGAGTAGAAACATTCCGTGGGATTCTCCGTGTCCAGGTGTTCTCCCTGGTTCAAAGCTGCACTTACCAACTTGTTGCAAAAAGCTACTTGGTATATAATGATGCTCCTGAAAAGACTTCTTAAGATGATGCAGAAATTAAAGAGACCAGATTATCTTTCTTGCCACCTTTCAATACCTAAGGGGGGCCCATGAGAAGGATGGGACAGGCTTTTTAGCAGAGCCTGTTGTGATAGGACAAGGGGTAAGGGTTTTAAACTGAAAGAGGGAAGATTTAGGTTGGACAGAAGGAAGAAATTTTTCACCATGAGGGTGGTAAAACACTGGCCCAGGTTGCCCAGAGAGGTGGTGAATTCCCCATCCCTGGAGATGTTCAAGGCCAGGTTGGATGGGGCCCTGAGCAACCTGGTCTGGTGGGGGATGTCCCTGCCCATGGCAGGGGGGTTGGACTGGATGACCTTTAAGGTCCCTTCCAACTCAAGTGATTCTGTGATTCTGTGATCTTGGAGACTTTGAGGAAAGCTGTTGTCCTTCCCCAGTGGTGTAGGGTAGGTAGTGTTTGCTTGCCTTAGGGGCTTCTTGGAGAGTTAGACCGATGAGTGGTTGTGTGCTTGCCTCTGAGAGCAAGGCTGTAGCTTGGGGCTGTTACTCAGATGCCATTCCCCAGCACTGAGATACTCAAATCATCCTCAAAAAGAGATCTTGCTCATCCTTTTTTAAGGAAGCTTGCTAGAGGAATAGCCATGCCAGATTTGTAGCCTGTCTCCCCAGGACAATGTCTGTTGCAGCAGGTGTTCCTCACATCACTGTGTGAGGCTCATTTTTGCTTCCAGCTTGACCTGCAGAGTGGTGGTAAGGCATGGGAGGGACAGTGCATGGTCTCCCACCCTCCCTGACTTTGGTCTCTGAGCCTTAGAAGCATTAGCTGATAACTGCTGAGAAGTGTAACTGTAATCTCTCCTGCTGTGTGTCACCAGTCACAACAGTTAATCCCAAAGGATCCTTGTTTGGTTTTCAAATAAATGGGAGAAGGAGGAAAAAAGCTGTCTTTTTTTCTGGGCTGGTATTTCCTTCGTGCTAACCCCCTTATTGCATGGTTACCTCCTTACCTCCCTAATAATTTTTATGTGCCATCTGCATGGCTTGCCTCATTGCCCCTCCCAGCAGAAAAGCCCTGTCTGGCTCTCCTGCTGTGCAGAGGGATCATTGGGATGTTGGTTTTGGGAGACTGATGCAAATATCCTGTTTGTTTCAGGCAGGATTTACACAGCAGTGGCAAAAAATGACTGTAACTTCCCTTCTGCTGCATGGGTTGTGCAAGAAGGGATTGCAAATATGATAGATGAGGCTCCCTGGTGGAGAGTGTTCACTGCTTAACGTCTCCTTTTCAGTAGTTTCATCCAGGAAGACTCATTAATGGTGCCTAAATACATAGGAATTTCTATACTGCAAGGGGAGGGCATTTGTTTCATATGGGCTACCACCAGCTCTGGGGTTCTGTGAAGGCTTGAGTGGCTGTTGAAAAGGATATTTTATAGCTCCTAGCAAACCTTGCAAAGGCTTGTTATTTGTCAAAACCACGTTAGCCAAAAATGGAATGATGAAATCCACCCTGGGAAAAAAAAAGGGATTGCTAGATCTGCTCCAAGGCTAGGACTTGGGTCTAAAGTAAAGCTAGAAGCCTCATAAAAGAATGTCTGCTTCAGTGAAGTCCTCACCAGGGCCCTCTCCCACAGTCCTGTCTCAGAAACAGACATATGCTCAGGCTTCTGCCTCAATTCTCGATGCTTTTGAAAACCAAACAGTTGGCTGGGGATGGTTTCAGTCAATACAGACTGACAGTATGGCACTGTGGCTTTTCCTTTCCCAAACGGTTTCAGTGCTTCAGATTCTGGCCTGTCAGGCTAAATGTAAATGCACTGGTGCTCACCAAAGAGCAAAGTCAGGTCAAGCAGGACTGTTGTATGTTAATGAGAGAGGTTTTAACAGTCCCAAGGCTCCAGGCTGGGATGGCTCTCAGAGGTATTGTGGGAACCTTTACTCTTTAACTAATTTGTTCTTCTCAGCTTCTGCCTTTCACTTTAAAAAAATAATAAATAATAATAAAAAAAAGGCTGCTTCCTGGAAATTGGTTAGGCATTGTCTGTTCACAGGGAAAATGGGAAAACACCTTCTGGGGCAAACAGATAAACTAAACAGCAGTGTTTCAGCAAATAATGTGCCTCCAGTTTAATTACAGCAGAACAGTGGCACGGATCACTTGATTTCAGCAGCAGACTGACTTCAGTGAGGGCTCTGTGTTTTTAAAATACTCTGTTTGCAAGTTTTTCAGGACACAGGCCAGTACAGGAGAGTGTGAATATGCAATGCACAGCCCGATAAGAAGTGAAATTGTAAGGAACTATTGCAGGGGAGAATTAGGAAATCAGCCACTTGGCAGCCCTTTATAATGATGTAGCTTTCACTCCGCCCTCCTCTTTTCTGATTTTGACTTCTTTTTCCACATAGGATCTTGCCAATTCCCTTTTGAGAGAAAGAAAGGCAAAGCATGGCTTTCATCTTACCTCTCCAACTTCCTTCCATTTTTCAGGGACCAAAAAGTTTGATTTCTGTCTTTCTTCTAACCCTCGACTTACTTTAGTGACCCCACCTTACCCAATCTCCTGACCTCACCATTCATTTTTCCCAGACTATTCCCTCCTGTATAAAGATGCTGTAGCCTCACTTACCATAAAATAAATGAAATATAACCACCCTGCTTGCTTCTTCTATCATTCCTCCCTCCAGCTCCAAGCTCACTGTCTGTAAAGCTGCCTGGAGTCCCTCCCTTGTCTTAGCACGGGTCCTCTCCACGTTTGACTTCACCTTTTGACATTTCATCAAAACTACTCTTGTCCCAGCCTTTACCAACCTTTTCTTAGACAAAGCCAGAACCACTGTAGTTTGCCATCTTCTTGATTTATGTCATCACTGTTCAATGCAATCAACCATTCCTTTCTTCTTAAAAACATCTCCCACCTCACTCCCATGTCTCTTCCACCTTCCCATTGCTTCTGCAGAGAGTTTTCCTCCCTCCTCCCATCAATTGTGGGCTTTGAATGTGTTATCCCTCATTTCCTTTGCTTTTGGCTTTTTTGTTGTTTTTTGGGGCTTTTTTCCGTGCCTTTCCTCTGGTTGATCTCATCTTCAGATTCTCCTATTTAGATTGATGAAACTTGGATCTGCTTTTCTGCTCCCAGCTTGCCTTTGCCTGCCTACATTAATATTTAGGTTTGTTTCTCCTTCATTTTTGATGGCTGGCTGTAAGATAACTCTTTTATAGCCAGGCACTCAGCTCTCTTTTTCCCAGTTGGCTTCAACAACATCACATTCTGACCCATAAACTGGTTACTATATTTTGAATATTTTGATTTATGCCCTTTTCATACCTTTCAAGTGACTCATCTTTGCATTTGTAAGCTGCTTGCTTTCACTTTGAAGATATTTCACCTCCTTGCTTCCCCTACCTGTCATTTTTCATTCAAGTTTGAGGCTGATTTCAGCTTCTGCTGGTTCTGGCTTCCACTGTCCTTTTGTAAGTTCCTCAAACAACTGTTTACTGCCTGCTCCCAGGCTATGCAGCTTACTGGGGAAGAGCTTCATTAAACAACCATAAATCTACTTCATTAGGCTTCTTAAATACCTGCTTAAAGCTGTCTCTTGGCACAGGACTGGCAGAAAGCCAGTGGTTGGCTTTAGTACTGAGTCTACTGCTTGTAATCCCACCCAGGATTATTTCCCCTTGGTTGGTCAGTACATCTCTTTCTGGTTTGATTTCCAGGCTTTGAGGGCAAGATTCCTCATGCTGGTCCAGCAGTTGAACATGGGACACGTACACAGAAAAGAAGAGGTTTGTCTCATTGCTCCAAAGTGCAGGAACTGCCCCTTCAGCCTGTTTTATTTCCCCACAAGATGTTGGCTCTCTGAAAGGGTAAAGCTAAAATGTAGGCATTTGCAAGCAATGGTATAAAAAACTTGAGGCATTTAAGACATGATTCTTTATCTACTGAAGTTAGCAAGACTTTAAAATCCACTCCAGAGAGAACTGCAGCAGACTCACAGAGACTGAAAGATCTGTTAAGGTTAGTTTAGCAACTTAATCATCCCATTGAAAACACTTGGATCCTGTAAAATCTGAGGCTGAAGCCCCATCAAGACGTGACTCAGATCACCTACTAATGATACAGATGCTCTTAGTCCTAGGATGTTTGCTGTGTTGGAATTACCCTTGTTCCTTTAAGTCTCATTAGAAAGATTCCCCAGTTTCCATTCACAGAATCCCAGAATCCAGGGGTTTGGAAGGGACCTCAAAAGATCATCTAGTCCAACCCCCCTGCCAGAGCAGGGTCACCTAGAGTCCATCACATTCTACTGCACAAATAGCCTGCAGCATGCTTGTGCCTTGTTTACTATGCTTGCTGATCATGAACACTTACTCCACAGGCATATTTAAATCTTCAGACCTTTCCCCTTCAGTGCCTGTGTTTGACCACCCATCTTTTTGTTTCCTCTGCAGGATCTTATACTTGCAGACTTCCTGCACTCAGACTCTGCCTGATTTAGCAGATGGTACATAACCAAGGCTGAATCTATGTGAGATTTCTGCCCACACTATAATTCCTTGGGCATTTCTGCATCTGGTTTCAGGTGACTCAACAACAGAGCTCCTGGCACTTAAATAGTGAAGGGATAACAAGAAGCAGGGAGGTAGCAAGTGAGGGAAATTATCTTCCTTTCCTAGCATTACCATCCAAATATAAGTGACAGCATGAAGACCATGCTTTTTCTTCTGTTTACAAAAGTGCCTGTACAGATCATCCCTGCTTGTGAAAGGGCTATTGTGCAGTTTTTCAGCCTGTGGAATATTTGGGCAGTCTTTTCCTATTAAAGGTACTGGGAAGAGGCTTTTCTGCATCCAGAAGCTGGATTTTTCAACATGTGGAATATTTCTTTTTCTATTAAAGGTACTGGGAAGAGGCTTTTCTGCATCCAGAAACTGGATTTGATTTGTGTGGGTGGAAGATGAGCCAGGTTGTTCTCTATTCAGATTTTGCTGTGTACTGCTGATTATAAAAACCTCCATGCTACTGTGGTCGCTAGGACCTGGTAAACTCCCTCTGAGACTTCAAATCTTTGGGCTTCTCTAACAATTGGGAGAAGAAATTTTTCTGTTGCCTACTCATCGCATCCTTTTTAAGGGGCTGCAATCTGGGTGGGAATCTCTTCATGCTTGGCAAGCTCCAAGGCTGTAAGCAATCATTTCCACATAGAAATGGAAGTGCCCTCGTGGGTTGCGTGGCCAGAATCCAGCTGCAGTTAGTAATAGTGTTTACAATGTGCTTCATAAAATGTAAGACACCAGCTTCAGATTGTGAAGGCTTTTGCCCCCGCTGTTCCCACTAGAATGCTGTTCAAACCTCACAGCCTCTGATGGCTGGAAGCATCCTCTAATTTCCAGCCTACACTTATTCACGGCTGGTCTGCACATACTTATTCTTAACATCATGTTTTAGCATAAATAGATTTTCCCTTTTGTTGCTATTTTCCCTCTGGTGTTTATGTAGAATAATCAAATTCTCCTTTTGGCTCTCTTTTTGCTAGGCTAAACAAGCCAAGATATTTAGTTTTCTCTTACAAGACTGCTTCTCCTGCCCTAATCTACCCTCCAGTGTATCTTACTTGAGCTTAAATTACCCACAATTTACAAGTAGTTCAGATGAGACCTTACTGGGCCCAATATAATAGCAATAGCTCATCTCTGCTGGAATTGCCTGATATTTTCTGGAGTTGCATTTAGCTTTTTCATGGCCATGTCACATTTGTGACTCTCAGTTCTCACGGGATGGACTAATAAACCTGGACCCTTCACCTCTGTCATTTCCAGCAGCTGCCAGCTTACAGCAGGAGTTCTCAGTGTTAGCCCAGTCCCTGGCCTTGCATTTCATGCTATTGAATTTCATCTTGTTTTTCTCACTCCAGTTCTTGAGGTCATCTGGTTCTTCCTCTGTGATAGCCTGATCTTTCTTTCTATTAAGAGTGCCTCTGCAAACTCCAGTGGGGCCTTCTGAACACTCTCTTCATCCTGTACTGAGGTCATTAATAAAAATTGGGTGGGAGCAGGCTCAAGACTGATCCTTCAAGAATTGCAGCAACAGCCCAGTAGTTGTCTGAGGATTATCCTTGCTTTAACCTGCATCTTCCCACCTCAGGACTGCTGTAGAAATCCACAATTTGTAATTTCCCATGTGGGACCTTGCTCGTGCTTCACGAAGCACAGATTTACCCAGTTCCTTCAGCAGTTGTCTTACGAGAGGCAGCTGTTGTGTTCATTGCATCTGATCCACTTTTGATGGTTTTGTAACATTTTCCTTCCATTTACTGCACTACTGCAGTGCCATGGCATGAGTGATGGAGCACTTGGTGGGATTTCTGAGCGCTGGGTATTGCACAAGCACTGAACAAAACTGATCCCTGCCTCAGGGAATATATTGCAACTTTATTTTTCCTTTATTTATTTCAAAGGACTTGCAGTGTGTTGAGTGCAGAATGGGTCTGCCCTGCCCAGTGGTGTCATAGCTCTGTTTCGTGTCTTTTGATTTCTCTGGTTTGATCCAGAGTTGCAACTCTGACTCCTACCTCTGATACATTTGTGCAAAGTTTGCAGATCTGGAAAATACACATTTAGTGTTGATGTAAAAACCTAGCTGTGTCCCTTTCCAAATACACACCCAGCATACACATCAGTGAATTTCAAATCTTAGAAGATAAGGGGATTTTAATCAGTGATAACCTTTGCTGTGCTCCTGCTTGTTCCCCTTTGCTCCACTCCTGGAGGGTGAAGATCCAGCTCACCCCACTCAGCTCAGACTTCTCCCTGCTGGGTCAGGCTTCCTCTAGTGGAAGCCAACAACTACTGCACTTACAAACTTGGAGGGGAAGGGAGGAAAAGGAGAAGTTCAGAGAGGTGTCCAAAAATCTAGGGAGAAACCACTGCCAGTATAGCTACAACTTGGATGTTAGAATACTGGCTGGTGTGTGTCTGTGCTTGTCTGCCACTGGAAAAATCCTCCGTGGGACCAAGACCGTGTCCTAAAATTCTGGTCCTCTCCTGATTTTATTCACTGATCATTCAGCTTCAATTCTTTTTACTGTAGGAGTTTCAGATCCCATCCTCAGTTTTTGTTCAGCTCTTCATTGTTAACAAGAGGATTCTTGGCTGGAGACTTGTCCCCAGTGAAGGTCTCAGTAACCCAACCCATGTTCATTGTTCCTTTTTATAAACAACTCTGGTTTGGCCAATGATGGTGTTTGGGCTCACATGGTATGTGCTAGACCTGGTTTTGTTGTGGAAAATGCAATCCTACACAAAAACCTGCAGTTTATGATAAAAGTGTCTTTACTCTGTAAGAGCACAGGAGGGCAGCTCTGACCATGGGAGCAGAACTTCCCAAGCTGACTCTTCTCTCCCTCAGGTGTTACAAGGTTCCCCTCAACGCTTGCAGATTCAGACAACTGAGAATCAATTACTTCTGTTTTTTCCGTTGCTCTCTGCTTTAAACTTTCCTTAACAGGAGGGATTTTAAATAAATGAATTACAGTGTACACATACACACAGGCAGGTTTGTCTCAAGGCAGTCCAAGTGCTCATCCATAGGCAGGGGACTGATTAATGCCATGTTGGTGCTCAGTGCCGTGCGTCTCTGCTTTCCTGCCTTCCCTGGTGCCAGCATGTGGCATTAGACTGGTGATAATGACTGGAAGGAAGATGCATTTATTCTTGCATAGTGGGGGGCTTTTCAATCTTGCAGACAAAAGCATAACAAGATCCAGCAACTGCAAGTTGGACAAATTCAACCTTGAAATGAGACATGGTTTCCTAGCTGCAAGGAAGATTAAAGTTTGGAACAGCATTTGAGGGGAAATGGTGGAGTTGCCATTACTTGGAGTGTAGACAAGATTTGCTGTCTCTCCAAGAAGGGTTTCTTTAATCCAGCATTTTGGAAGAGTTCTGTGATTTGTGTGTGCAGGAGGTCAGTGGAAAGGAGTAATAGCAGTGCTGTCTGGTCGTGGTGGGTGAATTACTGGATGTGATTAACTGACCTTTTTGGTTTGGGTCAGTGAACTTCTGTAATAAAAGGATTCACTGCAACGTGGAGAGAGCTGTGAGATGAAGCAATATCTTAGAGAAAATAAAAATAAACATCTGTCTAACTGTCTTTTTGACTGCTAATAATTAAAGTGTTGCTATTTACCGTGTGGTCAAAACCTGCATAAATGTTAATATCAAAGTATTTCAGAGCCAGAAGAGGACTTTGATTGTAATTGGCTCTCTGTTTTTAAAGGTTCTTTCTCTGCAGCATTTGTCTTTTTGCCACATATTCTTCATTACAGCCCATTTTGTATCGATTCTCCTCTGGAAGGTGGTGGGAATGGAAGGTGCCTTTGACCACTGCAAAGTGCAGCATAGCAAACTGCTGCGAGTGGTGCTATTTTTAGGTCCCAGGGAAAATCTGAAGCAATAATTATTGTTACATTTTCATTTTCTTAGCCTTCAACAAGAAACTGTAAAGGCTGTACTCAAATTGCCTGCTTTAAAAATCTTGAACAGGGTCACGGAGAGAGAGAACAATCTGAACTGCTCCATGAAATTTTGATTTCTAAGATTCACCAAGTCTGAAGATGTGCAAAATTTAGGGGATTTGAATGCAGTCTTAAAATGTCCGTGTTTTTCCAACATGAGCATCTGTCCAACTGTTTTATTCTTGAAATGGTCCTGCAACTTGGATAGTGGTAGGTAAGCTGCTCAGAAGTTATTAGAAGCAGCTGAAGTCTGCTTTGAAGCCAGCAGAAAAGCCTGCTCAGTGCTCCGATGGCAAAAGGATTAGGGCAGTAGTGAGTGCTTTTTGAAGTCAAGTTCTGTATTCATAAGGATTAGATCTTCACAATAAGAGGGGTCACCTAGATAATAATTTGCAGCAGACCAGAGCATTTGGCAGTAAAGTGTTGGTACTCGAGGTTTCTTGAGAAGTGACAAGGTTCAGTTGTTCTACTCCGTCCCTCTCCTGGTTTGGATCCTGGTTTGAAAATTCACTAGGTGGCCTTTGGTAAGGAATTTGGTCTTCCTTTGCCTCATGTGCACTGTCTCCAAAATGGGAATATCCTGTGAGAGCTCTGCCCCATGGAAATGCCACAGTAGGTGGCTGAAGTTTCAAAAGAGCTTCTTTACCTGGAGCCTGAGCTCTTCTTCATATCTGGCTCTGACTGGAGGTGCCATTTATTTGAAGATGAAAAGGAATGGAGTTCAAATGAAGATCATCTTGTAGAGGCTCTTCCTACATGAGATGTGGTGATGGTCTGGATGGGTTGATGGTTCAGCTGTTGGGAAGAACAGCCAGGTAGATTCTGTCCCTTTAGGTGTTGCTTGGCTTCACAACTGAAAAGTCCTCCCGTCCAAAAGGCAGGAGCAGTCTTACCCATTTACCTGCAGGGTTTCCCCACAGACACAGAGCATCCTTGCCTTCAGGTCCACAGCAAATAACAGGATCATGTTTGGCTGGGAATGATACTTGGAAACTGCTTGGGCTGCTGGCCCATGTGGTGTGAAGGTACCTGTTTGGGTCTAGACCCTGGCTGCAGTCCTGGACAGGACTCCAGGGCACCTGAGATCCAGCATATTGTCATCTAGAACTCCCTTGGAGGGAAAAAGGGAATAATTTTCTGTGTCCCTGAGCATAACTTTCTGCAGCATTCCTTTGGAAGCGTGGCTGGAAGAGGTTCTTCCCAGCTGGCCAACTTCTGCAAGTCTCAGCGGGTGCAGTACTGCCCACTCCAGCTTCACTGCCAACACCCTCAGCACTGAGGATCTTGGGAGGTTGCCACTGAATTCAAGACTAGATTTTACTTCTTTCAGGAAAGAATTATATAAAAGGCAGTGGAAGGTTTTCTCTGCAGTGTTCCAAGGAAACATTTGAACCAGTCAACAGAGCCATTGGGTTTTTGAGAACCCTTTTCTTCCAGCCGTTCTGCACCTGAGTTCCACGGTGCCAAGGAGCTGAAACTGGCTGTGATTTTTCATTATCCACTGACATAACGAGCAAAATAAACAATGCCAAATTAGTCAGTGAGTTTTATTAATAAAAATTATTAATAAGTAATCGGGTGTCTTTTTAAATGAGGTTTCTCATTAATTGTTATTAATGGTTACTTGTGCTGCTCTGACGGCGGTGTGAAAGTCAGGAGCTGGAGGGTTAAGCAGGTAAGAGGAGCACTCTGTGGTTGTATCAGTGGGTTTGTGTTTACAGTTCATTAGTCCGTGTTTAAAAATACCATGCTGCCAATTTAAATCACAGCTGGATTCATACAAATTTTGAGATTATCACTTGCTGAACAAAATCCTTCTTCTGCTTTAGCTTGCAGATTCGCTCGTGCCCTTGGAGATTAAGCCTGGTATTTCCTTAGCAACAGTTCCTGCCATGTTGCATACCAAAGACAACAAGCATGTGCTGCAGGTACAGTATAATGGGAAAGGAAGAAAAATATCCTTGCACCGGGTTTCTTGCCATCTGGGACCCCAGCTGTTCTTGTGAGGCAACCCCTCCAACAACTCTTCCCCACCGGAGCAGAGTCCTTGTTGGTTGCTTTGTCCTGGCATGTGCGAGTGAGGAATTGCACTTAGAGTAGAGAGGGGGATGCAAATAAATCTCTCTATCCTCTTTTTGTTGGCCGTGTGCCTGGCTAAGATAAAAGGGGAAGTGAGATTATTCCCGAGGAGAGGCTACAAATCATAACTGCTTGTCTTCCATAACCCTTACACCAGGATCAGCATCAGTCAGCACCTCATGGACTTAAAACTGAGGGTCAGAGGGGAGAGATGACCTAGAACATTAGACACGTGAAGGGACTGTCTTCTTTAAGTTGCCCTGTTCCCCAAGAAGCAGATTGTGCATCCCTGCACTAAGTAGGAGTGTAGACTCTTTTCCTACCACCTCCTTTAGGCTGACACTGCCTTTCCTGGCATTAGGGCTCTTCAGGGGGAGGAGATGCCTGGTGACCCAGTCACCTTTCTCCTTTGATGCAGGGACGTGCAGGGAACTCAGTGAAGCCCCACTCTGCACCATGCTGCCTCTTCCACTGGGAAGAGGGTCCAATTTGATAATGTCTTTAATGCAGGGACATAAGGGTTGCTTAAGGATTTGTATCAGTGCAAGTCAGCTCCCTAGAAACACCAGGCAACACTGAACACATCGAAATATTTAAATGCAATTGGTGGCTTGAGGCTGCTTTCTCCTCTGTTTTGTTCATTTACTTCCTTCTCTGCTCTGATTCCTGGTGCCAGGTGAGCCAGCACAGTGGTACCTGTCACTCTTGGCTGAACCTGGGACCTCTGGGAGTTACAGAAGCTGTGTGTGGACAAGCCCCAAAAACTCAACCACAAACACAGAACCACGTCAGTAATTCATGCACAATAACATGATACCAACTCCAGGGAAAGTGGTGGCTTTTGTAAAGTGACTCAAATGCATCCCTGCTTGTGGAACTGGAGCCTGAGCAGGGAATATTTCTCTCCCAGGGATGAAAAACACCTTTCTCTGGCTGTTGGAAGGAACTCAGGGACATCAGGCTCACAGCAGGTTCAGACATGATGCTCCATGATGGGAAAGACATGGAGTTGAGAGGAGCCCAGGCTGTCACCTGCAGTGTACAGGGTGCTACCAGGCACTGGGATTGCTTCAGGCGAATTCCCTGTGTGTTGTGCAGATGTGTCCCTGGCAAATGGCCTCACCAGAATTTTGGAGAAGTTTTCCCCATGCCTTTTTCCCAGGCACTGAGCTGCTACTTTACTGGGAAAGATGAGTGCTGGCGCTCCCCAACCTCACTAACTTGACGCAGGACACAGACTTATTTTACACAATGATTTCCTCACTGTTCTTTTTATAGGAATCAGGTTTTCATCTCCATGAAATAAAATGGTCTTCTCCATGAAATAAAATGCTTGGTGAACCCCACACCTCGCCCTCCTGCTAGCGGGGAGGGGGCTCGGGGATGAGTTAAGGCAGAGAGCTTTCTGAAGCAGCACAAAATCACACCCAGGTGACACTCCAGTGATTTTGCAACATCTCACACCTCCCTGTCTCTATTCAAGTTCTTCTTCTGAGGCCAGTGAGAAATAAATTACCCATTTTTCTCATTCCCTGAGTAGTTGCTTGCTCTGATTTTGCCCCTTCGCCACCCTGTTGCATCTTTTATAGTATGATTTTTCAAGACATTGACTTCTTTAAGGCATGATTCCTAGAAAATACTGCGGAGTACTTGAATTCTTCAGTCTTGAATAGAATCAGACAAGCCTTGTTAGATGATGGAAATTTGAACAGAACTGAATTTGAGCAAAATTTTAAGATTACAAACTGCTAATTGATTTCTGTAAATGGTGGCTTACATATGCAGAGCTGCAGTGGAGCCCAAGGCTGGGTTTCTCCTTTCCCTTTCAGCACTGCACTGTTCCCTTTTAGTTAGAACAAAATCAGTTTTCCTTTTCTCTCCCATGTGCTTTTTATTCCAACTTATTATTCCAAACTTATTATTACAACTTATTATTCAAGGAGGTTGTAAGCTGATGTGATTCCCTACCTCACCATGCACCTTCTCACCCATCAGCTCCCTCCAAAGCCTCCGCAGCCTCCCGCCAGCAAGAAGAGAAAGCGTGTGAGTGAGGATGTCCCAGAGTGCAAACCTTTGAAGCCACTGCTGAGTGGCTCCATTCCTGTGGACCAGTTTGTGCAGACACTCGAGAAGGTAAAGCAGTCTGTGGTGGCAAGTGAGAGTCAAGCAGATCTCTGCTGGTTTCAGAAATGTGCTGCTTTGCTAGCAGAGAGGGGGAAAATAATTTTACTGTGGCTTGAAATGGAGAGGGGCTGATGAGCTAGCAGAGTTCTCCAGGGAATGTGTGTTCCTGCACTGAGTATGGAGGGATTGCCCTCTACAGCTATCTAAAAGGAGGTTGTAGTGAGGCTGGTGTTGGTCTCTTCTCCCCAGTTGCTGATGACAGGACCAGAGGAAATGGCCTCAAGTTCCATCAGGGGAAGATTAGGTAGGATATCAGGAAGAAGTTCTTTCCTGGGAGGGTGGTTGGGCACTGGAAGGGGCTGCCCAGGGAGGTGGTGGAGTCACCGTCCCTGGGGGTGTTCAACAAACAGGTTGATGAGGCACTTGAGGCCATGGTCTGATGGTCAGGAATCTGATGGGATAAAGGTTGGACTTGATGACCCTGGAGGTCCCTTCCAACCATAATGATTCTATGATTCTCTATGGAGTCATGTCCAGGGGCTTCATGTCAGTCATTTCTTCCTGGTTTTCTGTGGAAACAGAGCTTGTGGGTTCACTCCAGGTGGGTGAATTTCCCTCATGTAACTTTTGGACTCATCAGCTGGTTTCCAATAAATTTCAACAGTGGGGAAAAGTCTCAAAAGTATTTCAGTCCCTACAAGTTTTGTGACAATGAGGTGATGAAGTGAAGGAGAGATCCTGGAAATGTCTCCACGGATGGAGAAGCTTTCTGGGGAGCTGCAGGACAGGGGGCTGAACTTGCAGGCAGTTGGTTACTGCTCTGTGGAGCCCTGTTCTCTCCTGTGTGCCTCCTTGGAGAAAATGGGTAGGGAAAAGGGCAGAATTGTCTGAGGAAGCTTGTCCTGCAGTTCAATAGCTCTCCACTATCATCAGCTGGAAGGATGGGCCCAGAGAGTTGTGGTCAATGGAACTCAATCCAGTTGGTGGCTGTCACTGGTGGTGCTCCCCAGGGCTCGATGTTCCCCAGGGCTCAGGCACTGATCCAGGCTGGGGCAGAGTGACTGGAGCTGCTCAGCAGAAAGGGACCTGGGGGTGCTGGGTGACAGTCATAGAATCATAGAATCATTGTGGTTGGAAGGGACTTCCAGGGTCATCAAGTCCAACCTTTATCCCATCATATTCCTGACCATTAGACCATCACACCAGTCGGCCTGGTATGAGCCAGCAGTGTGCCCAGGTGGCCAAGGAGGCCAATGGCATCTTGGCCTGCATCAGGAACAGTGTGGGCAGCAGGAGCAGGGCAGGGATTGTCCCCCTGTGCTGGGCACTGGTGAGGCTGCACCTCCAGTGCTGGGGTCAGCTCTGGACCCCTCACTGCAAAAAAGACCTCGAGGGGCTGGGGGTGTCCAGAGAAGGGACCAGAGCTGGGGAAGGGGCTGGGAAATGTCTGATGGGAACGGCTGAGGGAGCTGGGGGTGTTCAGCCTGGAGAAGAGGAGGCTCAGGGGGGACCTCCTGGCTCTCTCCAGCTCCCTGAGAGGAGGTTGGGGTGAGGGGGGGGTCGGTCTCTTCTGCCGTGCCCACAGGGAAAGGACGAGAGGGAACGGCTTGAAATTGCAGCAGGGGAGATTCAGGTTGGCCATGAGGGACAATTCCTTCCCTGGGAGGGTGATTGGGGGTGGGAATGGGTTGCCCAGGGAGGTGGTGGAGTCCCCATCCCTGGAGGTGTTCAAGAGGCGTCTGGATGTGGCGCTGGGTGCTGTGGGTGAGTGGGGATGGAGGTGGGGGTTGGGCTGGGGGAGCTTGAAGGTCTCTTCCAACCTCCATGATTCTAAGATCTTCTTTGAGACAGTAATGTCAGTGATGGCCATTTCTGTACTTGAAGGAGCCATTTGTCCTCTTGTCACCAGATTTTGCAGCTGCACCCACCTGGGCTGGTGGCACAGGCTTCAGCCTCCCTGTTCTCTGTCCATCTGTATGCTGAGGGTCACATTGAGCTTACCCTGGGGGTGTTTCCTATGCAGATCCCAAGGATCTGGCACATAGGCAATGGCACTCTGTATTTGGTAGCCATCCTCCCCTCTCTCCTCTCCCCTCTAGTCTTTCATATCCACCTCTTTTCCCAAGCTGGAGTAACACCTCTCTCTTGTACTCCCTCCCCAACGCTACCTCCAGCATGGTTTTAGTGACGTGAAGGTGGAGGACACAGCCAAGGGTCACATCGTGCTCCTGCAGGAGGCAGAAACCCTCATTCAGATTGAGGAGGACTCCACACACATCATCTGCGACAACGATGAACCTTTGAGGGTGAAGCTGCGTGACCTGGTGCTCAAATTCCTGCAGAAATTTTAGCTCATGGACATCACGCTGCTCTGCAAGGAGACACCCCAGAGCACCAGAGGAGACTTTCCTGATTGAGAGAGACCAGGAACCACCTCTCCCTTCGTGGAGAAGCAGGGAAGTATTTTTTAATATCGATGTATTTTTAAAATGTTCTTTTTTAACCAGGTTTTGAATATTTTGAAGGGATTCCTGTGCTGTAAAATTGGGAGTTACAGGAGATACAGACTGCAGAGTAAATAAATGGGAGTGTACATTTACCAGGTCAGGGGGAAACTGTGTGCAGATGCAGATACTTCCCTGTGTGACCCCCTCAGCAGTGCACACCCCTGTCCTTTACCTGGGGAAACTCTGTAAGGATATTGGAACAATGGCCTCAGAGATTAAGAGATTGATTTTTCACCCCACTGCTTCTTCCAGGTCACCAGATCCAATTTCCCATCGCTCTTCCATTTCCATTGTGCTTCCACTGGCACGAAGAGGGGTGGGAAAGCTGGTAAGGCAAAGATTATAGAGATAAGAATAGAAAAAGGGGGTTGTGGAGAATGGCTGAGAAACAGCAAGAGCTTGGCCATTCCTTGCAAAAGCAGGGGGATTTGGGAAAAGCTGTGTCTTTTAGCAGTGCAAGGTGTTTCTTCATGCTGCACCCTCACCCCTTACGACCAGTTTCACCCACTCAGTTCTTTGCTGGGACATGCAGAATGCTTTCTCCTGGGTCCCTCCATCATCCGTGGAGGACGTATCTCAGGAAGATCCTTTGGGAAGCACATGAGGTAGTGAAACTCCTAGCGCTCGTGAAAAACCTTGGAGATTTAAGTGCCTCTTGTTCCTACCTTCCAAAAGCTTGTCCCTTCAGCCCCCACAATCCCAAATCCTGCTTGAAATACCGAGTCATTTACACTAAACCATCTGCACTGCAGACCTGGGGAGGTTTTTCACTTCCAAACCCATTTATCTGGAGCCTAAACCTAGTTGATAGTATTGCTTTTAAAAGCGGCCGATTTCTCAGATTTACTGCTGTTTGGTTTTTATTGGATTGTTTTGTATTTATTTGCTGTTAAAAATAAAAAGCACAGCCAGGCTGCCAGGAGGAGGAGGGGGGAGCCCATTCTGTGGTTCATAAAAGCATCTGCACGCCTACTCCACATCCTCCCCTTTGTAAAATACAACCACTCTTCCAGCTCGTGGCTGTGGGGGTGGTGAAGGCAGTGGAAGAACATCTCTGTAATAAAAACGATTTGCTGTTGCAGTTTCCACGTCACATTTTGTGCACTTTAAGGGTTCTTGGCTCCACTGGATGTATCGACCCCAGCGCCCGTACGCTCGCCTTGTGAGTAAGTCAGGGGTGTGAGAGGAATGGTGTCATTAAGGTGATGGAAACTCGTTGCAGCAGCATTAATCCTCCTCGGGGTTTAAAACATCTGCGGGAGTTTGGCTGCTTTATCATCACTTGGAAATGGAATAATGGAATCAGACATATTTCACCTTGCAATTAAACCTGCAGGAAGGTTGGTCCTAACACACAGCGGCCACGGGGTGAGCTCAGCCAAGCAGGGGAGAGGGAAGAGTGAACCTTGGGAATGGAGGAATCCTGGAGAGCTTCTTTCTCCTTGTTACCAAGACCAGCTCCAGCTTTGTCCCAGTGCTCCAAGCCTGCTCATTTGCATTCATAATTAGAATCATAGAATCATTATGGTTGGAAGGGACCTCCAGGGTCATCAAGTCCAACCTTTATCCCATCATATTCCTAACCATTAGACCATTAGAGAATATTCTCTGTGCAAGAGAGCAAGGCTTTGCCCAGAAGCACATGGAAGAGGAGCATCCAAACCGCTTTAAAACCAAGAGAGTGGGAACTGGTGGTTTATTCTTGAAGGGAAAAGGGAAAAAAGCCCCAAACCTGTTGGGTTTCTGCCCCAGGACTCACTGCTGGGCTCCAGGGAGATGCTCACAAGGACCAGTGGTGCTTGATCAAGCCTTGTTTCCTTACTACATCCAATTATTCAGTGGTTAAAGCGAACGGTGACAGTTCCCCTTCCCCTGCAGGCACAACACTGAGCACAGCACAGGTCTGCTATTAATTGCCTGGCTAATAACTGCTCATTTCCCTCTGATTGCTCTTAATATTTACTATTTCCAGCCTCTTAATCACAGGCACTCACTGGGGGCTGCAGGTGTTCTGCTCTGGTGCTGCTGCTGGGTTCCC
>VZRW01010456.1:16788-63196 GCA_013398125.1 Aegotheles bennettii
GGGCTGGCGGGGCTCCTCAGGGGTCCTCTGCGAACACGGGGGCGGATTTGGGGTTTTTTTTAGCTTTTTTTTTAGTAAGGAAAAAGCTGTTCCCACCTCTGGAGTTGGGATATTGCAAAAGAGCAGAGAAGCCGAGTTCCAGCCCAACCCAAAACAATCTTTTTCCCCGTTAAAAGCTTTTATTGGAAAGGAAACAGTGACCAACACGAAGAAAATGTTTTCTGCGTAGCCAGGTTTTTATTTTAACAGCGTTTGCCACAGAAGAGCCAATTCCGCTGGCCAGCATTGCCGGGGCGGCTGCTCACGCCCTGGGCACATCTGTGTCCTGCTCCAGGTGATGGCCAGTGGGACCAGCGGCGCTTCCCACACTCAGAGCATCAGGCACAAACTTTGCTGTGATTTCTCATGTATTCCACCCTCTAATTCTGTAAACAGCTTCACTTTGTGTTACATCCTAAAGGCTGAATAACAGGTTTGGCAGATCAACACGGGAAACAAGTTCTTGGGGTGGAAATGCCTCACTAAATATGTTGTATCTTCAATTCAGCCATGCTGCCTAAAAAAGGTACATAAAGGAGTTTCATATAGAATATATGGAGAAGCTCTACACAGCAGCCTGTACAGGAGCTCCTGATTTCATCACAACGCCTAGGAAGCATCCCAGCTACAAATCAAAATGGGCAATTCTAGAGATTAAAATTACCCTTGATTTCTCTAAGTGTAATGTGATTTACAGAGCACATTTTCCCGCCTGTGTACTCTGGGATGGCCTCGTGGGGGTAGAAACTCCAGCGTTGTCTTACAATGCAGAAAGTAATGAAACAAATTGGAGCACAACCTGGCAGCCACGACAACTGGGCTTATCTTCATGAGAAGCGCTGCTGAAAGAAGAGTGTGCAATCCGCTCTGCTCCTCACAGAGTAGGGGATTGTTCACAAGGTCCTAAATCAGGAGTAGATAACATCCCCCAAATTGCAAGATGGTTAGAAAAAACAGAAGACAAGTAATGCAAACATTCCACGCGCAATTGCCTTAATTGCTTTCTTCAACCCAAAAGCATCACGTTAATCTTAGTTCACTCTAAGCAGCAAACAGCTCTCCGGATCCACACCCCTATGCAGTAAATTAGAGACCAGAGATTGCGCTCATTTGAATGGATCTCTTCCCAGAAGAATGTCAGTGAGATAGTGATTACACCTAAAAACACCTGGAAATTGGGCTGGAGCAGCACAGCATTCACCAACAAGAGAAATTAATCAAGCTTTATTGTCTTGCAGTTTCTCCATCTCTGCTTCACCCTTGAGACACAGCTTGCCTGAGGGAAGAGGCATCTCTGCAATCTTCGGCCAGAATTCAGGGAAGAACGAAGTCATCCAGTTCCTCTCCAAACTTTCCGTTGCACAAGGGATGTGAGCCTCGCTGTTGCAACCCTGTTCCCACCACTATTTCCTGCAAACCCCCAGCTGAGGGACTAGGTTAGCACTGTTCTAGGCTTCCAGAAGGCTCCTCTGGGCCTTCATATGCAGACAAGTTTTAGCCATGGAAGCGTGCCAACCCAAGCACCTTCAGCCTGAATTACTACTCGGATTAGCAAAACCCTACATTACTCAAGGGTCGTGTTAGTACAAGTACTGCACCTTCAGATATCTTGTTATTTCACACAAAATTTTGTGTAAAATTGAAGAGAAAAAAAAACAAACCCTGCATGCTTAAGCACCTTTTACAAATAACAGAGTATCTGTGGCAACAGCAATGCCCAGGGTAGCAGGAATGGCAAACGGATGGTGTTTGATTAGAGAAATCCAGAGCAGTATGTTCCCAAGAGGATGTTTGATTATAAGCACAAATAGAAATCTCATTCCGCATGAGTTAAAGGCTTGGGGGTTTTTTTAGGTATACGACACAAATACCAGAGCTTCTAAATTTCATTTTCTCCTGGGACTGTGAGAGGTTTTGAGTACCTTCACACTTTGTGGCATGTTTCCTGTCCAGGCTTTGCTTGGTATCTGTCCCTCACAGCAAGGCGTCTAGATGTTCTTAACCACCATAGCGACCCAGTGATGTCAAGTCAGATCCACTCATATGCTTGGCAGAATCTGTTGCTGAAGAACATATCTGAACTGGGACCAGAGTAAAATGAAGGCAACAGATGAAGCTAATAAGTTATATTTTATTCCTTCATTAAATTTACATTTTAAAATAGTCTAGTATTATTCTCTAGAACTTAAACTCTCCTATCTCCCCCTCTCATTTGTTCTCTTGTTTGGTATGGTTACTTAGTTGTTTTCTTTCTTTCTTTCTTTCTTTCTTTCTTTCTTTCTTTCTTTCTTTCTTTCTTTCTTTCTTTCTTTCTTTCTTTCTCTCTTTCTCTCTTTCTCTCTTTCTCTCTTTCTCTCTTTCTCTCTTTCTCTTTCTCTCTTTCTCTCTTTCTCTCTTCCTCTCTCTCTTTCTCTCTTTCTCTCTTTCTCTTTCTCTCTCTCTCTTTCTCTCTCTCTCTCTTTCTCTCTCTCTCTCTTTCTCTCTCTCTCTCTTTCTTTCTTTCTTTCTTTCGTTATTTATATCTGTTTGTTTGTTTAATTGAGAGCAGGGAGCAGCTGAGAACACCAGGACCAAGTTAAAGCCCTGTTATGTCCTTGTTTTCTTCTGGTTCTAGAAATCATGATCTTCAGTGTTTTGCCCATCCTCTGTAGAAGTTTTGTATGTACTAGGATTAAACTCTCAAGAAGTTTATCCTCAGTCTGTAGTGGTATTTGTATGATAATTAATTAGTACTGACCCAACAGGACTCCTAATTTCAATTAACATTCATCTAGATCAGCAGCTGTAGTAAACGATGGGACTTTCCCGAGCTTGTTTCTCTGTAGCTTGATCCGGGGTGGGAGTCAATAGCTGTAAAAGAGCTGTTACCACTCAGGAAGGGGATGAGAGGTTCATGGTGGATAGTTCCGGGAATCATCCCCCGGGTGCTCAGAGGAGAGATCACCAGAGCCCTGGGAATGCTATTAGGAAAGAGATCAAGAGCAATCTGTCAAATATCATTACGACACATTCCTGAATGCTAGCAGTCCCACATCAAAATGGATAAGTAGAAGCAGTGAAGGCTCAAAGGAAGGCAAAAAGGATTTTTAGAGCTTGTATACAACAACTTCAATGCAAGAGAAACAGCGGTGGAATAGGATTTTTCAACATGGAAAGTGAATGAAGGGAGAGAAAAAAGACTTTATAAAGCACAAATCCATAATATCATGAAAGGTGTGGAGAAGGTTAAATGTGTAACAAGTATTCACTACTTTGTATCATATAAGAACTAGGGAGAACCTATGTAAGGTATCAGACAACAGGACTCCTTTACATTACAATATTGTGGAATTTATTGCCTCGGGGTGCTGTGGGGTGCAAAATTACAAAGGAGCCAAAAGGCACTAGGTAAATTCATAGAGGACTATCATGTGGAAAATCACTGTTAAACACTGGATCCTGGTAGTTTAAGAAATATCAGAATTGCTGTTTCCCACATTTAGAAAAATCTGCTGAGGAAGAGTCATTCTGCCAGGCCTGTTTCTTAACTCCCCCTAAATATCTGCTGCTGGACACTGTTGCATGGTGTTGGGCTGGGTGGACTTGATCTGAATCAGATCTTTCTACGTTCAAAGCCAGTCAGTGGCCATAGGGTAACACTGCAAAATACATTAGTAATAGCAGAGATGAAATAGTTCAGACTTGTTCATCGTGTTCTGTCAGATTCAGAACCTGCAGTAATTTTCTGCAGTTATTTAGCATGTATCTGCCAAAATGCCACTCATGCAGTAAGACCTACAGAAGAGGAGGAAAGTCTGCCACAGTGGCCCTCCTAAATGTCTCTTGCCTCATTTGCCCAGGGCATAGGATTTGCCCCTTATGAAATGGCATGCTCCTGTAGGCAGTGTTGAGACCTGGACCTCTGAAGTCAGTTGACATCCCTTGCACAGAATGTTTCATGAAGCAGAACTGAAATTCCACCAAAATATCACAGCTTCACACCTCCTCTTTTGTTTGGTCTGGCCATTTGGTTGTTTTCTTTCTTTTGCTGCTACATCTCATGTTTGTTTGGTTTTTAATAAGGGAGCCAGTGAGCAATAACATTTATATTTCTAATAAACAAAGCATGAGGAGTTCTCTGTCTTCTCTCCTTTAATTCTTTTCCCTTTAAATACAGTTTATACTTGTTTGGGTACTTCACCCCCCATTTCTATTGAACTGTGTGTCTATTCACCAAAAAGCTCCTCCTGTTAGGCTGACCTGAGATTGCCACCTATGGCACTCCACTCCCTTGCTCCTGGTCAAGTTCAGGTCCATGAAGGTTTCTGCTCCCGCAATTTTAGGTCAAACTTAGAAAAGCATTTCTGCAAGAGTGATGAGACCTGTTCTAGCAGAACAGACAGGCTATTTCTAAAGATTAGCCACAGGAAAAAAGAATTGAGCAGACATCACCAGACTAACAACATAAATTTAATATTAATTTCTAAGTAATAAATGCATTAAAACCCAAGTATATAGCTTTGTTTATATATTTTTTATAGAATGTGTCATACAGCCTCAGAAGATCATATAGTATATTATAGAAAAAAAAACAATGGACCCAGTTTCAATTGAAGGTCGATTTCAAATGGGTCTGTCTTTTTAAAACACCATATATTTATGTGTTAGCTCACAAATGGTGGTGTTCAGAACTAGCACAGGCCTGGGAGCAATCCCCATGGCAATTTTGCACGCAGCCATGCTATTTTCACAGCAAGAAAATGCAGCTGTGTGGCCATCAACTATGCTCTACCTTAAGGCTAAGAAACTGTCTGTTGGGTCTTTATTGGATTTTATTATTTGCTTCAATTACAGATACTGCTCTGAAGCAATAATAGATTCTAAAAGAAAGAATGATTCAAGGGCACTCACAAAATATTCATGGGTGAGTGAAACTTTTATTAAAAAAGTCTTATGATTATTCCAAATTCTAGTGATTCAGGGGCTGCAGGATTTGTGTCCTCTGGGTTCCCATTTCCCCCCTCTCTTCTTCCCTTCTTGGTTATGGTTTCCAGTCAAACCAGAGGTAACTGGCAGCAGTAGGAATCTCAATAGATATATTTCAACAGGGTGAACCAATTGCAGTGAAGAATTCGCCAATGATATATCGAAGGCACTCAGTTTTGACCTGTCACACACTCGAAGCAGTAACTCAGCCTCTTGAACCTGGTTCACAGAATCACAGAATCCTAGGGGTTGGAAGGGACCTCAAAGGATCATCTAGTCCAACCCCCCTGCCAGAGCAGGGTCACCTAGAGTACATCACACAGGGATGCATCCAGGCGGGTTTTGAATGTCTCCAGGGAAGGAGGCTCCACAACCTCTCTGGGCAGCCTGTTCCAGTGCTCTGGCACTCTCACAGTGAAAAAGTTTCTCCTGATATTCACATGGAACCTCCTATGCGCCAGTTTGCAACCATTGCCCCCTGTCCTATCATTGGTCATTACTGTAATGTAATCCATCTATGTTTGGATGTCCAAATATCCACTTCAACAGACTGAAGAAGATAAGCTCAAAGGAAAATGTGTGTCCTTGCACCTCTTCAAGGTACAGATCGATGTGCTTCACTGGCTGATCCAAGCTGTGCATCCAGGGTGCAGCAGCTAAGGCATCTGCTCCTGCTGCTTGTACCTGCTTGGCAGCAACAGTTCTATCCCTGACACTGTGCTTTAAAGAGGCAGAGATCTGCACTGGAACCAGTGTGAAGCACCAGCTCCCAGCCCTGTACCACTTCAGGATGGCTTCAATACCACTAGAAGCACCACTAGAAGCATGGGAGCAGACAGAAGCAGAGAGATCCACCAAGAAATAGATCTGAATTTTTTTCCTGGCTCAGTTCTCATGCTCCTGCTAGGTGGATGAACCACCTGACTGCTGCGCCTTTGGTTCCCCACGTCCTGCTCATTTATGGTGAAAAGCTTTCAGAACAGCAACGGTCCCTTACCATGTACATTTCACAACACAGGGAGTTGAGCCTCCAGGCGTTACTGTAATACTCAAAAGTCATATTCATCCAAAAGTACACTCCAAAGCTAAGGCTAAGCTAATATAACCAGAATGGCTATGGAAATATGTCTGTAGGGGGCCTTTTGCAACACTTTTAGTAACAGTATTATGCTGTTACAGTTGTCAACGTTGCTTTTGTTTGAGCTCCACAAATTTGTGATTTTATTTTTCCAGTGGCACAGATGCAAAGGAATTTATTCACAAGTTCATAGCACTTTGTTGTTGGGTTTTTTTGGACATTATAAATATACTGGATAAAATTCAACCTTGGATACACCCACCTGCTCTGATATAATGCAGTTACAAATTACAAATAAATAATTGCAACTACAAAAATAAACCATGAGGGGGCTTTGAAAGTGAAATAGCAAGAGATAAAATGTCACCAAAACCCTAAGGCAAAAAGAAACTCTATTCAATATTGATTGAACATGTTTATTTCTTGCATCTGAATTATTCTTCATGGAGTTTGATCAGGGTCAGATCCTGCTCAGAAGGAAAATAAGGGTGGAGGAAAGTAAGTCAACAGATAATTGCAACATTAATTATTTAGAATACCTCCTCGAAGAATGATGTGAGGATTTGGGTCTTAATACAATCATTATCTAATGAAAGCTTTTGCTTCTCCATCCAGTATAAGATAGTATTTGACTCCTTGATATAGTCATCAGAGTTGAACACAAAAAGCCACAGCTGGAGCTGCTCCAACATACAGAGTGTTCAGTTACTGAAATCGCTTCCTCTCCATTTGTGTCCTACATGCCAAGCAGGAAAC
Organism: Aegotheles bennettii; assembly: GCA_013398125.1. Classification (NCBI taxonomy): domain Eukaryota; kingdom Metazoa; phylum Chordata; class Aves; order Caprimulgiformes; family Aegothelidae; genus Aegotheles; species Aegotheles bennettii. The sequence goes on from VZRW01010456.1 coordinate 23,627, forward strand.
ATGGGATTTCACTTTGCTGTCTTGTCCCTTTACATGGATTCACCCTCATGCCAACAGTAGATTCAGTGCCTTAACATACAAGTTGGTGGCTCCTGTCGTCTATTGTCAGAGCATGGAATGTCCAGATTTTAATTAAGCCCTGGCCACTTAGTGTTTACTTTTATTACATTAATACTCAGAGGCCCCAGTAAGATTGGAGCCAGTTGTGCTATGTGCTATACACTCTCACAGCCATTGCCTCAAAGACCTTACAGAGCAGGTTGAAAGAAAGTATTATTTTCCACAGCAGCAAAAAAAGCCTTAATTTTGCTGCTGTTCTCCTTGAGGCATTAATCCCGAGAGAGACGAGTAATAAACCTGTCCCATATGAGTCATCTGTGCAGATGAAAGCACAAAAATATCCTCTTATCTCCTGTTTTATCTTTCCCTTCCACATTGCTGCTTCTTTCCCAACTAGAATAATAAGAATAAAAATAAGAGTGAAGTCAGCACTGGGCAGGCATGTTGTACTGTCTGGAGCACCAGAAGCAGTGGAAGCAGGCAGAAGTCTCGCTTGATGTGCTCTGGCTCCTGTAGTCAGAGCAAGCATTTGGCAAAGGAGAGAAGAAGGATTATATCTGTCAGAATAACTTTTATGGGACCCAACTCTTCCAGGGATTGTTTAAAATCCACATAATGCTCTTGAGTGTTAATGCTTGCATTGGGATGTTTGCATTAGCAGATAAATGTGCAAGAACACGTTTCCAGACATCTGCCTAGTGACTGCACATCTGAGCAGTTTGCTGAAGCTTGGTCCAAGGTCCATGAGGTCCTTGGGCTCCTGAAATTACTTCCAAGGTTTGTAATAAATTGCTCTGCTGAAGTATACCGCAGTTAAGCAATTCTCACATGATAGAAACAATGTGTGGTGCACTGCACTAAAACCACTCTCTGTTATTTTAACTTTCCAGCCTTTGAAAGCGTTCAGAAGGGAACACAAACATACTGAAGAAATTCCTACCTACAGATGTTGTGAAAAAAGAAGAAAACTCTGGGTGATGCCCCCAGATTATCACCCTCCTAATACAAGACTAATGGATAACATAATGCCGATCTTCGCTGTGTTTTGTATTACCCTGAAGGAAGGAAGAACAGTGTAGCTGTTCAGTGTGAGCACTCCCTCGGATTTCCAGGGAGTCCTGCTTGAATTGCTTACGTCCCTCCAGCTAGGTCCATATTTCTCTTAGCCATGTCAGAGGAGTGAGGACTTCTATGTGTAATGCCATAATGTTAAGTGGTGGCATCTGAGAGGGAAGGATTAATTTTCTGGCACAAAAGGCATTGCAATGTTGTTGAGTTTCCCTTCCTGGTGCACACATGGACTTGCATCAGAGTATGAGTAACAAACAGGTGGTGTAGGCTTTCAAGGAGCTTGGGCTTGAAAGGGAGTGCAAGCCATGAGCTAACTAATGTGCACTGTATACCCTGTTCATTCCTTCCTGCCAGGTGGGGAAGATAGTGCTGCTGTACTGCAGGTAAATACTGTGAAGATACCCATCACAGAAATGACGAGGGACTCAGGTAGTACTGTCATGGGTACAGATTCAGGGCACAGGTTCAGTTTGTTGCTTTCTCTAATGATGCTGTTGTTGTTGTTGTTGTTGTTATTATTATATTCACAAATAATAATCTATTAGGTTCAGATAGGAGTTCTTGTTCAGCCATACTCAGGATGAGCACAGCTGCTAGTCTTCAGATGCAAACACAAATTATTTCAGGTAAGATCCATTAAGGTACCAGTGCATCAACATCAGCGATAAACAGCTGGGATGGTTCCTCCCATGAACAGCATCTTACCAAACACACACAAATATGCAGATGCATGTAAGCATAAAAAGCCAGTGTGACTGCTACCTTGTGCAGCATTGGTTTTCTGGAAACAAACACAAGAGTAAAGCAGCCTCGTCACTGAATCCTTGTACCGATCAATAGGGCAAAATCTGCTCACTGCGTACATACGTTGTATGACTCTGCAGTTGGCAGAGGGTATGCGCTGCAGTCATTTATCATGAACCTGATCTTTGTTTTGCTTAAGAGCCCATGAAGCGTGTGATCAATTAACTTGTATTGAAGCAGTCACAGCTGGTTGGCAGAGGTACCCAGGACTGAACAGGCTTTTTATTGCTCAGTTACCTGCAGTCTTAAAAAAAGTTTTGTAACCAGGAATCAATATAGGTGACACACAAATTCTGAGTGGTGTTTCACCACTGCTTTTCTCTGCTTCTAGAATAAAAGCTAAGAGGAAAGCTGTAAGCAGAAGTGGGAGGGAACATGGTACAGGCAGATACAGGCTGGTATATGAAACATATTAGACTCTGTTGAAAAGTGACATATGTGTGATGCAATGCAATATTGCATCTGCTAAGTATGCACAGTATGGTTTGTTTTCTATTAAGTCATTTGTACTATCTTTGTTTTTTAAAAAATTGACTAGTTTTATAAAATGAAAAAAACCCAACCCAGACCTGTTTAAAAATCAGACATCAATTTTATACAGTAAAGAACCCATCTGACTTTATCACATTTAAAGACAACTGAGAGAAATGATTCTGCAAGGCTGGTGATTAGGAAGATCTCTGAGAGACTGTAGCTTTCGCTCTAAGTCTGCTCCATATGTGTTATGGAAAAGAATGGGGAACTCAGCTTCCCAAATCTCCCATCTCCCAGCTCAGCGCTTTTACTGCCGGACACGGATATGGCCCATCTGCTTCCTGGCTGTGTTTTAAGGGACAGTTAGGCATGCTCTGGCTATTCCTGCTCAACCAGGATCAGCAGGTGACAAAGACTGGAGAAACCCAGTTTTTTGCATCTCCCCTGCTCTCACCTGTAAGGTAGGGCTCTGTGCGCTCTTATGACTCCAGGCATGACTGTAGATGCCTGCAGGGTTGGGTCACAGGCGCTGTGAATACACCTAAGTGCTGATATCTAAAAGCCTGTCAGGCATCCAAGGCTTTGTGAATCAGACTCAGGATGGACACTGTCACAGAGCTGTCAGTCTTCAGCCTGAACCTTTCTGAATGCAGTTCCTTAATCTTACTGATCTTTGCTGAGACTCATTTTCTAAAGTGCTCAATCTAACACATGTAATGTTTGGAAGATGGGAAGCTTCTCTTTCCTCTGCAGCCTGCTTCTAGCACAACTATGTTGTTGATTTTTCTTGTACTTCAATAGTTTGGAATATGCCTGTATTTAAATGTCTCACACAAAAGAGTGCGTGTGCATGAACATGTGCATACCTGTATTTATATCAGATTAAATAAAACTATTTTATTGTAATTCTGTTCAGAATTTTAGAGTAAGAGAAAAAAAGCCAAGGTGGTGTAGAAAAATTAAGACGTTTATCAGAAGAAGAAACCAGTTCATCAGTCCAGTTCAGAGTGGTACCTGGATCCCAAACCTGTAAAGAAGGGTGCAGCTCTGGAGACAGACAATTGTCAGAGGGAGAAGACGATAAAGGAAACAAAGGAAATGTAGAGACATCCCCTGGCATGTGCAGTTACTGCAGTGTATTACGTGATTTTATCAGTGTTGTTACTGTTCAGTTTTGCAAGAAACATTTTGAAGTAGAATGATGAGGGAGTACTGTATGTACGGCTGTTTGAAGGAGCAAGAAGTGGGGAAGACTTATCTGAAAGCATCAGAGAAGTCAGTGAGTGCAACAGCCGAGGTGAATGGCTCAGTGGATTGCTCTAATAAAGGAGGAGATTAGTGTCAATTACCAAAGTGTTTTAAATAGTATTTCACAAGGGAAGAAAATAGTGGATCATATGTTTTTTTGGAAACAGGAAGAAAGATGTCAGAGATGCAGTAGAGTATCCCAATATGAAGATCCTGGATAAACTAACTCAGCATCATTCCTTCAGGCTTTCTCAAACAACATGGCAGGGTATCTAGCACAAAAACATGCTGAGAAAGGTTCAGATTCCAGAAACACAGTGACTCATGCATTTCCAAAACAGTGTTACAACAAGTTGCTGTCCAAATTTCCTGTTGTATTATATGCAATGCACATTCAGTGGCGCTGCTGGCACACTTCCCTCTGAGTCAGTATTGAACCACTGCCCCAATTCAGAGTTAGGCGACCACTGTGCTGCTGGAGCTTCTGTTGTTACAAACAGATGTAAATCAAATGTCCCAATTCCTTGTCGTCATCAGTATCCTCTTACAGATGGCAAAATCTGATTAATCTCTGACCCAATGACCATGTATAAAGATGGGCACTTACATTCTAGATTTCTGTGCCCTTCCAGTTGGTTACAACAATTTTCAGTTGGATTAACATTTAGCTCTGGGGAGCTAGACTCAAATGAAGGAAAGAAGAGAAAGCTGGAAGGGAGCATTACTCTCTATATAATGTTTTCTCTTTCTTTCAGTACCTAATGCAATGATACCATGTCTTGATGCTACGTGACCTTTCCTGTGGATCCTTTTTGCACTGTGTGTTTGACAAGCTCTTAGAGGCATGGAAGGAGGAGGGTAAAGCAGAGAGAATGACAAGTTCTCTTACCCATACAGACATGAAGGGATTTGCTGATGACAGGGAGCAAGATAACTTGCCTACTCCATAAGCCCTGGAGTAATCCTCCATGGGCACTTCTCTCAGTTCCTCTTTTTTTTATATCCTGGGTCTTACTGCTAAAGAGAGGCAGTTCAGCCTTTGGGAAATCTTGACCTGTCTATGTAGACTTTCACAACAGCTTGTAAATGAACTAGAGAAAAACATAATAATAAAGAATTAGCAGCATTGAGCTAGAACTGAATGATCGTACTCAAATCTGTCGAAAATGCAAAAAGTAAGAAACCAGACTGCAATGAAAACAATGAAGCCTTCTCTAATCATTAGATGCCATTACAAATATAAAGAAAGAATAGCAAAAGCCTCTTTTCTTTGGTTTCTTTCCTTTTAAAGTGCTTGTGGTTTCCTTGAACAAAAGACATCATGAGGCTCTATGTGCCCTCCTAGTAAAACTTTTGGCCTCTGTAAATGTGACTGTTTTCTACCATTTGGAAGTCTGGAAACAAGAAATTGTATCCTAAAGGCATCGACTTGATAGTCTGGCTTGAAGGAGTCAAGTTTGAATTCTTCCCAGAGCACATTACTTGTCTGCTGAAACAGAGTGATTTTTTCAAAGGTTAGGTGTTGCCTAATGTGTGCTGGAAAACCACCTTTGTAGATTTGCACTGAGGCAAGATGGTATTTGAATCTGCTGGAATGCTTTATATATTCATATTGCCTGAAGGTTGGAAACTTTTTATCACCAGCAGAACAGCACAGATGACAGTAAAGATACAGGTCAGGCAACAGAAAATGAGATTAAAACAGTTGTTGACACTCAAATTTTCTTCAAAACACCTTTTTTGAATGCAGAAGTCCAGATGTCTTTTGTGGAGAAGTACTGATTTGCAGAGTTCATTGTACTGGACTCCAGGGACAGCTTAGATAAGTACAACTTGATCCCTGCATGGATTTTAGATGTAAATATGGAAAACACAACAGCTTTTTTGGCTATAATGAGCAGAGTGACATACCATGTCCCTGAAACTCAGTCTGAACTGAATAACTCCCTACAGCATTTCCTACAGTATTTCCTTTTCTACAGCATTCTTGCTGGCTAGATCACAATTCATTTTTTAGCAATGATGCTTTCCACAAATCTTACTCTTGAAAATGTAACTCTCCCTCCAAGAACCTATCCTGAATGGCAGGGCAGTAAAAATTAGACACAGTAATGAAGAGCAACCTGAGTCTGGTATCTTTTTTAACCCAGTGCTAGGAAATCCAGGAGAACTGGATTGTAATCCGGTTTAGTCCTGTCTCAAATAATCCAGATGATAGATTTCTTCCAATCATTGTTTTTTTGCAATGACTTTTCTACAACACTGCTCTTAAAAATTTAGTTGCAAAATCAGGTTAAGGCTAAATTGAGAATAGAGCTACTGAAAGATGAGGGAAGGACATGGGTGGCTTTTATACTGACACTCAGTTTCTGGTTCTGCACCTGACGGGATCCATAAACTTTGCTGATGTCTGGATATCTCTGGGTGTATGCAGCCATATTTCTCTGCATACAATAGCTGGAAAAATTGCTGTTGCAGCCTTGGAAAACATAGCTTTTCTTCACAATCATGACTAATTTATTTAACTGCGAGATGCAAGCCTAAAACTTCAGTTGACAACACAGCAAACAATTAGAGATGTTCTACCTTGTGGGATATATCCACGAGTCTTACTAAATAGTTATTCACTCACACTGAGTAAGAATATTCATGTACTCCATTACGTGACATAATAAAAACACCCAAACAACACAACAGAGAACAATGCAATGTGCACACCCAGGAAAAGAAAAGAAAGAAAACCTGTTGAATAAGTAGTGATATAAAAAGCAGTAAGACTTTTGCCAGAGACCTTGTAGTCTCTTGCACGGATTTACAATTGTGTTTGATCCTCCTTCTGTTTCTCATGGGACCCTTGTCTAGCTTTGTCATTCTTTATTATGTGACTGACATCAGTCAGCTGGTTTGCAGCCAGTTGCACTAATAATAAGCTGGCAGGGAGATCAGAAATTACTGGAACTATTTGGTCATCTTGAAATTGAAAAAGGAGGACTACTCCAAAACTCCTGAAGGCAAAAAAAAAAAGACACACTTTTAAATGCCACTTCTGTATTTGTTTCACAGCAGAAAAAGTCTACAAAGTTCAAATTGTTTCAGCTTATGTCATGCTATGTTAGCCTTAACAGTTGTGAGGAGGACCAGGCAACAGAATCTATCTCCTCCAAGAGGGATTCATTTAACAAATAAACATATATATTGTTGAGGACCCAAACCTTTAAAAGCATAGAAATAATTTATTAAGGGGAATGAATTTTCGTATCACATTGCCCAGAGCTTTATAAGTAACATACTCCATTTGTCTCATAAGGCTTATACTCTAATATGAAACTCTAATAAAAGACAGCATAGGCTTTTGCACCAGCTACACAAGCACCATGTGTGATGGATTGCATGTTTGACTGCCCCACTTGCAGTTTTTTTAAGAAATTCAGCTCTCCTGTGCTGAGGTCATTCTCTTTCAGCTTTATGGTTCTAACCTGGCTCCACAGGAATACATAGTGCTTTGGGATATCTGGCTGAAGTGAGAGCTTGGTGAAGCTCGGAAGTATCTTACTAATACTCTTGTGAGTGGTAGGGAGATGGAAACAATGACAGATGCTTTCCTCCATCTTTGTACCTCTAGATTTCTGAGTGGAACTGCATGTGTCCCGAGGTAGCTTTTGCCACTGCATGCCCTTTTTCTATTAAATTCCTATTATTTCTTCCACAGCTTGGTGTGTTCAGTAAGGCATCAGTTTATCCCCTGTATCATTTTATCCCCTTTATTCCTGAAGTAAAAACAGCACAGTAGTCTGCAGTTACACCAAGTCTAGCAGCAATAATGTTGTATTTGCCAGCTGGAGGGCACCCCCCTCGGGTGTGAATGGCTGGAAACTGGATATAGCCTGGAGCAACTGCAACTGTGTGCATCTGTATTATACCAGCTCACCCGTGACTGCTTCTTCCCCTTTACCACCAGTGGGAAACATAACTCTTGGAAGTCACTCAGGCCATCACACCCAACACATAACATGAGATCAAAATCCTTAGAGCTAGAACCGTGATGTTTTATCATTCCTGAGAGCCAGGTTGGCAAGCCGACTGCCATCATACACTCATACTCTTGGTAGACTGGATATCAAGGTGGTCACATGATGCAACTGATCACAGCCCAGCATGGGCAAACCTCGTGACAAAAGGGTGCAAGGCATACTTCAGGGGTTCAAGTGACAGCAGATGGATGCACGTTATTTGTGTGTCAGGCATACCCAGTGATGCCTCCTCCAAACAGTTCAGCACCAGAATGTGAGCACTCAGGCCTCTCCCCAGAAGACTTTCTTTCTGCTTCAGTTGCACAGGTCAATGGCTGCTCTGCAGAAATACCTGATGGGCTACGCAACTATTTATTCATCTGCTGAAGAACTGTCATCTGAAGTGCCAGAGTTGGTAGCTGGGTTAAGCAAAACTGAATTAGTTGCTATAAAAAGCAGTGTGATACAAGGGACAAGTGGTGGGGCTGATGCAGAAGCACATAGCAGGAAACTTAATTCTGAGTCTTCTGTGACTTTATATATATATTTTGGCTTAATATTTTAAAATAAACGTGGTCAAAAAAGTTCACAGCTCCTCTCCAGCTGGCTTGAGGTTTGTGGCTCCAGTCAGTAATGAAGGTAGTGAACTGCATGGAAATTCACACAGCACTTAGAAAAGGAAGGATCTTTTAAAGCTCTAGGACCATTCCTTGTAAGTGTTTTTGAAGAGGACAAAGTGCCCTTAGTGTTTTTTTCTTCCCCAGAAATACATGACAGCATCTACACACAACGGATTATTCACCAATTTTAGTGGGTTCAGCTCAGTGCATACTTTCCATGTGGTTCAAGTGCTATAAAATACTCCACAGAGAAATGCTGCTGACAAGTAACTAACAGGCAAAGAAAAGTACATAGGGGAGCAACAATGCAACTACACACAAATCCCAGAGCACTTGTAAACTTTTGACCAAAGAGTCAAAGAAAAACAAGATCTACCCTGGGATGAAATAGCCAGCTGAAGCTACTTCAAAGGTATTCTGTTTTTTAATGTACGAGTTATCACTGCACAAAAAAACCCATTACAAAAATAAGGTCATGCTTCCCACTTACAGTCAGTGCTTTACTTTGGCACTCACCTTTTCAGTGAGTTTTTGTAAAGGTAAATCTGTTGTATCACACTCAACAATATAGCACGTAAGCTGTGATGCAGGTCTGACTGCACCTGAATAACAGCTGCTGAAGTATATCCAGCTTCTTGCATGGAAAGCCAAGTCCTGCTGTTTCTGATGGAATCTTTCCCTAACTGCCAAAATCTTTTCAAGAGCAATTTCTCCATGGCCTGAATCAGTGCCCATCGAAAGCAAAGGGAAAGATTCTTGTTGATGGCAGCTATCCCAAGTAAGCCAGAGGTCTAGGCTGCCCTTGCCAGAAAATTTTGTTTATGTGCATTTTGATGACTTTTAAAGCTTCTCTTTTCATACTTGTCTTTCTTATGGATCTTACTATTCGGTGATTTTTTTCCAGACACTTCACATACTGGATAAAGCAGGGTTGATGTGTTTCTATCCCTGATTCAACACAGAAGATGATTTTATCAGATTAAATTTGTAAAGACCTGCTTTAATCAGGGTGCACTGGGAAGCATACACAATGTTGAAACATTCTGCCATCCAGTGGACTGATTTTCCCTGTATAAACACATGGGATGAAGGTAAAAGACTCAGTCATGTGCTAAAGAAAATGGTGTGGTGCCCTCACAATAAAACCATAGAAGCCAAGTTTTTAATAAGTTTACCCAATGGTTGAAGTTTACTTGCAGTTTGGCCTCAGAGGCAAGTATAGACATTCCAGTGTGGACGGGGATTGAGGGCAGATTTCACTGTGGAAAGAACTGGGACAGTCTCATAAGCTCCCAAGGAAGGTGTGGGAGCCTGTGGTCACGTACATGCTCCTCTGACGCCACTAAATGGCAATTTATTACCAAGGTGCAAATCAGGTGAACAAACCAGTCTGAAAGGGGCTCATTGGGGCATCTGAGTTATCTGTGAAAACAAGACAGGAAAAGAATGAAAAACTGTGCACCTTTAGGTGAGAGTTTATTTCTGGAGGAGCTCTAGCTCATCGTTCATTGCAATTGCTATGATAGGCTAGCTGGCTGCTGGCAGAAAATAAGTGCTGCCTGTGGTATAAACAAGTGTACTCAGAGAGCAAAGACTGTCATCTTCTGTTTTTCTTTAACTAAACTTGTTTTCCTCTGTTGGAGTAGGAGTAGGAACAGTATATGCAGTCGCAACCCATTGTTTTCATAGACCAATATTGTTTTAGGCCAGACTTCAGTTATCTTAGAAAAATACACACACACACTCAACATTAAGAACAGCAAATTTTGTTACACCTTCAATATCCCAGCTAATTATTTAGAGAAGAAGTCACAACTAGCTGGAGTTTGGCTTTCGGAGGTTACCCCTAACTTCTCACTCCTTCAGTGTAAGAGGAGAGACAAGGCAACAAGATAACACTTAAACCTGAAGCATTACTGTAAAAGTAGTTAGGGAGTTGGTGGCACCACAAAGAAATGGGAGGTGATTTCAAGGGCTGAATAAATCTAAACCCTGCAAGAACAGAGCAGTTTCCCAGGCAAGAGTAAACTGCTCATGGTAATCTTTACAGAGGTAGGATATGATCTTTTGCCCATTGTTGTCAATCTGGCTGCACCCTAAATAGCAGCTGTATTTCCATAACAGAGGACTTTAGTTATGGAAATCCTCCCTCACAAGACAGAGGATTGCAGATAGGTGAGATTCAGACTTCCCTTAGTAGAGTGTTGTGCTTCTATACGATAAGAGATGCAGAGCAAACATGAGTGCTCCCAAATCACAAACTGACAAAGCCAGCATAAAGCATCAGCAGGACTCATCTTCCCTGCCTCTGTCACCCTGTACCAGCCCAGACCCCTTGAATTCTTACCCTGGCGGGTGAAGGGACGTCCCCGAGTTTGCTTACACTAACTTGGTATCCTGACCTAGGCTCTTATTACACATCTGTATGCAAAAAAAACAGATATTCATCAAGGAGATAAATAAAAGAACAGCTTCAATGCAAAACAGCCTGCCTCTCCCCCCATGACCAGCCTGTAAATTGAATGCCCTGTGGTAATTTTGTAATACAATCTCCTTTTGCTCTAAGAGATGAAGCCAGCTAGGCAGTGGGAACAATGTCTCTGGTTGTGGCATTTAGTATCTAGCCTGGAACTCAATGTGTAGGCATTTCTCCTCCCCTCATATTGCAGCTGAATGACTTTGCTGTGTTGATTTGATATGACCTGACTAATCTCAACTTCCTCTAACAGTTTAATGAAATGTCAGAAGTGAACAAGGTCCACGGAATTGAAAAAAGACCATTCAAACAATGATGAAAAGAAACACATGGACAGCAGTTTTTCAAGAGTCTTTGGGCTATTGGAAATAATTCAATGACATTTAGCCAAGCTGAAATATAAACATACTAAGGAGGGACCAAAAAACGTTTTTATATAAAGCCGCATTTTTAATCTGGACTGTTTAATCTACCTCAGTATTACAAAAAGGAGTTATATGAGAAAAGACATTATTAGGCAAGTTTGGAAAAAGAGACCCTTCTCCCCCTCACTCAGATCAGTTGGTGCTTGGAAATACAAACCACAGAGCAACAGTTACGTAGCACCGCTTCCACCATCTGAAATTACAGGAGTGAGAGGTAGGGAGGAACTGGCAAGTTGAGTCCTGTTCCTTTCCAAGTTTAATGGTGTTCTCAACTGCAGTAGAAATTAAATATGTTGATCATAACTCCAACTTCACAAATATCAACTCAGGGAAAAGCTTACGCTGTACCTTCCCATCAAGCACAGTAAAATGAGCTAAAACAAACATATCAGTGCTTTGCATATCATTAACATTTTACTTCCTATTGGGAAGTTACTGAGAGCTCTGCTAAAATAGCATTTTCATTACTGAAGACAGCCCCCAAATTTCATGAAATGTCTATGGAAATTAATTTCTGCTTCCAACTGAAGGTGAGAGGGGCACTGTTTTGCTGGTACCAGCTATTACCAGGCACTAATCCTTTTCCCATTATTATTTTTCCTCAGGTGTCTTCATATCCATTATAATCGTGACAGATATTTAGTGCAGCTGTCCTCTGAAGCAAAGCATCCTGAAAGACAAACACATTCTTTCCAGAAGCTACTGTATCTCTCACCTCCCTTACTACCATTTTGCTGCAGAACATGGCCACTGCAGCATCAGTCTGGCTGTACGTACACAGAAGTCTCTGGGACTTCCCAGGATGCAGACTGCACATCAAAGATTCGGCTGTCTCAGTTACTCCAGGAAGCCTCTCCTCTTTCCCACAGCCGCTCCAACATTCAGTCATACTGTTGCTGCCTCTCAGCTTTCTACTACTATGCCATGCTGAAGGGGACATTCACAAACATTGGCCACAAAGCAACTTTAGGGCTGACTGCATGTTCTTGCATGTTAATTAACAGTTGCCCAAAGTCCGGGACATAAAGTTAGGAGATGCCAGGTCTCAGCAAAGATAGGGAACCAATTGCTCTCACAATCTCCGCGCTCTCAAGCTGATGTCCTATGGAAAAAAAGTTATGTGACCATGTAATCGAAAGCCAATCCTTGTGCGGAAATCTGGTGAAGAAGGGGACAGTCTGGGGGTTGGACTGGCAAACTGGCAATATACCAAAGCAATCAGCATTGCAACCAAGTGCCATTATCTTTACATATTTCTTGTATGTGGAGTTTGAAAGGCTGAAATTTTAAGAAAAAAGGAAGTTACATGAAATGTCCTCCCTGAGCTCCTCTGTTTAAATGATGCAATGTTTGAATCCCGAATGCTCATTTTTTGCTGCACAGATCATTTGAGCTACAGGTTTTAATACAGTAACATTATATTATTAGCTGAGACATAACAGGAAAAACTGATTTGTAGGTATAGCTGCAGCTGTGAGTGACTGGAAGAGCAAGGGAAAATGAGAGCTGATAGACACAGGAGAGATTTTTGAAGACTGCTAGAAGCTGAAAGAAAGAATCTGGACCATGGTAACATTAAGAAACTGAAACAGATGATGCTAGGTCATTACAGAGGAGGCAATGAAGTTACTACAAGAATGGATATGGAGAAGGTATTTTTTTCTCTCATCATGGCAGAAGGAAGACATAAAAGCCCCATCATCTGTCCTTGTCCTTAGAAAGTCTAACTATTTCTGTTCATCAGAAAGCTCCTATTGAAAAGCTAATCGCTTGGTCTCAGTGCTTAGACTGTGTGTAATTACCCACAGACATGTCCACATCTTCACCACACAGTCCACAACTGCTCTTGGAGCTTCCTGGGAATTTCCATGGATACTGATGCTTTGGCAATGCCTAAAGGTCATGCTGAGTTAATGCCTTATAGATCTTGAGATCTCAATTTTAGCTTGATGGTATCAGCACAGATGATTATAGCTGCTTGAGTCTCATGCAACGAAAACTACAGTTTGCATCACAGAGTTACCAAATAATATGGAGGGCTGGATTTTCAGAGTGCAATGAGGTAGGTATGGTCTCAAACAAAGAGCCTGGTACTGTTATGAATAAAGCCTTACACTCTTCCTCAATGTCCCAGAGTTGACAGTATTTCACCTCACAGTTTACTGCAGCAAAGCTCAAATGTAAAGACAGAATTCAGTATTTCCAGCAGAAATTATTTTTCTTCTATGAGAAGGTAACATTTCACAATACATCCTTGGGTCCATATACTACTTTTTCTGTTCCACTAAATCACATGGTGATTTGCTGGAACAGAGAATATAAGGAATTGGAATTAGCTGCCCATCACTGCAGGTCGCATGAGCAAGCAAGATGAAGTGTGCATTTGTGGAGAACTGCATTTTGTGCTTGCATGAAAGGAGACATTGTAATCTACTTCCAGTCTTTTAGACCATTTAAGTTGCCATTAAATTTTAAAACACTATTTAACTTAGGATGAAAACTGTTCACAAAGAAAAAAACAAACAAACCCTGGAAATGCCACCCTTACTTACACACTCTTAACTTGCTTCTAACACTAGTGAATATCCCAACTGCATGTAGTAAAATAGAAAAATACTTTCCCATCAGAAATCGTACTTCAAATGATGACAGTGTAATGAGATATTTGTTATCACCTCAATATATAATTCAAATCAAAGCTATTAACAGCCTGTATAAACAAAAAGTGCAGCAAGAACCTATTTCTGTAACCCAGAGCTAAACCAGGCTTTTAGACAGGTACAAAATAATTTCCTTCTAAATATTAACTCAGATCATTGTACCTTCCAGAACTGGAAAACAGTCAAACAAATTGAAGATGCAATTAATACATTTCACTGTGAACTCTTACTTGGGAATTCCTGTTGAACTACTAGATCTTAACAGAATTTAACTCTGCTACAATCAATGGGCATTTTATTATCTGCTTCAATGGCATGGATTTAACTCATGGAATTGTATCTAGCTGGAACATGGAAGGACATAACGAAATTGAAGTACCTGCATTCATCAGGTTTTCTACCTAAACTAAGCACTGAATCTATAATCAATTAACACAAGAGCTTAATATGAATGAGTCAATGATGCTTGAAATCCTGCACCTTTTGCCCTTTCCTTCTGGTGTTCAAGTACTTCTCTTCTGTAACAAATAACTGTGGAGGGTTTAGTAACATACTACAGTTGTGGACCTGTTAATTTGTAAAATTTGTTGGAAAGAAGAGGAAGTTTGTTGGAAAGTAAAAAAACCCAACAACACGGGTTTAACTTGTGAAATACACTGCTGAGAATGTAAAGGGAATGCAGTGATGAGTACTTGCACATTCAAGGAAGTACTTCATTGGAGAGGTTAGACTCAGACCCTAAAAAGCAGACGTGTTGGCCAGTGCTAATAGTGTCAGCACTGCAAGATACACTCACTGCCAGGCAGTGAAAATGGTGGACAGATACGCTCTAGGGAATAAGGAAACCAAGCAGTGAAAGATAAACAGTATACCCGAGGAAAACGACCAGGATAGGGCAAATACTTCTGTCTAATGCACAACAGATGATGTATTCTCCAATTCTGACTTAAGGGCACAAAACCTTTCACAAGAAAAAAAAATCTGAAATAATTATTCTATTCTACAGATACATTCCAAACCCGTATGATCTTGCATTTAAAAAAAAAATCAAAGGACATTTATGTACATCAGTGTCCTTCACACAGTTTGAGGAATCACAGAATCACAGAATCCTAGGGGTTGGAAGGGACCTCGAAAGATCATCTAGTCCAACCCCTCTGCCAGAGCAGGGTCACCTAGAGTACATCACACAGGAATGCATCCAGGCGGGGTTTGAATGTCTCCAGGGAAGGAGACTCCACAACCTCTCTGGGCAGCCTGTTCCAGTGCTCTGTCACTCTCACAGTGAAAAAGTTTCTCCTGATATTCATATGGAACCTCCTATGCTCCAGTTTGCATCCATTGCCCCTTGTCCTATCATTGGTCATTACTGTAAAAAGCTTTGCTTCATCATCCTGACACTCACCCTTTACATATTTGTAAACACGGATGAGGTCACCCCTCAGTCTCCTTTTCTCCAAGCTAAAGAGACCCAGCTCCCTTACTCAGAGGAGCCTTACTCAGACATACATCGTTATCTAAAATTCAAAGAAGCATAGTAATAGTCTAGGTTAGGCTTCACCTTGCTTTTCTGATGAAAAGACAAACTATTACCCTGCAATGTAATTATCTTTCCCAGCTCAACTCCTATGTCACAAGCATTGCATCACCCCATTTTTTTCCCTTTTTTCCTTACTTTAGAATTCAGCATTGCTCAGAGGCCTCTTTCAATTATTCTGCATTCGTTGATTATTTTAATAGACTTAAATTCTGTAACAAGATGAGTTTTCGCTCTCTCCAACCACAAAAGATGAAATTCCACTGGTGTCTGGCAACGTAATTACTGCATGTTTTTGGTAAAGACTCAGACTCACAGACAGCGGGAGAAGGAAGGTATCTGTGTGCTTACGCATGTATACCCTCTTAGTAAACAAGATACTAAAAGAACCAGAACAGATCTCTTCCCAGATTCTTCCAGCTTCCGTTAGGTATTATCTAAAACTTAAATTATTTGATTTAGACCACAATTCTGAAGAGTGCTAGGTTTGTCTCTCTGCTCACATCCGAAGTGTCTGTAGTAATGTAGTGGAAGAGCATAGTAAGAGACCACTAGAGTAAGACCCTATAAGGGAGGGAGAAAGCTTGTGATGAATATCACATCCAATATGCATCCATAAAACCCCATGCAACTCCTGACAAGACAATTTCACAGCACATAATAGTGCAGTTAACACAGTTGAAGTGAGGTCAAGCCTGGAATTCTAATTTTAATTGTCTTGTTCTAATTTTTTTTATCCTCCTGACTTTTTTCATTGTACGATCACAAATAACTTGTGTACATATTGGTTCTGAGTAAAACACTGAGACACTGAGTTTATTGTTTCCCTTAGCTGGAATTTCCTAGAGGAAAAATATTGCCAAAACAGTATAATAGCATATTCAAAATTAAGAGTGCGTTTTGACCCAAATGACTATAAATTAACTGAAGAAAAAAAAGGAAAGACAATAATTTCTTCATTTTCCAAACAAAACAGGAAAATAACTGTAACAAGCATTTCAAACAGTCACTGAACAATACTGTGAAAGCATGTTTGTTAATAAAGGTAAGGACAGCTCCTTTGGAGGAAAGAGGAGTTTTACCACCTGAGGCTGAAAGCTGTGCATTGTGAGAAGTGTGCTGTAAAAAAATAAAATGTTTGAACTTCATTAATCTTGCACATTCAACAAAAACAGGAGAACCACCTTCCTCAAACCTGAACCATTTCACTTCTCACAAAATTGTGTTTTTTAGAGGAGCAAGACAGGTTCCCTGTAAAGCACCTGGAAGATGTGTTTGGAATTTGTTTCAAAGGTTCAGTTTTTCTCAAGATGATCATATTGAGGACTGTTCATTCTCATGCGTGACAGTGTTGCTCAAGGCTGTTGCCAAATGTCACAGTACCACTTGTGACAGCCAGGGGAGAAGGGGGAGTTTTCACAATAGGAATTGTGCAATCAGATTAGCCAGTCCAAGGAGGATTATAAAGATGTGAATGATCAATGCTGGCCACGTCAGTTGCCCAGCACGATGCATGGCGATCATGTAGATGAGGGACGGATACACAAATACAAAGGCCAGACCACATGTTGCTCCAGAGTATCTGAGGAAAGACGGGGAGAGGGGAAGAAGAAAGAAAAAAAAAGAATCCTTTGAATTAACTCTTATTTCTTGTTGCCATTTCCCCCCCCTCAAACTAATGAACAGTCTGGATGAACAATGACTGTCTGCAGTCGCTAAACATCAATTTCTGTTCCTTGCTGTCCTTCACTGGCATTCAATTAACCCCCTCTGTCTTGCTCAGCCCCCTGCTCCCCTGTACCTGCACTCTGACATGCCTCTGACATTTCAGTCACATCCTCAGATGCTTCTGGGGACTGACTTCCTACCTTTGGCTTGATGTTTCTGCTTTCTTTGGGAAAATTTGTCAACATGCAACAGAAAAAGATTGGACAGTGCAACCTTTTTAGGCATCCTTTACTGTCAGAACTGCAAATCTCATTGCACCCCAGCCATCTGAGGACACATGTTAAAGCATGTAAGCACAGAAATGCTCATGAATCTGCAACTTTTTAATTTATTTAATGAGCTCCTAGCAAATGATTCTCCAGACCTGAAAAGATCAACATGCCCTCCTGGTAATATGATCAACCACAGCAAGTGAAACATTTTAACTGTTCTTTTCCTAAGGGCTCCCTGGCTTACAGAAACCTTCTCACTATTTTCCCCTACTGTAAATTTCCATCTACTAAGCTATACTGCAGCCAAATATGCATTATTAACTAACAACATACTTTGTTTCAAATATTTGAACATTTCTTTTAGACACAGGAAACATCATAATACAGAGTAACCATCTGCAACATAAAACCAGTGAATTCCTAAGTTAGACTGTATACAGACACTTTATCAGTTGGAAATTCACTGTTCAAAATGTTTAGTTAATATGCACAGTAGAAACACATTAGCAGAGGTCAGGATAAGTTTGCAAACAGAGAAGCATATTGCAAGATATTTATTTGGACCTAGTAACTAGACTGTCCCTATTACTGTAATACAAAAATTTACACTAAAAGGAGAGGTAGAAAAAAAAAGGAAATGAAAAAAACCTCAAAGATCAGCCACTAAGCAAAAGTAAGTTATTTTGCTACTCTGGTCAGACCCGAGCCTGTCATTCTGGTTTTATAATTGCAGATTTCTATATTTTTAAACACCTCCCTCTTCTGGTTGCTGTAGGAAAGATGCAAACTAGGAATGAATGACAATGATTACAAATATGGCGATGTCAGATGTAGAAAATAAAACTACTCAGATTATTTCCTCTAATCTTTCTTAACTATAGAAACCCTAGGTCTTTATTAACATTGTAAATTTAAGATAACATTTAGAAGTACAACTTTTATGCCACTTTCCTCTTTGAAGTTACTTGCTTTCTTGGATTTTTATTACGGACTTTCGAAACAGCTTTAAATGGCCTTGACACAAAACAAAGACTTGAGAGAAGCCACACAATAACAAAGCAACTTTTCTACTGACACCATATTCTTTCATGTGTATAGTTACAAGGTCCTCAGATACAGCTCCAATGAAATCTGGGGAATCATTCCAATTATCTTAGACACAGAGGCACAATTACAAATAGCTGCTTGTCAGAACTTTAAAGGAGTTAATCATTTATACTTCTAACTCATTATTTACAACTTAAAAAGGTGTAAGCCCCACAAAATATAAAGATAGAAATACTTGCAGTAATACTGTTCCTTTTCAACATCAAAAGCCAAACATGCAGCAATGCCACAGCCAAGTCCACTGTGCAACAGGCAACACTCACCTTATGATACCTCCTATATTCGGATAAAATCTTGCCATTGCTACTCCAGCTCCTACAATTGCTATGTTCAGGACGAGCACATGGAAAATGCTACAGGAAAGTGAGGAAAGAGTGTTAAAATCTATGCTGTATTTACTAGAAATTACCACCATTATCCTTCATTTACACTAACATTTAACTGATACATGGATGGTGTTTCTATTTGCATTAACTCACTCTATTAAGACCAATTAATTTCACAGCAAAAATAACATCTACTGAATATTCAGAATGCCAAACTCTAAACATCTAGTGTTTTGACTCAAAATATTCTTAAGGAGTAAGTATATGTAACTTGGCAGTTCTGAAAAACATCATACGTGGTACTCAGCACTCAAGTATTTCAGATGGACATTCAAATACCAAAGAAACAATACTGTGTAACTTAATTCCCACAAGAAAGAATTAGCTTGTTTAGAGAATGATCCAAATCGTTCAAAGTGTACTAATAGAAACCAGAAGAAAGGAAAAGACACAGAGTGGAAAACATTACATAGAGTACTAGGGGGGAAATAACACCTTAAAACTTGGAACTCTAATGCATCTGAGAGAGGACAGACACTTAGAATGTTGGATACCATTTAATATACGACCTGTGTTCTATTTATGATGGAATTTTTTGCTGAATTTGTTTTTTTACAAACAGTTTCCTGTTGCTTTCTTTTTTGCATTAAGGATGAAAAAAAATGGGAGTTTTTCTATTCTGCAAAAGCAGCTTTTAATGCATCAGACAAACTCAGTGTAGTTATGCACAGAGCTGAGACTCAGGATTAGAGGTTATGATATGTTGGCATATTTTAAATTAAGGTAAAGTCAGGAAACATAAACAGCTGTGACATTTTGGTCACACAGCTGTTTCTATGAAGAGAAAAAATTCACACAAAGGAAAGATACATACACTTAAAGGTTTTGTTTATTCTTCAAGAATTTTATTTCTTAAAATAAACAAAATCTGTAAACCAATGCTAATTTTTTCCTAGCTGTAAAAAGTATCTGTACTATGGAGGATGTCACTAACTAACAAGCTTCATAGAAGTAACCACTTCCATTGATGAAAGGCTGGCTGCCAGTTCCCAGGTTAGGGAGAAAGATTAGAGACGTAGTTTCGTTAAAGTTTAGGGCAACTGAGGCAATTTAAACACAAAGGAATAATTTAAGATATGGACTATTTTCTATAAATGTTCACTCTTAAGAATTTTTTTCAAAAAGACAGAAATATTATCTTTAATTTTGTGTGTGACATTTTGACAGTGGTACAAGAGGTGTACCTCAGAAACTGAAGATAGCAGTGAGAATATGGCAGCTGAATCTTTAACAAAAACATAATTGGATACAAACTTGGTAAAACCCCAAGAATCAGACTTACTAGGGAAAGAAGGACCAAACCTTTACTGCTTCTCTAATATTGCTAAAGAAAGCCAATTAACTGAACTGTTCACAAAAAAAAGTGTTTGCCATTAAAAATTACTTCCTCCCTCCCAACACCTACAGCAGACTGCAAATCTTACTGTCTGACAGCACAACTGAAGCCAAATGTTTATGAACACAGAAAATGATGTCACTCCTTCCATTCCTTTTTTTGCTGAGATAAAATTTTTAACAACAGGGATTAAAAAGAGTGCAGGCTTAGTAAGTAAAAAATGTTTTGCAAATTTGGGTCAGTTCAGAATATTTTAGCAGAAAACCTGAAAAAGGTCTGAAGTATTTAATTCTGGCATGCTTTAAAACAGAAGTGATTTTGTAGTTAAAGTTGTTGCTTTTTAAAAAATTAATTCTAGCTTCTTATAACTTCAAAAGCAATTGGTTCATGTGTGTGTTTGGTGTGAAATGCAACATTTTGCAGCTTCTGGACTGGGAAAAAATAACTGGGTTGGGGGGAAGGGGGATGTGATTTGGCTCAATTGAAAACAAAGTCTCAAAATGCTGGAACTTCCAAGCAATTCAGCACTTGCTGAGTAGTGCTTTGCAGTTTTAACTGTTACAATTAAAAGGATCCTCAAAGAACAATACCAAAATCAAAGGTCTGAAAAGGATTTAAATGCACCTGTTTCAGGACAAAACGTTACACTATTTTCCCCCTATTTTTCCCCTTGCTTCTTTTTCTACCTTTTTGAAACAACACCAGTTGTAGCCATGATATTTGATAACAGCTGTTTATCCTGCAAATCCCATCTTTTACCTGATCAGATACTCACAGTTCATCGCAGCTCCAGGACAGGAAAAAACCTCATTCTTAATGGACAGGAAGGCATTATCATTTAGAAAAAACCCTGTCCTTCTGAATAAAGAAGAATCTGATATCTAGGGATACTAGTAGGTGTATTAGTTGAGATAGTATTATTCGTAACACTGTAAGCTTCATGAAGGTGTATTCCAAAAGGGACTAGCACTTCTCATAGTTCGTGACATTTTAATGGGTTCTAAATTGTTCAGTTCTAGACAGACACTGGCTTACAGCATAATTTTTGGTCACTACACATCACAAAAGGATAGTCAGAGAAACTGTATTTTTGTGAGCCATAACCATACCACCTCTGCTTATTATGACTACAGGAAGAAAAGCATTTAGATTAAGTTAGAGAGCAGAAGGGATCTGGCCCCTTTTTACCTAACCAAGCTGATGGCACACAGCTGCTTGCTAACTTTCTTCCTTGTGGTCAATGGCAGCAGAGTTGGGTGGCCCATGCCAGGGCTGGACTGTTTACCTGGGCATGAGGCTGCTGTTCTGAGGCACAGGTTGGATTGCCTCAAGGAGGCTGTAATTCACAAAGAGGCACACCCTTGGCAATCCAAGTGCTCAGTCTTTGACATTCTGTCCTCAGTCTCAATGCTCTTGGTTGGGCAGATGAAGAAAGACTCTAGCTCTTTTCTGTGAAAGGAATAATTGCTCACCTGCAAAAACCCCACAAAAACAATAGTAGAGAGGAGGGAAGGGAAAAAAACAAAGCCTTCCCCTAGGTCTTGCTTTTTCCCAACCGCAAGGTTAACCTTTCAGACTGACAACAGCCTGGTATGCCAGAAGATCATTAGAGGGCTTGCTCTATCAAGTTCTCTCCTGCAGAAGTGGTAGCTAGTTAAGCCACAGAACAACAGCAACCAAACTTATCTAACCGACCAGCATTCTCAAAGTAAAAATCATATCAAAAACTGTGAAACCAAACTCTTGGGGAGGGGGTATTTAATGAAAGAAACTGTTTTTTAATCTCCTCGGGCCAGGTGCAAGGAAATTATAAGTGCTGGACTCAGCATGGAGTCACAGGGCAAACACACACAATAAGGGAAAGGGGGAAGTGAGGAAAGAAGCAAACCAGGGTCAATTAAGTAAGGATTTTTGAAAAGTTACTGTACCTAAAGTTGTATTTTCTTCCTGGAAATCTCACTCAAACGACATTAGTCAAAATACTAAGAACCACAGCAGTTAAAAGGCAAGACAGAAGCTAGGTGAAGAGCAGATAACTAAACATGCACACAAACTGCAGCAATCTATTTCATTGCATCAGAAGACACACATCTGTGAAAGAACTGGCAGGTCCGCTGGGCTACCACGGAGTAAAAGGAGGACAATCTTTAATGAAAAACAAGTGATTTCTGTCCATCATCTTATTTCACCTCTCAGAACAGGAAAATGTTAAAAAGCTTTAAAAACTGATCAGATGACTGTATAAAGCATTTTATGTGTGGTACATAATTAATCAAGGGAATTCTATGTCATAAACATCACTGCAGCCAAGAGTCAGTAACAATAATAAAAAAATCAGCTTTCTGTACATAGGAGAAAATCCATTCACGTAAGAAACAGCAGATAAACCACATGCCTCTGGCCCTAAGTCACCTCTTTGAATGATGCCACTACAAACATATCTCACTTTAGAAAAGAAAGTAATTTCCCAATACACAACATTTTGGCCTTCCTTTACCACACCAGGGAGAGAAAAGGAGAATGAACAGTTCCTTGGGTTTTGTCCCAGTACATCACTTTCTGTGATGTAGCCTGTACACTAGCATACATTTTGCAAAATGAAAGAAGGAACTAAGATGCCTTCTTTTTTCTCTAAACTTTTTGTAGAAAGCACAGAAAGGCTGAAGGCTTTCTTATGATGTCTGTCAGAATACTACCATGCCCATGTCTTTGTTTTTAAGATGGGCAGAGGCACAGGTGACTGATACTGGTATATAAGAGAAGGAGAATCCCCCTTCTTGGAAGCAGGAGGGCTTTTGCTCTCCTCCTTTACAGCTGGAGGACACAGAACGCTACTCATTTCCTCTATGCTTCAGACAAGCAAACTGTGACTGTTCAGTTGGATCCCTGATGTGAAATCTGGGATGGATATATAATCAGTGCATACCCCTATCCTGACTTCCACAACCTGAAAATAAAAATAGGAAAAGATAGAAAAACCATGTAAATGTACAGAATCAGTCACAAAAATATAAGCTTTCAAACTTCGGAGTTTTGTGTTCTTTTAAAATTCTCCTAGAACAGCACAGAACCCAACTTCCTGTTCTGCTCTTTTACTCCTGCTTCATCCTTTTGGTTCGTTATTTACATAGAAATTTTCTCCAGTCAATTGAGAAATATATCATATGTATATATATACAACTTACGCACATATGCAAAGAGCTAAAGCTTGAGTCTCTGCAGGTCATTCTTGTTACTGTCCAAGAATAGTTAGCCCTGGACATGGAAGTTTTCGACAGAAGAAGCCAAGTATATACAACTACTAGTAGAGTGCTCATTTTCCTACACAAAAGCCACAGGACTTAGTATTTACAGGTAGGTTCTTCAGGGTGGATCAACAGGCTCCCTAGCGAGACATCAATTTATGTCAGTAAGAGCTACTTTTCTTCGCATTTGTAAAATGTTTCCCCACAAAAACAGCTCTGGGAAAAACCCAGAATACTGAAATTCTTCCTAGAAAGGTGATACCAGCACAGTGCTGCTAAAGGACCTTCATCCGCTTTAGCTGCTGGTGAGAATCAGTCATCGAAAGATGTATTTCACAACCAAGTATTAAATGTTTACTATCCTCCCAGAAATAGTACCAGTCTTCAATTAGTCCCTATTGCACAGAAAAAACTAAGGGCTGACCTTGGTCGTTGTAAATGCACAGAAGCCAGAGCTGGGAGATTAGCCGAGTGATTTTTGTGCTATATTTGATCTACCTGGGATACTAGAGAAGGAGACACTGCCAACCAGCCAGAATGTACTACCTTATCACTACAGGTTGGAGCAATTTAAGTGGCTTCCAAGACACCATTTTTGACTTCTCAGAAACTTTAAATACCTCCCTATAAAGAGTCTTAACAAACAAACAAAAACCAACAAACCAAAAAAAAAAGTGCATGGAGCTACCCACACGACATCCCGGAGACAAGAACCAAGCAAGTATTTGCATCATCACATTTGTCATACCACGAAGGCTTAAAACAGCAAGCTGGAATTAACCTGAGAAGAGACTGGTATGAAGCTGTAGATTCTAGGAGAGGATATGAGGGAAATGAAAACCACTCTGGTCAGGGAGTAACTGGAGGGAGGAGATAGGAAGAGGCACATCTACGTAATATAAAGGACATGGCTATTTCCCAGTGGCTGTGAAATCCATGTTTAGCACTTAAATCAATGGCCTTGTTTCCAACAGTAACTTGCAGCAGTTCCTAAAAATCTCTTAAACGTTGAACTGCATACAATTTAGCATCAAAAAAAGCAGGCACTTATTTCACTGCCTAATTTTAGGCGTCCAATTTCTAGACCTTCTCATACCTATTTTAGTAACCAGAAGAAATCTGAAACTTGGAACAACATCTTCCCAGACCTGTACACTGCTGCTGATGCCACAGAGGAAATACACAATTCTTTCTGGGATATTTTTTTCCTTTCCTCCATCAACAGTAATTCACAAAGTAAAATAAGAAACTCGGGAGATAAATGCCAACTTCTCAGCTGTGACAAATTAAGACATTTCTCCAAATACAAATGTCCTAGGTTTTATTTAAAACAAAACTAAAATTGAAATCTGGATCAGCTGTCCCCTGGAGTTCAGAAGTGTTCAAATGCAGGGGTGTGGCTCATCTCTGAAATTAGCATGTGAAAAGCTATTTTTATAAGCGTGGCAGCAGCCTAGATAACACAGCTAACAATTCACTTAGCTATTAGCTCTGTTTAAAAACAGATGGATTTTACCAATTATGCACAATCAAAACACTTGGCAACCTGAAAGGTTAATATCCAGAGTGTATGTCCTTCACAGCTTTAAAATTACTTGATGAAATGCTTCTGGACTGAACAAAATTTTTTTCCTGTACAGCTTTTCTTTTGCCTTATAAATACATAATGCAAAGCAACTGTGTTGACAAAATTCCTGTTTATTGGCAAAACAAAGAGCTAAAACAAAAGTACCCCCATTCTGCTCCGTCAAGCTGTAGCAGTCCTGATCTGGAGGCCAGAGTTATTCTGCACGTCTAATGACCTCCTGACTCCACAAACATTATGAAATCAGCTTTGAAATATACCTAACACAGCAAAGGAAATCCCAAAAAGCTCAGCCAAATTTCTGACAACCAAAGGCCAGATAAGCAAAGTGCTCCAAGCTCTTGTCAAGGAATAGACTTCTTACCTTGGGTAAGCATTTCCAAAAAACTGTTTTAACAGCTGAACTCGCGCCAGATAGCCCAACAGTGGGTATACAGTCATCATCTGGAACAGCAGGAATATTCTTGCAACAAATGACATGATGTCATTGCTGGGAAAGTTATCTAGAAAATTCTAAACATAGGAATAACGTTACACTTACCAACGGTGGCTTGATTAAATGTAACTGCTGATTTTTAATAGCTATGTACAAGAAAGAAAGGGATAAAAGGCAAGCAACTACTCCTAAATGAACCCCATAACATGAAATACCCTCTCCCTCTTTTACAGTGGCCTCGCCACCAAATACCAACCGACTTTTGAATATCACAGGGCTGATGTCAGATTTCAGGTTAGCATTAAAAATGGAATTATTTTTTAATCTTGTGAACATCCTCAAATAACCAAGGCTGTGGAAGGGCTGCTTGACTTTTTAGGCTGATGAATTCATATGCTCCTATTACCTGTCATATCATATCTAGATATTAAATGGTTCAAAAAATAACTTCAAGGTTAAACAATGGTACCAGTTCTAACTAACCTGAAATCAGAAGAAGCTTTTAAATGCTGCTTTATTGCTAAATATTATGCAAGAGATATGGAACACCTGGCATAGAATGGATCACTCCTATCTTTGAAGTGATTTAGGGTGTGGGAATCAGCCTTGCCTATAAGCAGGTAAGAGTTTAGCAGCCATCACAGGGTGTTTCATGTGGTACTATATCTGAAGAAATAAGCTGGGAAGGCTCACCATAGTGTTAGACTTCAAAACTGCCCATACAATAGTCTTCTATCTACAAGAGCTTGCATTTCACATTACATTTCTTTCTCTGGGGTACCTGAAACCAGTCCCAATGAGTGGGATTGGTCACTGCACACACAACTAAACACAAACATAATACATTTCAGGATTAAAGGAGATGAAGAAAGTAAAGCCTCAGCTGTTCACTTGTTCGTTTTGGTCCTTTCTTCATCACTCTCACAGAGTATTTACTAAATGTTTGTTTTTTACAGAACTACTGGCAACAAGACATGAACATAAATAACACAAGCATCACTCATCTGCTTGTGGTAGTGCCCATGAGGCGTTAGCCAACTGACCAGAGTCAAGGACAGATGTGTCTGCCAGGATGAGTCATGAAGAAAGAAGCAGTAGCTGTGCTTTTTTAATACATATTTATTAAAAGATCAAGGACAAATATAAACTGCAGTAAACTCTCTCACCTGTTCAATACATTCTTTAGATAGTGGTGGTGAAGGAAAAGATGCAAAAATTAACACTCCAACATACAGATATGTTAATCCCACCAGGAAGTATGCAATGGAGAGGTCTCTCACCTGAAGAAAAATAAAATCTTATTTTGGCCAGCACTGACACACCATAGCAGGCAAAATAAAAACCTCATGAGGAGACTGATATTGCATTTATTATGGTTACTTATTTTATTTATTACTGTTTTATATTTATTACTATTGCTTTTACATTTTCACTTTTACTTTCTGCTACCTGAACAGGAACTTCAAATGTGGTCCTGGATCAGATCACAAAGCTACAAGAAGATACTCCAAAGTGGAGCTAGGTAAGTTCTACGTATCTATCTACATACGGAAAAGGCACTAAGAAACAGCTATGCCAATAGATGCAACGTGTTATTGCTGGATGCACAAACATGCACTAGTTACTAAAACAAAGAAAAACCCTCTACTTTCTTACATTCACCTATTCTTACTAAGAGCCTTGGGACACAGGGACAACTGTTGAAGACAGAAAGTCCATCAATGCTGTATGTTACATCTCTTGTCAGGACCAAAATTTTTCAATTAAAGGTATCAGTCTATCCAACTACAGATAAATGTAAAGGCTATTTTTTTAAGAAGCTGCTTTGGAACCCAAGAGGATGATCCACATACACTGGCTCCAACCAGGAACTAATATGTGAGGCTTCTGTATGAATGGTGTGATAATTGAAGACACAGCTAATATATAATTTGATAAAAAACACAAATAAAACACTAATAAACCAGAAAGGTGTAGGGAGGAACAGAGGTTTGTATGTCCTTTAGCATTAGCACTGTATTTTATGACTCTGTCATTTAAAATTGCCTATCCAATTTGTTACTGAATTTATGTAAACACCCCAGGTAAGCGCACTAAACAACAGTCAAAGATTTTTAGGAGACGGTACTAAAGCTAGGGTCATAAATCCATATTTAACTATATTATATATACCTAAATATGGATTTAAACCCTAACTTCAATGTTTACTTCTGAAAACTATCACTATATAAAGTATCTAACATATAAAAAGATTGTCAGCTACACAAAAATAATTAAAAAGTTTCTTAGCAAAAGTTCCTTAGGAAAATAAGCAGCAAATCTACTCAAGTACTTTATGACATTGCAGAATCCACATATACAGAGTGACCTCACAGCAATGTACGTAGTGGGTTATTCTTCTACATCAATTCTTTTTTTTTTCTAAATTAGGTGCGAAACCATTTGTTTCCTGTTATTAACTAACTATATTCTGTACAGGCATATGCTACACTACAAAACACAGATTACCTTATAGCAAACCATTTGTTCAGCTGCTGCTAATAATCATCTTCTTAAAGGATTACTAGTAATGCTTCTATACATGACTATTTTCGTGTGACTGAGAAGTAAGTCTTAATAGCCCAGGTAGAGCACGAAATTATAAGGACTATATGGCTTCCAGACCAGGACCATAACCATGGCTTCCAGTCAGCTCACTGAGTGTGGGCAAAGCTTGCTCCCATCTGTGCATGGAAATGTTCCCCTAAGTGTTTCTTCACACTATCTCCGTGACAAAAGAAGCATGCATATCCTGCCCCTTTCTGGGGTCTTCTAGGGCAGCTGGTCCCTGGAGAAAGTATAAAATGCTAGCTTATGAGTTCCAAGAAAAGTTCAGAAGGAAGCCAGTTTTTAGTGAAGGAACTGGAATCTCCTGCTCATTTTGCCAGTGCTTTTGGGGTAGAAGATTGATGTCTTTTTTCCATCAGCCTGCAACAGGCCAATGATATTTCTCATCAGACAACAATACACTGCTAACAGGTACCCCACGGAAGCCCTTGTGCCCCCAGCAGCTTCAAACTTCCAGCTGCAACCTTTTCCTCATGCTGACCAATTACATGGAGCTGGAAGGCACTTCTCTCACACTGACCACTAAGGTCTACCAACTTCGATCTGAGGTTTAGCAACAGCACTTTCTTTAAATTATTCCCAGAATTTCTCCTCAGTGACATGAGAAGCTGTACAGGCCTTTACAGAAAAGCTACATCTTAAAAAGCACCACTGCCCATCCTAAAAAGAAATTTTAGGAATATTAAATTTGAGCACCTGGATTTCTTATAGGTATTTATGGTAACAACTGTAAAACTATTTTACTGCAACAAGTACTTGCAGTTGTGAGGGCAAGCAATCTGATATAAACTCTTACTGCTTCCTTTGGACTACACTTGATTTAGCTTAGATAGCTGGTGTGCTATTAACTCTGATTATACTAATCAGTTCATGTTTCTACAGTTCCTAATGCTTTAATCTGTACTGAAACTAAGTGCTAAGATAATTCTGATAATGTATTTTTGTATCAGGTAACACAACAGACCCTTGTCTTCAGGAGCTGGCACCATACAAAGAGTACCCAGATTTTGATTTCCATAAGCAACAAGAAAAGAAATGCAGACAGTTTGAAAACCTGAATTTGTTTTTCCCCAAACATCCATCAGCTCCCTTGAAAACAACTGCTTCTGCATATAAGACAGTTATCTTTGTACAAGAGTGTGTGTTTGTGTATATCTTTTGATTACTGGTTATTACTCTTCAGGAGACTTGGGTTCACTCCCTAAAAACCTTGACTGTAAGTACTGTTTAGACATCATAATTTCAGATAAAACCAAATGACATATGGAGAGAGATAAAGGGATTAATTCAAAGTAACAGGGCAATAATGGCATTTGTCTATTTTAAATTTTATATTAAGATGTTTCTGTTCAGAATGGACAACACTGCGGCGAAAGCTGCCTAAGCATAAGCCATATGGCAGTCCTTACACCTAGAGTTTATAATCTAAGATTCAAATGTAGAAAAAATGGTTGAAAGGAGAAGTATATGGAGGATCAGAGTGGAAAGGAAGCATCAAAAATAACATGCAGGTCACAATCCATACAGATCACAGCTTGCCAATTGCCAAGCCCTTGTCAAGTTACACCAGAACTAACACATTTTGAGATGGAACTTGGACAACGTATGTTAGCTGCAGTCACTGCTGACCAGAAGTTTCTCTGATCAGATGCACAGAACCAAGTGCCAAAAGTGCCTCTGGAAGAACAGAAAATTGTGAGACTGAGGCTGGCAGCAGCAGCTGCAGAATGAAAGCAGATATCAGCTTCCTAACAAAAGAATGAGTCTAACAAAGTAAACTCTGAAAGTACAAGATGTTATATCACACTCACAGACTAGCACCCAGCGTAGGCTGGATCTGCAGCACAGGACTGGACGCAGCACAGTGAAGGCTCTGTACTTCCTACGTGATGCTGAAAAGAACAGGCAACTTGCAGGCCTTGTTTTCCCTGTTGCATGCCATGGAGAAACTAGTTCATTTTTTCCTCAGTGCAACAGTGAAAGCTACTTTGTAGAGTTGCTTCTTGGATGTAGAAGCCTGTATCAGTGCTTAGTAATTTTTACCATATTAGAAGTATCTTTTGATCATCTCATTTCAGATTAGTCACTTCTCAAATGAGAGATCCTGCCTCTGTAATATCTCAGCTGGACTCTGATCCATACAATAAAAACAGACACCACCTGTTCAAGCATCAAGGGCAAGTGATAACATTTAACAGGATAACAAAAAAGTACTCCACCAAGATGCATAATGCTGTGCATAGTTTTGGCTGGAAAGAGAAACCAATGGTAGGACAGAGTCAATGGAAATTCACTCTGATTACAGGGAATAAGTAGTGTTTCAGTATTGTCGAAAATAAGAAACATCCACAGCTCCATGCTTTCTGCAGTACCACCTGGACAAAAACCATCTCCCCATTCCCAGCCTTTCCCCCTGCTAGGTCTACAAATAACTGTTAGGAGACAGCACTAGCAGATTCATGCCTGTAGATCATGCTCTGGGCTTGTGCAGCATCTGTACAGTTGCTCAGGGAACCAGATCACAGGTGTGAATCAGGAAAAAAAAACCTATCAAAAAACCCCCAACAAATCAGTTTTGTGGCTGGGTTAGTTTTCTATGCAATCAGTTTCCAAGCTAGTTGATTGTGTAGTGCACGAGAACGCACACTGATAAGTACAAGGGGACAGCAGTGGCAGATGGGAACGTGGAGCTCGACTTTGAACTTTAGACTAAGAACCCTGCTCAGACGGCTCCTCCAGGCTGTGCTGCTGACATTTGGCTTACTCCAGTGCACTGCTCCTCTCACACCCACACTACTGTACTGGAATAGCAGCCAGAGGAATCCTCCTCCCATGTGTGTTTTAACTTTGGGCAGCGATACACGCTTGTGACCAGAGTGGAAGCTGCTATTGTTTTGGATTTCTGACTCCATAAAAGGAATGCTATTGTTTCTCTTACTTTTTTCCACCTCCCCAAAGAGTTGTTTCTATGACCACTAGTTTCAGCAAGCTCTGTTCAAAAATAAAACAGTACTTTTCCCGCTTGCCAAATTCTGTACCTTTTCACAGAACTCTGATGGAAATGACATGTCAACAGGTCCACCCATAAAACAGTAGAGTCTCCATTCGACTCCTCATGAGATACTGATGTAAGAAACCATCGTTGATGTAAATGCATAGGAAAAAATACCCTCAACAGTGACTTGTGACAGAGGTTGAGACTCCTATGCTTATGTAAATCTCCCACTTAGTCCAGAAGCTTAGTGAAATAATTACAAAACAGTTAGCTCCTCAAAAGCATCAGTGCTTCATTAACATTTGCAAAGCACTTTGAGTCTTAACTGAAAGGCTCCTGTTCAGCTACAAACAGGGAAGGGAATCTCTAGCCAAATAAAACTCCTAGAAGAACTATGCAGAGATTTAGTTTCCTATTACAAACCTTTTCTGCTATACTTATAAAGATACTCTTTCAATGCAATTTGAAACTCTTCTGGAATACTAGGTTGGGACCCGTGCTAGGGCTGATTTGGAAATACAACTTAAGCCCCAGGGCGGGCATTCAGAAAAGCTGATTCAAATGCAGGCGTCAGTTTCTTCCCTTTTAACACAGGAAAAGCAAGCCGGAGAAGATTACAGGTGCTGCTCTTTGCAGCTGATTGCTTGCTCCGATGTAAATGGAGGGGGAAAAGCCACAGGGAAACTCTTAAAGATGGCATGAAGGCATTAGGCCTCTTCTGCATACAGAGCTGATTGCTGGAGTGACCACGCCTTTAAGAATTTGAAAGCCACAGACAAAGAGAAATCTTGCCCTCTTCCATATTCTAGGATTCTCTTAAGAACAGTGAGAAGAAATTTAGTTAGTTTTCTTTTCCCCAGAGCTCCACTAACATCCTCTTTAGTTATTCAGCTATTTTCAGAAATGCCCATAAACCCCGAGAGGCTTTCCTGGAGAAGAATTCATTACTTCCTTGCAGTGCTGGTCCCTTGTAAACTGGCCTTGGTTCACAAGGACAAAAAAGTAACTATGCCATTTACTAAAGCAAAAGGTTATCTCACTGCACTGGCACATAATCTGCACTTCTCTGCATAATAAAATCAAATCTGTTTTATCTGATGTGTCATGTAGGCAGCTGGCTCTAGGTGGCCCTGCTTGAACAGGGAGGTTGAACAAGATGAAATCCAGAGGTCCCTTCCAACCTCAACCATTTGATGATTCTTTACCAGTTTTTCATGTAATTAATATTTTAAATCTTTGTATGTTATTGAAGTTACCTTTACAGTTAAGATTATAACGAGCTAGACAAGAATCTTGGTAAATAGGCAGAAAAAAATTAAACAATCACAGTAGAAATATACTCCAGGACTCTAACTCTGTATCATGTTTACTCCATTTTATATTTTATAACAGGAAGATACTAAAAAAGAATGCAGTTCCATCTGGATGAGCAGTACATAATTTTTTCAAGGGTAAAGGAGTAGTCCAGAGGCTACATATCACAAAGGTTCCAAATCCAAGCTCCAATTTTGAGATTTTCCTAAACAGGGTCAGTTTTCTGTATTAACCTGGACTTTGATTGTGACACAAAACTACTGAAGCAATGCTGAGAACATATATTACCTAGACCCCAAAACTATTGTTCAGGACTCTGCTGAAATCATTCCTGTGCCCAATATTCTCCAGCATTTTTCATTCTAAAGTTGATCAGTTTTTCTAGAGTCTTACAACATTGTCAAGACTTCTGCCTCTTGTGTGTAATTTGGCCATTTAATACGAGCCTGACCACACATAAGACTAGGACACTCCTCAAGGCTTGCATTTCAATAAATTTTTAATGCATCTCTTACTCACTGGTAGCCAGTTAAAAGCATGTATAATTGGTTTCTTATCAGATCACAAGACTGAGTTACTTTTTCTGAAGCTATTACAGTCCCTGGATCAATTTCAAGAGAGGCAGACAGGAAAAATATCAGTATTGTTTGGCAATCTAGATACAAATCAGCAGTCTTGTGAAATTACTTACGTTGTTTTCTTGATTCCTGTTATTCTGAAGAAGTGTGATGACACAATTGTGGATGAAGAAGGCAAGTGTCAGAACCCCTGTGAGCTGAGGGAACAGAATTCTAAACTCTAAGGGAGGAAGAAGAAGCATTAGTAACTTACTTCTTTGAAACAAATAATGCCAAAATGCAGAGGAAATACAGTGCTGTGAAGTCTACTGGCAGAAACATGAACCTCCATGTTGAAATGGGACCATCTATCTTACATTTGAACATAGCCAATGCAGACATTTAATCAAGAAGTACAAAATGTACGAAGGCAGTGGCTATTATATAACACACTCTCCAGCAAAGTTTTCTCGAATGACTCCAATCATCAAAGATTATTCAGTTAATCTAGGATTTACACATACAAGCTTTCCTGCTTCTCCACAATTTAACTAGATAGCATTCTTGAGGCAGGAATTGACTGCAGTGTGTTAGTCCCCCTGAACAAGGAGATGAGTGGAAGGAACCATTTGCTCTGTGAGCATCTTTTGTTGTTAAGAAGTCACTTACGCTGTCAGAGGGAAAATGACATCTGTGTATGTTTAAGAGGTTCTGCTTACAAACCAGGGTACAAAGAAAGGCGGAGAAACTTCTTATCATACACCTTACAGCATCTATGAAAAATTACTTATTTTTTTGTCTCCATGGGAAGAGCATTGCTCTGCTTGTTTTAACACTTGAAGGATTATGTTCATAAGACTGTATTTCTGGCAGTGCTGCAACAGGTCTAGGAATTCACCAGTGTGTAACATCAAAGCCCCATTTTTGTTGGTGTTGCAGGTAATATAACACCATACAGGACAGGAAGATAGGATATCAGTATATAGGATATAGGATATATAGGCTATAGGATACAGGTACTCTTTAGAGTGTTAACAGCAATTAGCAATCCTTGAGTTAGCTCAGCTTCCAGAAAGCATCCAGAAATATAACAGAACACTCATCAGAGGCTCACAAATCCCTACAGATCAAACCACAGAGAGCTCCATCCAAACATTATTTAAACCAGATTTCTCTAAAGTGCTATGAAGCCATCAAGGTAAACACACCTCAGGGAATCAGTGACAGAGCTCATCCAGGCTGAGACAATATGCCTTCCCTAGGGCTGGATTCACTGTACCTTCAATACCCAACTAGCATGAGGTGCTACTGGTAGAATCAAAAACTTCTGGGCTTGTTTTCCATTCATTACTTTAATCTCAATAACAAAAATAAACTGACAGATCAGGATCTCTTTCCGCACTGCATTTCCGCCATGACTACAACCACCAGTAGTAGCTGGGTTTATCTGCATTAGCTACATGCTTTGTATATGACCTAGCAGTACTAGTTGCATTGCCAAAATAATTAAACTACTGGCTGCTCCACTTCTCAGTGATCCACAGCACACGTGTTGTGCTGTAACTCATCTTACACTAGGACTGCTTAATAGACCTTGAACATCAAGATACTTAAAACCTGATTTCTTAGACTTAGGCTGGTTTCCAGTTTACAAGGGTTTGTCAGTGAACCATAGTTCGGGCAAATTTTCTCCTGCATAGTCAGGACGAGTCTGTAGATACAAAGCCATGTGAGCACTTGAGGACTGTCTGCTGGGGCAGTTCAGGTTAAAACCATGTTTCCATGCTTGCAATGAAGCAAGACCAAACACTGTGGTCTATCTACTGACTAAGCAGCACATGCTTGAGTATCGTTTCTACTTACAGATTGCATTAAGAATAATGACATACAACCAAACTGGGTCATTAATGCTAATCATCCAATACTTTGAAAACCAAATTTTTACACTGGAGACAAAAGCAGTTTGTTAGTCCAAAAATTCTGCCTAAAGGTAAATGCAGTGATGGAGTAAATAGCACAGACAGCACTGTTTCAGAACTACCTACATCTATCTATAAGTTTGTACTTAAGCTACAGTAGTCAGGAGGATTCTTAGGGAATTATGATAATCCAGCTCATCCTCAAAGCATCTGCTTTGGTCATGTACAAAGTCATACTCAGCAAAAATTGCCTGGCTTTAAAGACTCAGCCAGAAAGAAAAAAGTTCTTTTTTTTTTTGTTGGTGACCTGACCAAGCTGAAGAAACTGTCTTACATAACCTTTCACTTTTTTCTTGTAATTCAGATCTTGAAATAGGGTTCTCAATGTCTGGCTGAGATTAGGAAGGAACGACCTTCAGCAGTTATCAAAAAATTAACTAGATTTCACAGCCAGGGGCTGGGGCCAGAGAAGGGGAATACTGGGTTTGAGCAGACCTCTTTCCCAAATGTGCATGGAATACACTAGCTAAGCTGTTTATTCTGTTAATTATTGTGCCAGAACAATTTCAGTTCAACTGTTTGCCACAGTGCATTACTGTGATTCCATAAATTAGATCAGATTCTATTAGAAATATGGAACAACTCTGGTGTTCCTTTTTTTGATGTTTACCTTGCTACAGTAGTTCAAAGCCTGCCCTAATGTTTTGAGTTACCCTTGTTTTTTATTCCAATTCTACATTATTGGACTGAACAATAGTTTGTAACCCTTGTGTAAAACTGTTAGTGCAGTACTCGTTGTGACTGGAAAACTAAAAATGCACAAACCCACAAAAGAAACCCTAAGAAGGTGTGTATCTCTGAATTTTGCCTTAAGTAAATAAGTAACTTTTAAAGAAGGACAGAATACTCTTCTTTCTAAAAACAGATAGAGCGATACAATTCAATAGTAGAGGACACAGCAGGTTGAGGGAGGTGATTCTCCCCCTCTACTCTGCTCTTGTGAGACCCCACCTGGAGTACTGTGTCCAGTTCTTGTGTGCCCAACATAAGAAGGACATGAAGCTGTTGGAGCAAGTCCAGAGGAGGGCCACAAAGATGATCAGGGGGATGGAGCACCTCTCCTATGAAGACAGGCTGAGAGAGTTGGGGTTGTTAAGCTTGGAGAAGAGAAGGTTCCAGGGAGACCTTTGAGCAGCCTTCCAGTACCTGAAGGGGCCTACAGGAAAGCTGGAGAGGAACTTCCTATGAGGGCATGGAGTGACAGGACAAGAAGGAACAGTTTTAATCTGAAAGACGCTAAATTTAGATTAGATATTAGGAAGAAATTCTTTCCTGTGAGGGTGGTAAGATGCTGGAACAGGTTGCCCAGAGAGACTCCAGCTGCCCGCTCCCTGTAAGTGTTCAAGGCCAGGTTGGATGAGACTTTGAGCAACCTGGTCTACTGGGAGGTGTCCCTGCCCACGGCAGGGGGGTTGGAACTAGATGATCTTTAAGGTCCCCTCCAACCCAAACCATTCTGTGATTCTACGAGACAGCATTTTTTTACTTATGTCACAGAGGTGTTAAAAGAAGAATGAGAAAGTCACTCCTTAATTACTTTAAAAATCTTAAAACACATTGTATGTATGCTTCATTACTGCATTTTAAATATCTTACCTGGTACAAAAAACTCATTCTCTGTAAACCAGTTGTACTCCAAGTGAATTCCCAGACGAGCAGCCTTTACGGTAACCAGAAAAACTAAGTAGACAACTGAAACTGTACCTAGAAAAGACAATAGCCAAACAAACACCACGAGGCAGTAGAAAGTACTTGTGCTGTGTTTTATTCTTGTTTCATCCAACTAGTTACCAGTAGCACAAACACAGTTAGTATTAATTTTTTAAAAATACAGGCTAAGTCTAAATTTTCTTTTTCTTTATTTCTTTCATAGATCAGAAAGAAAGAATAATGCACTTGCACTCCCTGCAAGCTTTTAGCATGTTTAATGTTCTCCAGATGCTGCACTAGTGACAGTGGAAGAAATACCCTGTATTCCCTGGTGCGAGGCAGGTAGGGAGGTCTCTAGACAGTAATAGATCAGTTCCATCTTCAGCTGCCAGCATTTTAATCTAACATGAGGCAATGTCAGACATAGTATAGCAGCTATTACAACATCCATTCAGTCACTGAACCAAATGGCCAAACGAGATATAACACCCTCTGCACTAGAAAGACATGGAGCTGTTGGAGTGAGTCCAAAGGAGGGCCACAAAGGCTGGAGCACCTCTCCTATGAAGACAGGCTGAGAGAGTTGGGCTTGTTCAGTCTGCAGAAGAGAAGGCTAGAGGCAGACCCTATTGTGGCCTTCCAATACTTCAAGGGGGCCTGTAAGAAAGATCGAAAACGGACTTCGGGACAGGGCAAGGGGTAACGACTTTAAACTAAAAGAGGGTCAATTTAGACTAGATATTAGTATTTTTTATGATGAGGGTGGTGAAACAAGGTTGCTCAGAGCGGTGGTAGATGTCCCATCACTGGAAACTTTCAAGCTCAGGTTGAAAGGGGCTCTGAGCAATTCGATCTAGTTGAAGATGTCCCAGTTCACTGCAGGGGGGTCGGACTAAATGACCTTTAAAGGTCCCTTCCAACCCAAACGATTCTGTGATTTATGTTTACTGCAAGTGTGAAGTTTACACTGGGAGCTAGAAGCTGGTAATACATTTAACTGCTACTGATTTAAACCTTGTCTTGATCATAACAACTGGATTTGCATTTCACCTCATTGGTTCAGAGGCATCCAGCAATACTCTGCACAGCTAGAGGACTACAGAAAAGATCACAGATGGGTATAAATGCCTTGCTGTGTCTGCATGCAGGATGGAGTGCATATGATTTTGGCTCCTGCTACTTGAAAAAGATTAGGGTGGAATAATAACTAACTAAAAATTGAAGGAAACTGTGCAACAGTAATTAAGGCTACTGCAATGCAAATTCCCAGCCAACAATACTGCTAGCTATCAGGGAACTGGCTCTAAGGAATTAAAGACAGAAGCAACATTTTTATGGTCTAGAATACAGATTCAGGTAAGACATCATTTCATTTTAGCAGTATCTCCAAGGTTAAAAAATAAGTTGAAGAAATTATAATTTGATTACATACACCATAGTCAAGGAATTAGGAAGATAAAGGTTCTGTACTTGAGGATTATTTTAACAGCTAAAATATTCTGTAGTTTCCTAAAGATTTAGGTTTCTGCAGGTGCAAAGATAAGGAAAAGTACTCTATTAAGATTCACTCCAGCATCTCAAAAACTGTGTTCCATTTCTCCTTGTCCTATAAACTTCAGGGTTTACAAAATTAAGGCAACCTTCAACAGCTTCTGAATTACATAATACTCTACTGAAGCGAAATTTTGTATTTTAATATTCAGGTTCTCAAATAAAAGAACAGTTGCCTCTAATGATGTGCTTATTTTAAAAACACATAGTTATGGCTAGATCTCACTTGGTAAAATATTTCCTTATCCATATGTTTTATCTAGTCTACTTAAAAACCTTACCTTTTATACAGAAGCATTATCACCCAAGTTCCTCTGTTGTATTTTTATTTAGTAGTTCCAGAAATAGCAGATTCAAGATCTAATTAAGTGTCACGCAGGAAAAGAGGA
Source organism: Aegotheles bennettii (assembly GCA_013398125.1). Taxonomy (NCBI): domain Eukaryota; kingdom Metazoa; phylum Chordata; class Aves; order Caprimulgiformes; family Aegothelidae; genus Aegotheles; species Aegotheles bennettii. The sequence goes on from VZRW01010456.1 coordinate 62,089, forward strand.
CAACCTAGACACTCAATTCCTTACTCTCTACCTCCTTTACAACATACGTCCATCTTTTCCAACCCATACTGTGAACCCCATCTCCTTTTCCCTTTCTCTTCACCTGTCTTCCATGCCCTCAGACCATTCCTACTCTATCAACTGACCAGTCCCACCCATCACCAACGTGTTTTATTCACTTTAACAATCCCACCTACTTTGGTCTTCTAACTCAATATACTGAAGCAAGAAGTCGTCACAAATTTTGTCCTTGTAGCACAGAATAGACCAGACTATTGGGAGCTAGGGCAAAGCACAGCAGCAGGTTACACTGGTTGACTGATATTGTGAATAATTAATCAAGTGATCGGTAGCAAACTACTTCAGGTCAGAAGCAATTAATCTTTGTAAGTAACTGCCTGTGTTGAAATGTTTACCATATGAGGAGGGTATGCCTGACTGTTTCTGCCAGAGTAGTATACATCAAATGTTGTATAGGAGTGTGCTTGGGAAAATCTCTTGTAAGTATAGTGGAACTTGTTTTACAGGATCATCAAGGGAGCAAAGGAAAAAAAAATAACTCCTGATTAACTGTAACACTCAAGCAAAACTGGGTAGAAAGCCTGTGGGTGATTAACAAACCAATGAACCACTGTGAAGCACAATATCAGCTGCCAGCAAACTACTGGACAAACAGCTGAAAAGCTGCCTGGTGAAAAAGAACCTGGGGGTGTCAGTCGACAGCCGGCTGAATATGAGCCAGCAGTGTGCCCAGGAAGGCCAACAGCATCCTGGCTTGTAGCAGGAAGAGTGTGGCCAGCAGGACTAGGGCAGTGATTGTCCCCTTGTACTCAGCACTGGTGAGGCTGCACCTTGAATACTGCGTTCAGTTTTGGGCCCCTCACTACAAGAAGGACATTGAGGTGCTGGAGCATATCCAAAGAACAGCAACGAAGCTGGGGAAGGGTCTAGGGCACAGGTTGTATGAGGAGTGGCTGAGGGAGCTGGGGCTATTTAGCCTGGAGAAAAGGAGGCTGAGGGGAGACCTTCTCGTTCTCTGCCTTCAGTCTCTTCTCCTAAGTAACAAGAAACAAGACAAGAGGAGGTGGTCTCAAGTTGCACCAGGAGA
>VZRW01010459.1:0-29417 GCA_013398125.1 Aegotheles bennettii
TCCCTAAGATCCAGCCTAAGTTCACTGTTTAAGTGGGCTGGTCTTTTTCTCTGGCAACTTGTCTTTCTACACATGGGGACTCCCTGTTCCTGAATATTTCAGAATTCCTTCTTAAAACATACCCATCCTTCCTGGATCTCTTGCCCTTCAGGACTGACTCCCAAGGGACTCCATCAAACTCCTAAACCAGGCAAAGTCCACCCACTGGAAATCCAGGGTGGTAGTTCTGCTGGTGCCCCTCCTAACTTCACCCTGTATTGAATACTCTATCATTTCATGGTCACTACTCTCAGGACATCCACCAACCACCACATCACCTACTAACCCTTCTCTGTTCACAAATAACAGGTCTAATGGGGCACCCTCTCTGGTAGGATCACTTACCAGTTGTGTTAGGGGGTTATCTTTCACACACTCTAGGAACCTCCTAGACTGCTTCCTCTCTGCTATGTTATATTTTCAGCAGATATCTGGCAGGTTGAAGTCATTCACAAGTACAAGGGCTGGTGACCATGAAACTTCAGCCAGCTGTTTGTATAATGCCTGATCAACTTGTTTATCTTGGTCTGGTGGTCTGTAACAGACTCCCACCATGACATTCGCTCTGCTGGCCTTCCCCTTGACCTTTACCCATAGGCACTCATACAGAGCTACCCTACCCCCTTTCCTACCTCACCTGTCTCTTCTGAAGAGCTTGTAGCCATCCATTACAGCACTCCAGTCATGAGAGTCATCCCACCACATTTCCATGATAGCAACTACATAACTTCCTTCTGTACAATGGCAGCTAGGTCCTTCTATTTATTGCCCATGCTGCAAGCATTGGTATAGATGCACTTAAGCTGAGCTAATGCTTTTGCCCCCAACACAGGCATGCCACCCCTAGGCTCATCTCTAGTGGGCCTGGCTTTATCATATTCCCCCTTAGTGCTGATTTCCTGAAGTATTGGCACACCCCATCCCATTGTTCATCATTGGAATGCCTGGTTTTGTCCCCTCTCCCTTCCAAGCTAGTTTAAAGCTCTATCAATGAGCCCCACATTGACCAGATGGATTTGCCTATTCCTACTAATATTATCCCTTGTTAGAGAAAAGATCAAGGAAATCACTACCTTTGCTCCTGATCCTTCAACCATTCGTCCCAAGGCCCTGTAGTCTCTTTTGATTGCCCTTTGTTATTTCACCCCTGCTGGCCTGCACAATCAGTAATGGATAGTAATCTAAGAGCCTTACTAGTGTGGAGAGTTTGCCAATAATGTCCCTTATCCAAGCCCCTGGGAGACAGCAGTCTTTCCTTTGAGTTGGATCCAGTCTGCGTATCAGGCCCTCTGTTCCCCTTGGACGGGAGTCTCCTATTACAATTACCCTTCTTTTCCTCCTAACAGAGGAGGTCGTAGTGCTGTGTACAGCTGGTTCAGCTTTTGGAGGCCCTTCTACCTGAGAAGGACCTTCACCCATTGGCAGTCTGGCCTTCTAGTTGCAGGGCCTCATACCTGTTACAGAAGGTGCCAGTCCTACGTGTCCAATTTTCACAAGTAAGAGAAACCTTATTCCTGGTATGTGTAGTAACCGACTTCCAGCCATCATCTTCAACAGACCCTTGATAGCTTCTGAGTCTACCTGCTTATCCACTAGAATGGGGGTTTGAGACTCCTGGAAGTCTTGAGACTGTAGTGACTCTGAAAATAATCCTGCTCCTTTGCTCATATACTGTGTAGCCTATTCACTTCCTCCTGTAGCTCCTTCACCTGGCGACACAGCTCTTCAACAACAATACACCTTCTGCACAAGGACTGATTGTCAGTCCCAGCCTCGCAGAGAGGTACCAGGCACTCCTGGCAGCTGGTAGCCTGGAGAGCTCCATCCGCCATTTGCAGGTCTGGCTGGCTGGAGTCCCCTGACATCGCTGGTCCAGTGACACCAGCAGCTACAGGGGACTGAGCTCTATGGCATGTCAAAACCATACCTCAAAAAGCTTGCACAATTACACTGATAAGGGAAGAAAGGAACTCTCTGTCCTGTTCTTCACTGGCTGCTGAGTCCATTTGTTGCCACTATCGGCTGTGCACCAGTGGTCAGAGAGGAGCCCTGCCCACGCCTCAGGGCTGTTTAAATCCCCCACTCGGCTCCTGGCCACACTGCCTCTGCTCCTGTTTGGCTGCTGTGGTCTCCTGGGCCCCAGTGGGGCTTGGGGATGTGACTTGGGATGTCCCTGGGCTCAGGAACCCCCCTGTACAGTGCGACTGAACTGTAGTTTCCAGGCTCACCTCAGTCACCACTGCCACTGCCTTGCTGACTGCCCTTTTGACCAAGAGATCCTAATGTTCATCCCGTCTCCCACAAGCAGTATTTTCCATGCTGTGGTGGTTTTAAAGTCCAGCATATGACTTCTGTGAAAACAAATTTCTCTTTCAGAGATTTACGAGAATGAACCCTGCAGCTGTTAATCATCAAAGAACTGTAGATGTCTTTTGGGGGAACAGGTTACAGCTCTGATAAGCTGAGTTTTTCATGATTTGCACACTTCGTGTCCTCAGGAGGCATTTATGAGCATAGATTGAACAGCTTGAGTTTGGTTTCTGTACATTGAAAATCCATGTGGGATTTTGTTAAGAACAATTGTTCATTCTCCTTGTAATGAGGTGACTTTAACAGTCAGTTGCACATGCTTTATTGAATCTCATCTATGCCTGTAGGAGAAAAAGTAACACTGGGTCACTTCTGACATAGATATTGGGATGTTCCTGTTCATATTTCGCTTGGGTGTTATTCCATTACATTGCTGTGTAGTTTTATTAAATTTTAAAACTAGAATTTGCTAAGTTTCCTAACCTGTAGTTTAAATTCCATGCAGCATACCATATAGCTAGATGATACATTTCTGTTTCAGGGCTATTTTTGTCAGTTCATGTTTCTTCATGACATTACCTAGGCTTTTACTGTGACATTTTCTAGAGTGTTGTAACAGATGAATTTTGAAGGTTAGGTAAAATCCTTTTTAACTATTAGAGTTTGTTAGAGCTTGCCTATAATCCATGCTTTCTTGACTCTATAAAGAATTTACCACCTCACAGCAGCAAACCATTTCTGGCATGATCTTTCTGAGGTAGCTGAGCAGAGAGTCAAGTGTAGAAGAGGAATTCTGATTTCTACTTGACTCTGATTAAAATAAAATGGAGCTTGATGGAAATCCCAGGTATCTGTGTGCTTCTGATTTACATCAGTGAACTGGAGATAGTAATCAAGCCCCCTTTGTGATCTCTTCAATCTATGACAGTCTGGATTCTTGGTGCAAACAGAGCTTCATTCTCTACATGGAAACAATTGCCCACTTGCACCTTATATTACACTGAGGTTACTAAGGTTTCATTCCTTATACTTCTCTTCTGCTTTTGCCCAGCTGAGTGTTTTGAAGTCCCATGATCCCTCTTTTTTTCTATATGTGTGACACATTCTGCATTCTAAATAAATTGTATTTTTTTCTACAGGATATTGGTGGACAATCCATTCAAATGTTCCTGTGAAATTATGTGGATCAAGAAATTTCAAGAGACCAAGTTTTACACAGAAACTCAGGATTTATATTGCATAGATGACAACAACAAGAGGACAGCTTTGCTGGATATGAAGGTCCCAAACTGCGGTAATACATAAAATTACTGCTCAGTTATTTTGAGACAGGAAAAACAAACCTGCTTTTTTTTACAAGGTACCTGTCAGCATGACAACAGTGCTGCTAAAGGAAAAAGTTTCAGTGGAGATGTTGGTGACTTAGTGGTTTTCATCCCACGTGGAATAATTCTGGGAGCTTCGCATAAAGCTTTTTTTTTTTCTTGGTTCCTTAAGAATGTACCATTATTCAAGTGGAGAAAAACAGAACACTGATTATAGATAACACACAAGAATTATATAAAAGTGCTTGTGCCTTTGTTAAATGAAATAGTAGTGCTTCCAAGCTCAATAGACATAAAATTTTACCTCCTTGAATTTTTTTCAGGTGTTCAAAAATAGGAAATCTAGTGCTATGACCACAGGAAGAAGATTCAGACAAATTGCCTGCTAATAAACTAACAGTAGGTCTGTTCTTCACACAGATAAAACTCCACTGAGTTTGCTTGTAAAGGCTATGCAGAAGAGTCAGAAGAAGCTTAGGTCTGTAGCATTTTGCAGTGTATTTTTTTCAGTTAGTTCATATGGATCAGAAGATAGTAGAAAAATGATATTACAATCAGGCTTACTTTATGTACAGCTTTGCTGCCTGTATATGGTCTTGGACATTTGGTGCAAGGTTCAACCCACTAGTTGAAGAGATATCTCCTCCTCTGTGTGCGAGGGGTAGAGGCCAGGTGTTTCTCTCATGATATGAGACCTGCTGGAATCTGGAGTTTCCTTTACGGAGCAGTGAGCTGGGGTGCCCAGCAGCAGGCAGGCAAGAAGGAAAGGAAGCAAGGGTATCGTCATGAGGGCTGATTTGGACTGGGAAAGCTGTAAGTGAAGTTAAATAGCAGGATGAACACAGAAATGATACCTTTTCTCCTTCCACCTTTGCCCACTGAGTGTCCTTTTCTCATTGCCTATATGAAGGGTAGCAGCTGCCAGCAAGGAACAACCATGAAGGGGACCTGCGGCAGACCCAACATGTGTGGTGTTTAATGACACTAATGCGTTTTATGTCCATGTATCATGCTGTTGGTCTTGTGTCCAGATTCCTGATGGGGCCAGACTCAGTGGTGTATTCACGACAGAAATGATGCTAGTGTCTGCTGTGGTTGAAAAAAAAGCAGCCTGTTTAATGGGTCTTGTTAGAACTGCAGTTGGTCTTGTGTGCTGCAGGATCTGATTTACCTTAAGTGGGAGATGATACTGAGCTGAACTAAATGGACCCAACCATCTGCTTAGACGGATGGACTAGAAGGTAGGTTGATCTTCTAGGTGTGGAAAGGTCTCTTGGTGTTCTCAGATCAATTAGTACAAAACAGAAACTACAGAATAGTCTTTCGCAACATTCTTGGCTGGCAAATCTAGAAGCTACCATGTAGCTAGGATTTTCCTTTGAAAACTTTCTCCTGAGTTCTTGACCATCTGCACTCACAACAGATTTTTCTCTGACTGCTTGAGACCATGTAGGTGCACGTGTGTGTACACATACATCCATCTTGTGGGCGTGTCTTGACTAAAGTACTTGCTATGACAAGGGAAGGTGGTACTTTCAAGTAAAGGAGGAAGAGGAGAAGGAGTATTTATGACATTCAGATTGGAATTTGCAGTATGTGGAATTTGCATATGGGAAACATGCATTTTGCTGAAGGTCTGTGTGGATTTCAGCACATGCTTGCAAATTATTTAAGTTCATTTACAAGATCCAAATATGACTAAATTTCACATAATTTTTTTTCCCTTTTATTTTTTTCCCTTTTATTTTAATGGGTCTTTCCCCTTAATTTACTTTTTTTAAAACAAACCAGTGCATGACATAGGTTTTTAATAAAGATAACAACTCAGCATTTTCTTAGGCACAGAGTAGAGTATCCCAGGTGAAGAGGACTGACCATCTTGGTGAGCATGGGCTGTGTTACAGAAGATACGAAGGTATCTGTAAGATCCAGTGTGTGTCTCCTACTTTCAGTATCTCTGCAGTTATTTTTCTGTGTTTAAAAGGACAAGACTTATTTTCATAACAAACCCACTGATGTAGCTGGTTGATCTCATTTCCAGAACTTGCTGAGAGGCTTATGGGTAGAACTGAAATAAGAGAAGAATTCAGCTTTTGATATATGCAAACTTTTTTCCCTGTGAACTGTGTGACCTTTTTAGTTCCTTCTGATGTCAAGAGAAATTCTTGGGCATGCAGGTCTTCGAATTTTGTAAATAAAATGTTTTCTAACTTTCTCTGCTAATGAAATGGTTTCATCCCATCTCTCTGGTTTGTCTTTTTTGTTTTGTTTTAGAAACTAAGCAAACATGCGCTCTTCTTTGTGTGCAGGTGTTATTAATTACTTAATTAATAATATTATACTAAGTGGCCTGTACAGTATGTGGTAAATACCCTGGTAATAGGACGTTTCACTACTGTGTGCTGTTAATAAATCTCTTGCTGGGAAGTTGGAAGAAGCCACTGTGGTTTCCTGATCATAAGGCTTTGGTTTGTAGGTAATTGATGGGAAAATTAGCAAAGTTCTGTGGTATTTTACTTATTGTTTATATGGTGGAAATGTTAATTAATGTGCTGATTAAAGGGTGGCTGCAATTTAGCTGCCATCAGCTTTGTGATTTTTTTTCTTGAGGTCTGAAGTCAGGCGTGCTCTCTATCTAGAAGGTCCTTTCCAGCTGCAATTTTAAAGTGTCACTCAATTGTTAAAATATTTGCAGAATTATTTTTTCAACTGCATTTGAAATTTATTTGTGCATTATGAAAATCGTTAGATTCTTCTAAGCTTTTAATTCACAATTACTGTGTTGAAGGTTTTTAAGTTGCATCTACCACAGTGGCATTAGTAGAGCCTTCTTTGTAGAGTCATGGTGGTGTTTAGTTTTTGCCATTTTCACAGCATTTGCTGGCTGTGTGTACAATATGGACAGCACCATCATCTAGGCCATCCCTTTTTTTGCGTATTGTTTCCACCTGATAAAGAGCATAAGGAAGTCAAGAAAGGAAACTAAATAAGTAAACATTTTGTTCTTATTATTGCTTCTGTAAGCTTTGGTGACAATTGCCACTGGTCTATTAACTCCTTGGAAGCTAGGCATGTCCTATGACTGGGGTAAGGTTATGCAAAAGTCCCATCAGTTTGCAGATCACCTGGAGCTCACTGAATGCCAAGGAGGCAAGACCATGTCTTTGGGACTGGTTATTAAAGTGCTGTTTGCTCCCTCTGGGAGGCATTCAGTTGCTCAGCTGCTCTTGTTGAACTTGCTGATAGCGAAAAAAGTCTTTTTTTCTTGTGGTATTTTTGGGAGAGGCCTGGCTTCTACAGCTGTCATTGCAGTCCTTTGTGGATTTTTTGTTGTTCTGGATCTCAGTGTGGTAATGGCATTTTTGCCTTATCTGGCTTATTTAGTTTATCAGACTGTTTTCTGTGTGCTGGTGTGGAGCTTGGTCTGGCTTTCAATTTTGCGTACTGTCCCAGCTTTGTTTGCTTATTTGTCATATATTGTTTCTGCAAATGTTTTCTTTCTTGTCATTGGTCATGCATGCTAGCTAGAGTCTACTGAACAAAGTGGCAAATTAGTCTCATGTACTGATTTGTTGTACATACAACAAAGATATGTTCAGACTGACTGTTTATTTACATATGCAGCCAGTGAGCGGAAATGTCTGATCTGAGAACTGTGGGATTTTATGAATGCTAACATTTTTTGTCTCTCTTCTTGTGTGTGAAGTCCTGTGGTGTTGCTCTTAGTGCTGCTTCTGATATATGACTGACATGATATTAGAAATCCTTGTAATGTAGAATTATAATCTAAAGAGATGGGTTGCTCATTTCTTGCTGGATTGGGAAAGCCATGAATTTTTGCAGACAACTGTTCAGATGACTACAAATGGACTGGACTGGATCTGGCTTCATTTCAGCCTCTTTCTGGTGGTAGATTTTTGTCCTAGAGGTAAATAATAAATGGTAATATCAGACTGGAGGCAGCTTGTTATAAATTCTAAGGGGGGAAAAAGCAAATGGAAGGATTGATGCATTTATTTCTTTGAATTTGCAGAAAAAAATTAGTAATACTATTGAATCAATAAAATAAGCATTAGATTTTAGGCAATGACAGTACAATGCAGTCTAAAACCACAAGTAAAGGCATAATCTGGTGGGTGTTGACATTTTCTTCCATTATCAGCCAGACTTCACAGATAAGACTTACCAGAAGGAGAACATTACAGGCAGAATGAAGTGAGTTTAAAAAAAGCCTTAAACCTTCTCCATGTTTACCTTTCAGAATATTCATGGGCTCTCTAGTCTGTGTTGTTTGTTTTGGCTCAAGAACCAGATGTTATTCATGATATATAGTGGCAAACGGTTCTTGTTTTCTCTGCTGGGGTTTTAATTCTTACCTGCCATCATGGGCTGCATGAAAAATGTTTTTTATGACAGCTTTGATAGTAATGGTGTTTCACTGTTGTGCCTAAGTTGAGTTAGCATTTTCCAAACTTAATTAGAACAATTTTAATTATTCCAGCTTTTAAGTGAAAATAATGAATAATTTATGGGTGGTTGAAAAGGCAGCAAGAATCTAATTTTAAAAGATATGCACATAACTTCCTTGTGAGCATGCCCACTTTTGTCTGTTTATGAAGCAACCAATAACTTTCATATAGATGGCTAGATATATGATATGTAAACCAGAGCTTACGAATTATGATAGTTGAGTATATGTTATGTATCTGAATGTCTCGTATTTAAAAAAAATAATAAAAAATAGAATTTTATTTTATAATTCTGATTCAATTTCTGCTTTAACTTGAACGAAGCAAGTTTAGTAGACAAAGCAGGTTAGAAATAGAAAGAAGTAAGGCATTATGTAAGGGAAAGAAACGTATCTTCATCACTTGAGTGTTGTTCCTGAACTGAGTGCATTGTGTAGATTTGCAGGTGTACTCTCTATGCCTGACTTGACACATCTGCGTAAGTGTGGAGTACTGATCTACTGAGGGAGAATGGCTATCTGACTCTTGGCTGGTGGTATTCTTACTGTACTCTTACTGTGTAACTAAGTGAAGCCTGACAACTAGGTAACTGTATTCTGTAGTCTAAAAAGAAAGTACTTTTTTGACATTGAAACTGGAGACATTTCATGAAGACATCCTTTCAGCCGTATAATTGCTATATGATATACTTGGTATCAAGAGTGAAACCCATCATTTTACTTGTTTATGTAGTTCCCTGAACGTGTTCCCATTTCAGGATCACATTTATCACATTCCAAAATTTGACAGGTCAGCATTAGTTTCAGTATTTCCTGGACACACATGAAATTGCCCAGATAAAGACACAGGAATTGCAACTGCTTTACATGCACTTAGTGAATAAGAAGCCATTTGTTAGAGTTTTGCATAAGCTAGTTTGGGCCTCATTAACTTGCATTACAAAGGCTGTTTATCTCTTTGTTCATTTCTTAAGTGTGTGGGTGCTGTATTCAGTCCAACTGCACTGAATGTATTTGGTTTTCTTTTGAAAGTTGTGGATAAACTGAAGCTTAAATACCAGTTTAGAGCAATTTCTCCAGATGTAATTTAATTTCCTTAACCATTCAGGGAATTTGAGAGAAAACCTTCAGAAAACTGCTAGCAAGGGAAGTGTTGATAAGGTTGATAGCCTCTATAGAAACATAGAATCTGAAAATTCTTGGAGACAAACTGTTGATATTAATACCAGGGACAAGGTCAATTAAATGATCTGGGTGCTGCAAGATCCTTTCCTATTCAGCACTTCCCTACTAGAACCTAGGTCAGGCCTAGGGACCTTTTGAGAAAGGTCCTGGGCAGAAGTTAAGGAACTGATATAAACCTTGGAAACATAAGCCTTTTGTCTGGTTTGTAATGTCAGCATCAGCCTTAAAACCTTCTGTACTGGTTGACTGTGGAAGCTGGCTCGTTGTCCACATGGGTTTGCTCTGGTACATGGACGTTAGTTATTGCCTGCATGACATTCATGACAGCATTTGAAGTCCTGGATGGGATGGCAGTTCTGCGAAGGTTGTGTTTGTTGCTGTAATGGTGGCAATGAATTAGCAAGTTTTGTGGTCTTTGATGTGGCATGCTCTGGCTCTACTTACAGAAGTTTGTTTCTAGTAATAATTTCAGTTAAGCAAGGAGTGATGGAGTGCTTAAAGGCAAAGTAAGGGTATATTGGCTCTGGGAAAGCATACTTTAAAGACTCATCATCTTCTGGTAGAGGCTGTACTTGTTTAATTATTTTCTGTAAAGGTTCCCAGCTGAATGTGACAATCAGGCGTGTCATGATTGGAGGCAGATTTCTTTTAGTATTTTAAAAGATTTGGGTGGTTCAGTGAGCTGCCAGATCACTCATTCTGCACCCTGACAGAGATGTTCCTCCGTGGACTAATGAGGTGGGCGTTGTATCAGATCTGGCATGGTAAGAAAATGAGGGTTGGACTTCTAAGAAGGCACGCTGAAGCATCCAGCACATCTAGTGAGAAGGGGTCCAAAAGGAGCTTGTTCAGTGTGGATATGCTTTCCAACTGCTCATTAGGAAACGCTGAAGGCATGGGAAAGTCCTAAACTCTGGTCTGAATGACTATCCTCAGGGCTTTGGCAAGGAGCCTCTACTTTTGTACTCAGACTTTCTCAACAGCAGAAGTTTGTGCTTTTCCTTTCAAAAGGGCATAGCAATAATGGTTCCTCCTTTTTTTTTCTTTCTTTTTCTTTTCTTTTATTTTTTATTTTTTTTTTTTTTAAAGTAGTTGCTAATGGAAGAGATTTTGTCATCCTTCTCTGGATTCAGGTTCAGTTTGGGAATCTAAGCTACAACTTTGGAATGATGTCTTCACCACCAACCTGTAGAGTGTTTGAGACTATTCTAGTTTAACCTTGTCAGCCCTGTGCAAAATACCATGGTCATTGTGGAAAACACCCTTCAAGATTTGCTGTGCCACATGGTGAGCATATCTTTTCAGTGGTTGTTCAGTGGTTATATATTTTCCTGAAATGTTGAAGAGGATTTGATCTGGAACAGTTTCTTTAATTTAAATTAACAACTCAGTGGGCAGAGTATGGAAATATGCTGGGGAAAGGTTCATAATCCAAGATTCCTTTTCCTCTTTCTCCCTTATACCTTTCAGATTAGTGCCTTAACATTAATCCAAGGGAAATTTCAAGTTTTGTTGTGCATGATGACAAAATTCCAGTGGAGAAATAGAGAGTAGTGCCTGGTGGTTAGCAGTGAAATGAAAAGTTGAGAGCTTCTTTTCCCTGTAGCTGGAGAGGAAAGTGATCTTTAGGCTTCAGAAAAAAAGAAAATACATGAGATGATAATTTTTTAAAATGTTCCTGATTTCTGCTAATTCTGTATTTTATTTACCTAACATTTTGTTTTAATTGTAATGCAATATGGTTGGCATCTTGGAGTAACTTCTGTGAGATTTCTGCAATTATCTCTGTATATTAAGCATTTTGATTCTGTGGTTGTGATACAAGAGGAAATGGAAACAATCTTTTATGCTTCTTTAATTCATATTTTGCATGTAAACTTTTGGAGTATCCTGTTCATAGTGCTTTAAAGATGCAGCAACCTTGATTTTTGGCCCTGTTACTCTGCAGACTTCAGTGGAAGCATGCCCACTTACCCCATGGCTGAAATTTGGCTCAGAGCTTGTTGGCTGCAAGCAGTTGCTAAGTGAAACGCAGGAGGTGAATCACATATCCAACAGCTCCTAGCTTTACACCTCAAATTACTACAAAGTTTTTTGCTTTGTTTTTTTAAACCCATAAAAGCCCATAGGAAAATACTTTGGAATTTGTAAACATTCCTGTATTTTCGAGCAAGGCAGAATTTTAATATAATGATGTGAGAAAACTCTGTTTTTCTACATCTTACATTGATACAACCTGTTCAGAGCCAGTAAGACCTCTGAAATTTGCAGATCCATGTGCACAGTTCTTAACAAATTACATTGTCAACTATCCTATTTTCAGGCTCCAGACGGATCAAGTAGTGGGTGTTACCAAGCTGTACTCTTGTGCTGTAATTAGTTATATGTTTTCTTCCTAGAGAGAAAAAACAAGACCAGGGGAGCCAAGAACCTTGGACTGTATTGAAACCTTATGTGAGGCAAGCAAACTGAATTTGAGCCACTGCATCTTATGAATTACAGGGGATATTTTATAAATCAGTGGTTCTGGTAGTCTGCTTTTACATGGTTCAGTTTGATAGAGGGTTACTGGCTCAGTATTAATTTAGTCATTCTAGATCTGATATATTTATTAAAAAGATGATTAAGAATTTCAAGTAAGGATTAAAATTCCCTTACTAAAATTCAGATGCAGTTGGCCAGTTTTGAGGAAAAAAAATGTAAGTTTTTTCTTGGTAACTGCTTGTTCTTATTTCAGAACAGTTGACCTGCAAAAATGTGCCAAGCAAAAATGTCATGGGCCACACTGAAAACGATTTAGTGACACTGAATCATGGCTAGACTCCTGGGAGTTTGTTGACAGGCTGGTGAAAATCAGAGGCTTAGTGTTCAAAGGATAGCATAAATGATGCAATATTGGATTTATGGTCTTCTCTCAGGTACTCATTTCTTCATCATGTCATTTCTTGGGTATTAGTGAGGCTAATTGACCATATTGTGAGATTTTTTTGGTGAAGGTTTTTGAGCAGCTGAGCAAATCCTAGAACTGAAAAAGCAGCTGAAAAAGCCAATCTCGAAAAGATTTTGTAAAAATTTTTCTAAGTGTGAGGGCAGTTAAGCAGTGAAACAGCATCTTGGTTGCAATGGTGGATTCCTTTCTCTTTGCTTAAGACCTTCTTGTAAAAGTTGCTGTAATATACTAGCTAGCATGTTATTTTGATGCTGAGAGTTGAGTTACAGAGTATAGAATTTGTATTAATACTCAGTTTTTAATTAGGCCATACCCTTCCTTTTACATATAATGACAGTCTGGCTCTACCAAGGCCAGTGTAAGTTTTTTGTAGAAAGTAGTAAGTAGCAGCATCGAGACTTTGCAAGCCCTCTAGGAATTTAGGCACATTATTTTTATTAATTTCCATTGACAGTTGTGTAGCCAAATACTGTAGTAACCTTTGAACATTTTATTCAACATATTTGGTTTTGTGATTACTGAAGTCCCAGCTGTGCACAATGAAGATATGAATCATTCTCTAGTGATGTTCCACTGTCTGATGGCCTCAGGCCATTGGTTTGCATGAATGATGGACTGTTAAGGTAAACAGGCTTCCCCTACTTAAAGGACGATTTGTTCGTTCTAAAGCATGAGATGATATTTGGAGAGACTCAGCTGACATAAATGAGTTCCTCCTGCTTGTCTCTGTTGTGTCCAGTTGTGCTGGGCTGAGGAAAGTGCCTGCTTATTCTAATCCAGAGCTGCTTATCCCTAGGAATAGTGTTACCAACTTGAATATGAGAAGAGATATTCTGTGTGTAGTGAAACAACAGGGCAGTTATACACCCATACAAAAGAAACACATGTTTTTTTAGTGTATGCTTTCGTCTGTTGAACTGCATAACTCTCTACATTACAGTTTAAAATTCTCAGCAGCAAGTTCTCTCCTCCCATTTTTGTGGAGGTTGAAAAGCTATGGATGCATTGTTGAAAAGGGACTTGAGAAAACAAAATGAAACAAGGTGGTCGTAAGAAGATAATTCAGAAACTCTTTTTTCTCTATGCTGTCGGACCAGCAGAGCACTCAGTGAATTTGAACATCGCAGACAAATTTCAGAACTGGTAGAAGGGAGTGGCTCTTGTGTGTGGCCTGGACAGTATTCCTGTGAAGCTCATTGTTGCACAAGGCTATTAAGTCCAAGAATATAGTGAACATAAAAAAGAAATCAGATACTAGCAGGGTGATTACTGATATCCAGAATTATAATAATTAATGCTATCAAAGTTTGAAAGAGATACTGTGTTTCGACCTTTGGGGCACAGGTTAATCTCAGTCTGACAGATATCAAGATGAGACTTGTGAAAAGATGATGTCATGTCTACCTTGCATGGGCTCTTAGGCTACAGTGTAAACATACTATGCTTGCAGTATGACAGAGTATTTGAACCTGTTGTCTGATTGGTTGTATACAAAGTTCTTTAAAATATACATCCATATCAACAGAAGTGATGGTCTTCTAAAACACTGTATTTAACCAAGTTAAACTGGAGTAAATGCAGCATGGTTGGATATCTTTGTAATTGTGTAGGTGTCAAAATGCTACTGACTTGTATAAATGGTCTTATACTACACTGAGCATACATGCTGAGCATACATGTCTGTTAGGGTGCATTGTGGATTTTTAAGTACAGTTATTTTTTACTACATGTTTTGCTGCTTACTCTCATTGGTTTAATGGTAGGACCTATGTGTCACATTTTCTAGGTACGAGGTCTTATGCCAATGTCTGCTTTTTCCAAACAAAGCTACTTCTCAACTACTGTATATTCTACTGTGAAGCAGTCTAGGTGACACCGGAAATAAAAGCCAAACTGACTTCTCATTTAAAGTTCACTAACTCAAGATATCCAATCAGAAAAAAGAATCCCAAGGCAATTCTTGTATATGTTTCCTACTCACCTCTTATAACTGAGAAAGGGAGTAAAAGAAAACATAAACAATGTGACCTATTCTATTCTATTCTATTCTATTCTATTCTATTCTATTCTATTCATACCTTTTTGCTGCAATATTTTCTGCCAGGTCTTGCAGCTGTTTTTTAGTGTAACTTTAGGAATGTATAGAATAATAAGCGCTATAATTTTATATCCTTTTGTCAGGATACAAGCATGATGTAGCTGTTTCCCTCAAAGATATAACATGAGCATGACGTGCAGAATTTTGCAAATAAACAGAACCAGATCTAATTCTGGGTGGGAACCAGAACCAATACCACAGGAATTAAACTTCATTTGCCTATCCTGTAAATAAACAACACACTGCAGGAAGAAGTTGTCTCGGACCAGGAAAAGGCTGAGGTACTCAATAACTTTTTTGCCTCAGTCTTCACTGGAAATCCCTCCTTAGACACTTCTCAAGTGGAAGGACTGCATGATGGAGACTGGGGGGGCAAAGTCGCTCCCACTGTAAGAGAAGATCAGGTTCAGGACCACCTGAAGAACCTGGACACACATAAGTCTATGGGACCTGATGAGATGCATCCCAGAGTCCTGAGCGAATTGGCAGATGCAGTGGCCAAGCCACTTGCCATGATATTTGAAGAGTCATGGCAGTCAGGTGAAGTCCCTAATGACTGTAAAAAGGGGAACATTACACCCATTTTTAAAAAGGGTAGAAAGAAGGATCCCTGGGAACTACCGACCTGTCAGCCTCACCTCTGTGCCTGGGAAGATCGTGGAACAGATCCTTGTAGAAGCTACACTAAGGCACATGGAGGATAGGGAGGTAATTCAAGACAGACAGCACAGCTTCACTAAGGGCATGTCCTACCTGACTAACCTAGTGGCCTTCCATGATGGAGTTGCTACATCCATGGACAAAGGGAGGGCTCCAGATGTCATCTGTCTGGACTTCTGTAAGGCCTTTGACATGGTCCCCCATGACATCCTTCTCTCTAAACTAGAGAGATATGGGTTTGATGGGTGTACTGTTTGGTGCGTGAGGAACTGGTTGGATAGTTGCATCCAGAGAGTGATGGTCAATGGCTTTGTGTCTTGATGGGTGCCAATAACAGTACTGTCCCCCAGGGCTCTGTACAGGGGCTGATAGTGTTCAACCTTTTCATTAATGACATAGACAATGGGCTCGAGTGCACTCTTAGCAAGTCTGCAGACAACACCAAGTTGAGTGGTGCAGTTGACACAGCTGAAGGATACGATGCCATCCAGAGGGACCTAGACAAGCTAGAGAAGTGGGCCGAGGGTAACCTCATGAGGTTCAACAAGGAGAAGTGCAAGGTCCTGCACTTAGGTCAGGGCGACCCTGGGTATCAGTACTGGCTGGGGCATCAAGGGATTGAAAGCAGCTCTGCTGAGAAGGACTTGGGGGTATTGATAGACACAAGACTGGACATGAGCCAGCAATGTGCCTTCACAGCCCAGAAAGCAAACAGTATCCTGGGCTACATCAAAAGAAGTGTGACCAGCAGATTAAAGGAGGTTACTCTGCCCCTCTACTCTGCTCTGCTAAGACCCCTTCTGGAGTACTGCATCCAGCTCTGGAGTCCTCAGCACAGGACAGACATGGACCTGTTGGAATGAGTCCAAAAGGGCCACATAAATGATCAGAGGTCTGGAACACCTGACCTACAAGGGAAGGCTGGGAAAGTTGGGGTTTTTCAGCCTGGAGAAGAGAAGGCTCTGAGGAAGCCTTATTGCTGACTTTCAATACCTAAAGGGGGCCTGTAAGAAGGATGGGGACAGGCTTTCTATCAGAGCCTATTGTGATAGGATGGGGAGTAATGATTTTAAACTGAAGGAGGGTAGGTTTAAGTTAGACATAAGGAAGAAGTTTTGCACCGTGAGGGTGGTGAAGCACTGGAACAGGTTGCCCAGAGAGGTGGTGGATTCCTCATCCCTGAAGATGTTCAAGGCCAGATCAGATGGTGCCCTGAGTAACCTGGTCTAGTGGAAAATGTCCCTGTCCATGGTAGGGGGCTTGGACTAGATGACCTTTAAGGTCCCTTCCAACTCAAACTATTCTGTGACTCTGTCTCAGAACTTAACGACTATTAAAGAAGGGCTCTAAGGGACCAAAGTTGTTTTTATTTTTGCTTGCATGAGAAGTTTCATGTGAAATAATGTGTTAGTAGGAACAGTTCAGGCTTGCACAGTGAAATGCTAATCTGTCATGTAGACCGTGTCCCAAGTGCCAGGGCCAGGAAGAAGTGGGAAGCTTTAATCTCTTTGCATGTTCAGGTCTGGCAAGAGTAGTTGGAATGATTTTCAGAGGTGGTGTGAAGTGTAACTTTATAAAGCAAATGATCTCATTACTTCTCTCCTTGTTCCATAACCAGCATAATTAATATCCAAATGTTCCCTAAGACTAGTTTTATTTCCTGCCCAGATAGCTGACAGACACTGCTGAGATTTGAATTCACAGCAGGCGAGAGCAGATGGCTACCTTCGCTAACAGATTACTGCATCAAGGCCTACAAACTGTCCAGCTCTGTCTCAATAAACTTCAACATGATTTACAAAGTGAACATAATAGAAGAAATCCATGGTGCCTGTAACGGGAGTCGTATTACAGCACTACTTAAAGCACTGTGAGAATTGCCTAAGCAGTCATTGGATACTTGTGCTCATCTTCAAATCTTATTAGACAAGAAAACATTGCCTGGAAAATTATTTGTCTTCTCTTTGTCTTCCTCCCATTTAGTTTTTATCAAACTAATTAAACTTAAAGAGAGATTTCCAATACATACAGATTCTATTGAAGTTCTAGCAAACATATTGATATGTTCACACTGATCTGATGGTTAATTGTTTTTATGGGGATTTTTACATAGGCAAAAAAGTTTCTGCTAAACTTCTGTACCTGCAGGTCTGTGATGAAACTACTGTACTGTTAACTAAAAACCAAAATATAACAAAATAGAGAACTGTTGATTCAGAAGAAGAAGAAAAGTCATTGCAAGGTCATGCATACATATCCAGCACAACAGATAAATTTGATTATTTGACATTATAAGTTGCAAGTAAAACTTGCCCGGAACAGTTGATGAGAAATGCCTCCTAAAGGAGGCCAAGGCTTTTTACAGAGTGTAGCAGCTCCAAATGGTGGCACAAGATAAGGTATTTCTGGCATGTTGCATAATTACTTGCTGTGTAAATAAATATGAAACGTGAGGTCCTCTGCGCCTGAATAATATTGATATTGCTGACATTGATTTTGAAAAGGGTCAATCCACAATTCCTTCTGGTTTTGTAAGCATTCACCATCTATTTAGTCTTCAGGAAGCTACCATTGCTTTGAGTACTGAAGAATGAGATAGAGAGTGATTTGTAGCTCTGTGAGATGGCAGGGGCGTCCTGATTCTTGCAAAATCTGGGCTTATTTCCTGGTAAGCGGTGCCATCTCACTGTTTTTCTGAGGGCAACAGATAATCTGCTGAGGTGCCTTGGGTAGCAGCTGTGTGCAACTGGTACCCTTCTCTTCTGTTTTTTCACTCCTCTGGTTTGTTCTGTTCAGAGCTCTGTTTCCCTCACTTTATACTTAAGATCTAGGTTTTCCCCCTTCTCCCTGGGCTGTGTCTCTGTATAAGATGGAGGGCTTCAATCTGTTGTGTGATACTGGGAGCTAACGGGATTTTCCTGTCGGCGTTGTGGAGAACAGTGAGAATACCACAATGTCGGTATTGGAAAATAGAGGTTGCTTTGCAGCTGTTACAAAGAGAGATTAAATTTCCTGATTTAAAGAATAAGGGAAGGTTTGGGGTTTTTTTAATTTTTAAGTTAAAAACTGAAGTTACGAGGTTGCCTACTTGAAACATTTTCCTAAATAATTAACTTCATGTATTTTCACATGCAGTAATGTTTTCTTAGGATGTGAGGTGGAGGAGGTGCAGAGAACTGTTACGGAACAGCTTAAAGATTGTAGTTACTTGTTTCCAAAGATGGTGTTTGTACTCCCGGAATGAATATAACCAACCACAGTGAATTTTTGATTCATCAGCATTTTTGTTTGCATTTATACAGCTTACTTAGTATGGAGTGGTATCTATTTCTGTCAAATACAAATGTGTCTGTGTTTTTTTGTTGTTATTTCTATTGTAGACTTGCCCTCAGCAAACTTAAGCAATTACAACATCACCGTGGTGGAAGGAAAGAGCGTCACATTGTACTGTGATACTACTGGTGGGCCACCCCCTAATGTGTCCTGGGTGCTCACTAACCTTGTTTCAAACCATGAGGTAAGTTTCATATTCAAATACGTGACAATTGAGAGACAGGAGATACCTGGTGAAGGATAGAATGGTGGTTTTGTCCAGCTTTAGTTAACTTAAAACTTAAAAAGATGAAACAGAAAATTAATATTTGGATTACATCTATTTTCCAGTTACTTTTAATCCAGGGTGACTGCCACAGTACTTTTGGAGAATGGCAGACAACCCTGATTTGCAGTATGGTTTTTGGACGTTCACTTGTAAATGGGAATACTGTAAATTTTTGAAAGTGATGTGGTGAATCAGGATACTGAAACACACAGTTTTTCTTATTATCACTGATACCTGCGTACAGAGAGTAAATCTAATCTACCCTAATTAAAAAAGTATGTGTTTCTAATTATATTTTTAAACCAGAAGCTTTGTGTGTTGGAATTTGGTTGTTTATATTTTGTAACTTGTTTAATTTTCTTTCAACGAAAAATGCAACAGCAGGAAGCCTTGGAAATTGGAGTGTAGGTTTTACTAAAAAGAATGGCAGATTTTTTTTAGTGGAGTATGAAGATGTTTCCTCAATTAAATCATATAGGCAGGGGAAATTCTGTTCATATTCTGTGTACCTACTTTAGACTGTGTGCACACTGGATATAGAATGATTAAGTTCTTTCTGATGAATGTGTTGATATGGAGTGGCATATAGGCAGATCTTCAACATGCAGCTGCTGGCCTTTTAAATTGCTGTTACTTACACAGTGGGCAAAACCCTCAGCCATTTTTAGTGTCATGGGATTGGCTTTCATGATCATGCAGACTGCCTAAAGCTTCGTGATATGTACCAAGTGCAGGATGTGTTACTTCTAAAACTGTTGCACAGTGTGGAAGAGACAGGACCTCATACTTTCTTCCTTGAGGTCATTGTATCAGGCCTGTATAGAATTTGGTTAGCCTGTCTTTCAGCTCTCAGAAGTCTGCAGAGCTCTAGTTTTATTTCGAATTTTTCTCTAATCTGTAAAACTACCCAAAGGCACCAGTTGTCATCAAGAACAAGAAATCAAAACAGTTTGGGGAACCTATGCCAAGTTGTGGTCTTTCTTTTTCTTTTCTTTTTTTTCTGAGTTATGAGCCAAAGCAAGTGTGTTCAAAAAGTGAGATCACCTAATTTTTTAACCCTTCTGTCTTTGAAATGCTGTGGTCAGTTTGCTTCAAGCTTTCCTGAAATATTTTGTCCTGGTACAGCTTCATCCTGAGATTTCAGAGGGGCTCGTAATACAGGTTAACTACAACCTTAGCTGTGAATCACAGTAGTCTTTCCAGTAGCAGAAGAATGAGTGCCTTTTAAACCTCATTTGCCATTCACAACTATCCTTCCCTTTTCTGTGAGGGTTGTTTTATTTTTCCTTTCTCTCAATTCCATATCTCAGTTTCTGCCTCCCTTTTCTTCACCTCCTATGTTGCCTTTGCCTGTATTATCTCTCCTGTTTTACAAAGAGAGTTGTTAGTAAAAGCTAAAACTAAACCCCAGTCCTGCAAGGCTAACTGTAGACTGTCAGTTTCTGTGCTGATGTATAATCCAATTGATGTTGGTTGGATTTTTCTTGCTCTAGATTTCTGCCCTCAGTCTGTGATAGAGCCCCTCTGCTTGCAGTCTAGCTATAAGCATTGCTCACCTCTGAGAGTTGCACATAGAGAAATGTGTAATGGGGAGTTTGCTTTTCCACTCACTTGCCCTAGTGGCATACTGAAATCAAAGGGACATTTAACTTAAGTGGCGTTAAGTAAGGTGTCACCTGGACGTTCAAAGGTCTGGTCCCACAGGGTTGTACAGGTGTTCCCACAGAACATAGGAGTGTTCCTTCATGGCCCCATTGACTCCCAGGGAAGGTCACTGTGGTTTTACAGATGCAGTGTGTTACTTGTTTGTGTTCTGTGCAGCACTGAAGTGTATGTGTACAGTAATAAAAGTACCTCAAAAGTAGTTTTTAAAAATGGTCCTAATTATTGTTTATTTTCTGAATGTGTTTTGGTTCCTTTCTTTTTTAAGAAAATAGTCCTGCATTTTATTCAAGTATGGAAATAGTAATTATTTGGAGATCATATAAAGTACCTGATTTAAGAAAACAAGAGCCTTTAACAACTAGCTTTGCTAGCTTTTTTGTGTGTGTGTGTAATTCAGCCCTATTTGCTTTATTCAGTGTTGCATAGTTGCATATTCAGTGAGGTGTTTAAGGCTGTAAATGGGCACTGAGCTTTCTAAGAATCACAATACTTGGGCATTATCTTAGTTAGTGAAAGGTATGCAATTTCTCGTGGAAGGTTTCATGAGATTCAGGGGAGATTCAGATTGGACATTAGGAAACATTTTCTCACTGTAAGGGTGATTGGGTACTGGATTAGGTTGCCCAGGGAGGTGGTGGAGTCACCGTCCCTGGAGGTGTTCAAGATGCGTCTGGCTGTGACGCTGGGTGATGTGGTTTAGTGGTGATGTAGGTAGGTGGTTGGACTGGATGATCTTGAAGGTCTCTTCCAGCCTCGATGATTCTATGAGAAGAAGCTTTCAAGAGAAATTTGGCTAAGGAGGTGAGAGAAGACACATTGCTGTCATGATGTGGGAGAGCTCAGAAGACAGCAAGGGAAGAGAAGTCAAGCATAAATATAAAGAAAAGAGACAAAAGGAAGAGTAAAACAAGGATTGAACAGAATATGGGCAGGAAGAAGGAGTTGAGGAGGAACAGAGATAGACTGTAGAAATCAGTCATGAAGTGGAAGGGAGAGATGAGCGAGGCTTAGAGAAAAAAACATTTGTGTGGAGAGGGAGAAGTGTTCAGGGAAAGGGAGAAACTGAAAGTGACAGATCAGAAAAACGGTTGAGTGTGATGTTTGTAGCAGGAATTTTTGAGCTTTGAATCCACTGCCACTGGTTGTTACAATTGGTTCTGTAGGTGTTTTGTGTCTGGATAAGACACTGAAGTAAGGATTTGGTTAATTGTGCACTGATACAGCTGAAGAGAAGGGAAAATGAAAAATGCCCTTCATCTGTGGCCAATGATTCCCTCCTCCCTTGTTCTTTATGCTGCGGTTGACACATACAAGTTTTTCTGATCACTTATAGAGTGACACAAGTAAGAATCCTGCCTCGCTAACCATAAAGAATGTTTCATCCATGGACAGCGGACTGTGGATTTCCTGTGTAGCGGAGAACATTGTGGGAGAAGACCAAGCCTCTGCTGAGCTCACCGTATTCTGTACGTACGCAGGCCTCCATACAGCTACTGAGGCCAAACTACATTGACAGCAGCTGTTTTGGGTATAAGCATTTTTTGGGCATGCAGGTTGTTGCAACAAAAACTCTTAAGGCTGCAGTTAGTGATGGGAGTAGCCCAACCAGCAGTTGCTGTATTTATCTTATTTAGTCTTGTGTTCTGCCAAAAATTTATTTCTAAATGCTGTATCTTCCAGTTAGAACAGTCTGTAAGTGAAGGTCTGAAACCCAGAATACTCAATGGCACTGTCAGTGTGGCAAGATTTGTAATGGTGTGCATGTACACACACACTGTCTTAGGAATTAGAGGAGTGTGGATGCATCAAAAGGCTCATAGAATTAATTGTAAGAGACTACAAATATTTACATTCTTATTATCTAAAGCAACAACTGCTTTGTTTAAAAAATAACATGCTTGCAACATTGGTACTGCCAGATGTAAATTTTTTTGTCAGAGCTTTAGATAATATACTTATTTGTCCAGGCCAAGGAAAGGGGAAGGGACATGTAGTGTAGAGGCACTAGCTTCTTAAGTCTAAGCTCCAGCCTGAATTAATTTTATGTGAACTAGACAGCATGTTTTCACAAGTTGCAACCCTCCGTTTAATTGAATATGGGAATGGAGAGCTTTATAGATGGCAAACTTTGTTCAGCATGTTCTCATGACAAAGTAAACTAGAAAAATAACTGTAGATGTAAGTTTGTAGGTTGAAATTGGAAGTGTAATAGCTATGGGAAGGGACATAAACTAGAAATGTTTGAACAGTGTAAGTGAGATTTTGAGCTTGGCACTGTTATAAGTGATAAAAGGCAGTATAACTAGATGAAATTGGACGCAGTTGAAGAATAAATACCAAGGAAAATTTTCCAATAGTGAAATAATGGGCAAGGTGTTGGAATAATCTCCTGAGGGAAACAGAAGAAGTCTGTAAACTTGAGGCATTCAGCAGGTTTGAACAAAGAATGAGAAAATTTGTAGTAGAAAATAGTCTTTCCCTGACAGAAGAATCCAGGGAATTAAGTCATCTGTTCTGGCTTTGATTTTGTGAAGAAAATAATCTGAAAGTTTGGATTCCTAGCTGAATATATTTCCAGTACTACTTGCTTTTGGCCAACTTTAAAATATTTTCAATGCTGTTGTGTTCCTTTAGCACTCCTCTGCACTATTTTTTTAGCAGAGAAAAGCTAAAATGTCTCTCTCCCTTTTCTCGATATCCAGTAGCTGAACTTCCTATACCTTACAACATTCAAGTGATTTAACAGGTATTCAGTCTTTTTTTGAAAGTAGTTTGTTTTGTTTCTTTCTAAAGAACTGCTTCATTTCAGTTGTGAGCATAGTACCCTAGGCAAAGGAGGTGGGTTCCTGTGTGAATTTCCTTCAAATAGGTATCATTCCTACCAATAACATACTTTTGTACTGATGAATACTTCCCTGATAAGACTGGGAGGAGGGAGGGAAGGGATAAAAGACATGTCCAGAATATTCTGATGTTCTTCACTTTTTTCTTTCCCAATGTAGTTGCACCAAATATCACGTTTATTGAATCTCCAACCCCGGACCACCACTGGTGTATTCCATTCACTGTGAAAGGGAACCCTAAGCCCACATTGCAGTGGTTCTATGAAGGGGCTATACTGAATGAGTCTGAATACATCTGTACTAAAATACACGTTATCAATCAAAGTGAATACCATGGCTGCCTTCAGCTGGACAATCCTACCCACCTGAATAATGGTGCTTATACCTTACTGGCAAAGAATGAGTATGGAGAGGATGAAAAACGTGTTGATGCTCATTTCATGTCAGTGCCTGGAGATGGTGAGTATAATTTTTTTTTTATGTTAACAATTGTGAATGGATTAGTCTGTGGAGACTGCGCCTGGCCAGTTTAACTCTTTTGAGGAAGCTTTCTATGTGCATTTTTTTCTCTCTCTCTGAATGACTATCTTCAAGACAAGTTGTAAAATAATATTTTTCTCTAGCAGTTTCTTCTTGTTTATTGCTTCTCAAGGGAGGACATGCTAGTGCTCTGTAAATCTTCCCTTTGAGTAACCATCCTCAGTGCCAGCTAAGACTCATAAAAGGTTGCTGTTTCTGAAGTATTTTCTCAAGCCTCTGGTTCTGGAGTGCCAGTTCAGCCACTCCGTAAGCTTTCTGTACTGCATATTTAATGCAGCTAGGCAGTATATCCAAGGGCACGGGGAATGCCTATGCAGCATCTAGTGTCTTGTTGCAAAATCAATAGTGCAGTCCAGTGAGTTTATACTATGTTGTTTAAGACATCAGAGGGAGCTGGAGAGAAAACAAGTAGCCCAGAGGCAGGATGGACAAGGTCTCAGGTCCTCACAGGCATTTTGATGTCCAATTCCTATTAATTTCAGTGGAGACTGGGCACCTATATGCCTAGGAATATCCATGCTCAAGATGCTTGCTCCTAAATGTATGCATCTTCAGTAGCTCTAAAGGCCTCAGCCCTCCTAAACGTTATGTGAGCAGGCTTGAGGTGGACTAACTCATTGAACTGTAGGGACTACTGTAGGTGATTGATGTTCACTGTGGTTTGATCTTTTCCCACATATTCAAAACCATATGTGAAGTGACTGTAAGAGTAAGAAGGCATACATGTAAGCATATTGTTGTATGTGGTAAAAACTGTGAGTGGACCTTGTGCAGCTGGAGTGGAAATAAAGGCATGTTTTTTTCACCAATAGTTGCACAGTCATATCTGAAAATATGAGCATGTGTGTATCTTTGACTTTTTAGCCATGGGATATAAATAGCCTCCTTCTTTTTTGAAACAGCAATGTGCAGTGCTAATGTTATCTGGCAGAAAAAAAGTGGATATTTAAATGCACTCTCCTACACTGCGGGCTACAGACAGTAAAAATATGGTCTGTATTTAACATTTTCCCCTGTTAGCTGAGTCTGCTGTAGGGAGAGAGATAGCAGGTCTTTTGCTTTCCCACCCTCAGAAGAAGGTGAAGAGCTGATACCACCAGGCTTTTACTTCTGTTGTCCTTAGAGCTCCTCTCTTCTTTTTTCTCTGGAGTTTTTCCTTAAATAGACTCCTTACAGAAATATGCCATGGTTTCAACTACTGACATTCTCTAATACTGCATTATACTGGTTCAGCAAAACAATTCACCTTATAGATGTTCTGGGTACAATGGAAGTTCTCTGACATCCTGATTATTTAATATGAACCTGGCTTCATTTTCTTAACAGAGTAACAGTTCCTTTAATACATTTAGATGAATTTATAATTTTTTGTCTTTGATTAAAATCCCTTTTGCTGTTCTGTTTTTCCTTTCTCCTTCTCCCCTGTACAGTGAAAATTTCCGACTTGTGGCCTTTAAAACCAGTAAATAGAACTGTAGGTATCCTACAAATTAGAAACACAGCATTATTTATTTGTTCCATCCTCCTTATACTAATACAGAACTCCCAAGATAATCTGTGCTGTGTTCTTTAAGCATTTCCCAAGCTCTGTGGTGGATTAGGCTTCACAAAGAGTATAGAGGAAACTGAACTATGTATAGACAGGTTGTGACTGCATTAGAAATGAGTTCATGCATAGTGGATGGCACCAAACCAGTCTTAAAAATTAACAACAGGGGAAATTGTTTATCTACTTAGCCTCTGTAATATTAGTGGGGCTTTTTCCTATAAGAATCATGGCATTGAGCTTTACAAAACGTCACAACATTGTTGTCTCCTCCACTGAAGCTGGCGTAAAAGCAAATGTTAAAAAAATAGAATCCTCTGTGCATTTGATTACAATTTTTGTTTTAAACTATTTAAAGCACTGTCAGGCTTTATCAAATCCTTATAAGGCTTTTTCAGTGCTGTCGTTACTGTGTAGTTTCTTCTTTTGGCCCACATATTGTACAATGAAGCATAAAGATTAAGGCCCACGCCCTGGTATTATGTTCATTTCCATGCCTTCATGAGTGAATTAAATACCAGCCCTGATGTTTCATGGGGTGGGGTATACTCACTGAGCTTTAAAATGATTCTCTAGTTATTGCATCACTTACAGGCAAATGCTCTGAAGGTAAAAACGAAAGAAGGTTAAAAAAACCCCACTCACCTATAATCCAGATGTCTATCTAAATTAAATACAACTAAGTAGGAAGCGTGTTCTATTATCAGCAGTGTAACGTTCCATTTTCAAAGTTGCATTAGACATGAAGATATGATTTGTACTAAGATGCTCTCAACTTCCAGCATGCTTCTTGCAGAACAGTTTTGACTGGTCTGAGGATGCAAGCATAAAGGAGAGGAAAGCACGTACCACAGTGGGATTTGAATTGAGTTAATGATAACATACTTCATGTTGTAAATGAAGACTTTGTTTTAAATATGAAAATATGGAAGAGTAAATTTTGTATTCTATTAGCTAGATTTTTAACTAGCTTTAACCTGCTAAAGTTCTTGGATTCCTGTGAATCTGTTCTTGCTGAGGATGACCTGATTATTTAAGGCTTATACTGCAAGAAGCAGTAAGCAAGAAATGTTCATGTTTTATTTTGGAGGCTGCTTTCATAGTTGATCCAAAACAGCTGATGACTGCAAGAGAGATTTTTACCAATAATCAATATTTTTCATTAAGCTTATTCATCTCTTCTCTAAAATTCAGCCGAAGGTATCCAAGTCACATAGTATCTTGTCAAAGTAAAAGAATATGTTAAATATGCCTTAGAAGTAACATCTTGCTTGTGCGCCATGACAACACAGGGCTGTTTTGCAGAACTGTTTTTGGATTGAATCTTTTGCTGCTGCTTTATTTTGAAAATGTCAACTTTATAAAGAAAGAAGCATGCAAACCAAATGTAATAGGTGTAGTTTATGAAGATGAGTGAGTAGGATAAGTCTCTTAATAGTTTATTTACACAACAACCTGTTCTAACAGGGACCAAAACAACAATGCTGTTCTGTGTTTGCCTTAAAAATAATTCTGTGTAAACATGCAAAATTACTGTGGTGAAGTTTAATGTTAAAATGTCTGCAACTGATGTTTTGATGATTGTGTAGATATGTTTTTATGTAGGGAACAGTAAATGGAAATTTGGGTTTCATCCAGCATCTTGGTTTTTGCAACTTTATTTGAAGGGAAGTATTTAGTAATATGAAAGGTATTTGAATGGGGTTGATGACTTCCTAGTTTATATCCTTGGCAGGAGTTAGGGGTTAAACTAATCTGATTGCTTTATCCCAATTCCAGTAAACAGTAACAAAAATGTTGCCATTTAACTCAGAAATAAAGGCAGGGGAATTTTTTTTTTCCTCTTATGTTACAGAAGGTAAATTAGAAACAGTGTCTTTCAGTAGATGGATGTTTTATACTGGAAAAACTGAATCTATGAACTTTTATGAACAGAAAACCCCGGTCAGAAGTTGCTTGAGGACAGATAGTACAAGCTTTCTTCACTTGTTATTTATTTCTGCAGCTTGACATGGCAGTTCTCATGAGGTCTGTATCTCTGGATACTAGAGTATCTTCAAATGCATTTAAAAATAAACCGAATTATATGCTGCCATTCTGCAAATAGGTTGCAACTCTGTTTAATGTTTTCAGCACACATTTTCACCCTGTTGACATAAGCAGAAACAATGATATTCTGGTCATACTTCACAGTGACTTTATGTCAGTGTAATGCCACTGCTATGGATTTAGTGTATAGTACTATGAACAGTATTATGCTTTTTGAAGTTTGATTAATCTTTAGAGATTTTAACTATTAATTTTATTTCCAAAATAACAAAAAGAAAGAGTAAAAATATGGAAGACATGAGTAGGAGCTGAATACATAAGCTATGCTATAAATACATTGTAGACGAGAATGAATATGTTGAAATACAACACGAGTATCTTTCAAAGCCTGAATAGTCTAATAGTATGCTAATTTCAGTGGCCATTCTGTACATTATACTCACATATCTGCTCAGCCTTACGTATGTGCAGTAATCAGAAAAAGCTGCAAACTGGAACTGGTAAAATGTAGAAAAGTGTAGACTAGATGGATATCCATTTGCTTGTGTAAAGGCTGGCTTCCGAGACATCTGACTCTTGGGAAGAGTTCTGTCTGTGTATCAGCTGTGCAGCTGTCTTCTTGGAAGCATCCTTTTACAGAGTGAATGAAATGGTGCTGCTTAGGTCATTGCTACTTCTAGCCCTTAATTTACCAACTCACAGCTAAACTGGTTTGCTCTCACAGTGATTTAATAGCAAAATTTCTGGACCAGGTAACATCAGTGATAGTCAATGCTCACCGATATCTACTTCCATATAAAGTCAGGGAGAATTTTACCATCGATTTTTCAACAGGAATAGTTGTTGTTGCACTTATTCCAGATATACATTAACAGTGGAAAGCAAAATTTTGCCCAGTTGGGAAATATGCCTGCCTTTGCCAGAGCTAGCGCCCTGTGCATTAGCTGTTTCACATGAAGCAAAATATTCCTTTGAGATAGCTCTAAAATGGTTGTAAATGTAATCTGATAAACAGATACTGCAATATGTTGATGTTGTTTTGCATTTGTGTAGGCACTGATCATTGCTATTGCAAATAACATGTCAGCTCTTAAAAAAATCCTAAAGAAGGTCTTTATTCTTCCAGCATTTGCAATCTATTTACAAAGGCTTTTTCTTTTTTTTTTTTTTTCATTCTTTTCCAGGTAGTGGCCCAATTGTGGATCCAGACGTTTATGGTATATATTTGATTTCCTTTTCTTTAATGTTAGAAATGAAGGAACTGAAACCATTGACTGAATGTCAGGCTCAGTTAAATCGAAATGGCACATATTATAACACAATTCTAAAAGGTGCTTTGTATTTTTGGTTCTTCTCTGGCCTTATATTATTTAAGATAAATGAGGGTAATATGACCTTTACTTACTCTGCTGCTTTTGATTCATACTAGGAGAAGCACAAATCCACTGCTGTGAATGATTGCAGTTGATCCTGTAGGATGAAGCTGTCTGATGTAGCTCACAAGCATGAGATTTTGTGAACCTTTTGGAGGCATTCCTTGGAGGAAAGAGAGTTCATGATTTCTCCTTATATAACTTACTTTTTCAGGGATGATTCCATACTTATTTTGCCTCCAAAAATGTACCCCTGAATCCCACTTAAAAATGTGGTTGACACAATTAAGTTTTCCTATAGGCGATTTATTTCCTGTGTCCACTCATTGGTACCTTCCTTTAATCTCTCTTGCATAAGCAAACCATCAACTCAGTTATCTCCGAGCGTGTGCCAGAAGATTTGATGACACAGTGTTCACTTTAGTTTTTTAGTTAAGCCAAACATTTTGGTCTGTAACTAGTGAAAGCCAGTATGCACTAGAATAGAAGCTGCAGAATGAAAAGCAACTGGCTAGTTTTACATAATAATTTGGTATACTTATGGTGAATAGGAAAGTCCATCCTAATCAACATACCCAAATGCCCTTTAGCTTCCAGCAGAAGCTGAATCCTGTTTGGAGCACTTTTTATTTGGCTAAAATAGCCCATGACTCAAGTTTCCTTAAGCTGATTTAATGTTATTGCTTTGATTTGGCTTTAAGTGCTTAGAAATACTAAAGGATAGCTTCCCTTCCTTCTCTTTCCAAATTCTTTTTTTTTTTTTTT
>VZRW01010459.1:29442-45693 GCA_013398125.1 Aegotheles bennettii
GGAAGGTGGTGATGGTTTGCACAATTTCTTACATGTGTTGTATTATATAAGCTCTGTGCATGAAGATTTTGATTCTGAGCTGTTTATCAAGGTCCTGATGCCTGTGTATGGATTTAACCATGTGAGTGCTGTGCTTTGATTGACTTGGTTAGGTTTCTGCTGAGATTTGCGCTTTGAGTTGTGCTAGTGGATCACAGCCTGCAAGACCTCATCCTGTTGAAAGCAGCCTTTCTTTTTGTTCCTGGCTTTTGTTTCTACTGCTTGAAACTGCTGCCTTTGATCTTTGTGTCAGTGACTCAGTGCTTGCTTTAAGAAACTCTTTGTAGTCCTGGGTGTTTCCCTAATTATTCCAAATTCACAAGTCCAATTAATGTGGTGAATAAATGAGGCTGGCTGGAAAGTCTCAGTACTGAAACACTTCTTCGGAGAACCACTGCCTGCATGGTTGGCAGCAGGAACCCCCTGCTGTCTCTGGGATAACCTCTCCCCAGACACCAGACAGTTTTCATGACTTTTTTCAGGCTGTTCTAACTCTATGCTGACCCGATTATCCAAAACTTGTAATGTTGGAAGGAAGATTTAAAGCACATCTCTGCCCCCCATGGTCTTCCCTTCAAAATGCATTTTTCAGAGCCCTGTGCTAATCATGTTGCAGACGTGCCCAGAGTAATGGGTAAAGACAGCAGCAGAGGATTTGATCCTGCTGGGCACTGGGACAAGCTGTGTGTCCATCAGTATATTCGCTACAGGTAAAGTTATTGGGAGCTGCGAGGTAATTCTCTGCAAGTGTTGGGGTGCCACAGCGCCGGGGCTCCCCCTGGGGGTCCATCAGGGCAGGGCCTGGCAGCCAGGCCTGTCCCACCGCCCCAGCCAGGAGTGAGGCAGCTGGGGGACTCATGGGCAGCCACAGCCCCAGGCATTGGGCATTGCCCTGGGGCCGAGGCTGAGCGATGGGCCCGCAGGTGGGCCTGGCTCAGCAGGGCTCATTGCCAGGCAGGACCCGGCTGTGAGGAGATAAGAGATGGAGGCGACGGAGGGCAGGGGACCCTGGCCTCGAGAACCCCTCTGTGCAGAGCAAAGCCCCTTCACAGCTGGGTTTGGTCTGTCCCTTGGGAACTGACCTTCTGTGTACTGCTCTCCATGTGAAGTTATTTCCAAATGTTTTCTGTCAAGTGTTTTGACATAAAAGGGGAAGCAGAAGAACCGATGAGGTTGCAGCAGGCTGTGTGACATTGTGTTTGCCAGGGGGAGCCTTAGCTGCACGGGGCACTGCGTCTGCCTCCAGCATGGAGCCACCACTAGTTCCTCTGGCTCACCTTGCGGAAAAGGCAGAGAGGAGAGGCTGTCCTGGCCCCGTCTGGGAGGTAACTGAGAGAAATAAAGCTACTCACACAGCAGGAAATCAAATGCAAAGCCAGCTTCTTTGGCTTCGACTTCACTCTTCAGGATATGCCCTTCTTCTAGCATGGTTGTGGACATCGGAGATACAACACGTCCCATATCAACCCATCCCCTGGAGGGCTGTGCAGTGACCCCCCAGTGCTGGGGTGACAGTTCTCTTGTCTGTATCCTAGCCACCATGTGCCTTTTTGCTAAAATGGCTGCAAAATCCTGCCTGGCCTCCATTGTGATTCAGCACAGTTGGTGTAGTCGCAGGCTGCTGTGTGAGGTATGTGGCACTGGAGAACCTGGCCCTCGAGCAATAGAGTCCCACATAGCGTGAGTCAAGAGGCGTGACCCTGTCTGCATCAGAGTGCTTGATGTCCATGTCAAGATTTCATAGTGAAATGAACAGGAATTTGTTTAACTCAGAATAACCTGGTTTTGGCTGGATAGCTGTTGCTCGTGTTTTCCTTGCTTGGCTCACCCATTTCAAGAGGCTTTGAAGATCTGGCACTAGTTCAGATTCAAGCACTTCACAGTTATACAGCAGGGAATGGCAATGCAACACCTGTGTACCGACATGGCCTACTTTAGCCCTTACACATTTTAATATAAAAGTGCATTCAGGGGATTTACAGACCAGACCTGAAACACTGTGCATAGTTCTCATTAGTCCTTCAGGGTGTGATTTCCAGTAGCTTAGTAAAGATGTGAGCATAAACAGAGATGCAAATAGTGTCGACTTTTGCCCACTGCCATTTACAGGTAAAATTAAGAGTAAAACAATTCCCTCTTGAAAGTTTGTATTACAGAGCCAGAGCAGCAAAGTCTCTAAATATTTGTTTTATATGTTGCTCTTAGAAAGCTACCATGTATACAGGGTTGGTCAAAACTATCTTTGTGAAGACTTTCCTATCTAATTGTAAAAGAAGCCCAATCTTGTAGGCTGACATACTTGTTATAAAGCAGGCTCTGCCTGCAAATAAATGAAGCAGAAGTTTCCGCCTTTGCTGTGGCAAAGCACATAGTCATGGTGGTGAATGGTCTGCACAGTGCCTTATCTGAGTGTCCGGGCTGCTTGTGCAGGTGAGCCATTCAGGCAGGGTTTGTGCTGCTCGGAGTAAGGAGTGCTGTTATTCATTTGCCTCTCGCTGCTATTCTGACCTTGCTGCTTAGGAAGCTATAAGCATAGAGATGCCATGCTGAGCCAGAGAATTCAAATGGTAAAAGACCAGGAAATTAAATGTTGTTTCTCATAAAAGCTCTGTATACTTAATATGTATTTTAGCTTGAAGGAGTCCTATCCTTCAGCGTGCATGGTGTAGAGACAAAACTCTAGCCAAGTCTAGTCTATCCAAGACTACATGAGCTGATTAGACAACCTGTGTGCGCTGACTGTAGCATTGGTGCCAGAGGTAGCTGTGTAGCTTCATACACCAAGAAATACACAGACTCCCGAGTGCTTTACAGAAAGCAGATGTGTTCGTGGATGCATGAAGATCAAGACCCCAGTGCAGCTTGTTGCTAGCACTGCCGGCTGAGGTCTCCAAAATGGCCTTGGGAGCTAAACAATATAAAACGTACTGAGGTGCAGGCCCTCCCTGCCCTTGCTCAGCAGCAGCTCTGTGGTCCAAAGAGTTCCTGCCTGTGTAGTTAGTGAGATCCATGCCTCTGTGCTCTGCTTTTTTAGATTCACAGTTAAAATTTCATTTGTAGGCTTACGATACTGATTTTAATCGAAATGTATAAAGTAATATGCAGTTAATTGCAAATGGAAATTACAGTGCTGGAGGTGCATTTTGTAACAGATGCAATTATTGGCCTTGTTTGTTTCTTTCATTTGCACACATTACAGTCATAAAATTGAAATGTGTATATTTCCAGATGTAATAATAAAATATATGCATTTTTAAATTGTATTATAATGCACATTTCTCTAAGTTCACGTGTATATTATTTAATTCTTTTTTTCTCATTTGAATGATTTTGACAGGAAATAATGAACTGTAAATACCTGTGTTTTATTTTTAAATAATTATAAATAATGAAGCTGTGTTCATTCTTTTTGATGTTTCTGGATTCACCCCTGAAGACCTGTCAGTGGAATTACTTTGATGAATCAGATTTCTTCATACCATCTCCAGCACTTAATTTTTTAAAGGTTTACCCATGTAACATTTTGTGATGCTAGACTGTAACCTCAGTGCACACAACAGTATTTTTTATTATTTTTTAAAGGAAGAAAAACAGGTGTTTCACATTTGATAGCAATGAACTAGCTAAAAACCTGTCTGCCAAGTTCTTCTCAGATAAACAAGTTGCCAAGCTAATTTCTAAGACTGTCCTATATTTGGCTGAATACAAGGATGGAGAAGTTCAGTGTGGAGGGCAGTCTTTCATTTTTAATGGGAAGTCAGAAGCACATAAAAATAGCTTTATGGATGGAGTTCTTACTTAACTCCAGTTTTTCCTGTAGAGATACACATTATGGGGTAGATTGCTTCTCTTTTCAAGCTTATCAGTCACAACACATTTGTTTGATTATATGCTACAGGGATGCCCACCAAAATGTTCCAGCTGCATTAGCAATTATATATACTTTCCAAAGAGTTCAGAGTCCTGAGAGCTGTTAGTGGTCTTACAGAGCAGAAATAATAAAGACTGTCCTCTCCCTTGTAAGATTCTGAAATTATAAAAGCAACCTTTTTTCCTTTCCTAAGAGTATGAAACCACGCCTAATGATCTTGGAGACACGACAAATAACAGTAATCAAATAACTTCTACGGATGTTTCCAACAAAGAGAATGAAGATAGCATCACTGTAAGTATATACATTGTTTCCTGTTCTGTGGTCTTGGTGGACTTTGTGGCTATACAACTAACAAAACTGCAGAGATTGTAATAGGACCCTGAGCTAGCAGAACACTGGAACTATTACTGTGTTGTGATCAAAACTCAGAAAAAAAAAAGAAAATAGCAAATCAGTGCTCCCCACTCTTGCCCTCCCCCTTTTTTTTGAAAGAGTGAATCACATTTCAATCTAAGTAAACTTGCTATTTATTTTGTTTCAAGCTTTTCCAAACAACTAATGGTAATTTTTTAGCCTGAGACTTTGCTTCTAATTTTAGCCAAGTAGATCAACTTTGAATTTACAAAACAAAGTCATCCAAGTTTATTTGATGATTGTTGTTTGAATTCCAGTCCTGGAGTCAGCTCCTCGTTACAGAGAGGATGTGCTGCAATGTACTTTCAAAATCTATTTGGATGTTTTAAAACCATGATTTCACTTAGGTTTTTGATCAAATTATTTGCCGTAGATTTTAGTAAAAGTAGCTGAATTGGTGGTCCTCCTCCTCTGTTGCCTTGCCTCTCACACTCTCCTGAACTGAATTGTTGGAAACTGGTAGTGGGTTGGCAACCTGGTTGATACTGCCAGCCTCCCTGCAGCAGTGACTCCATAAAGCAGCAGGCAGTGGAGAGAGTGTGTTTGTGAACCAGAGAGCAGACTGTGAGTTGGAACACTGTCCTAAAAAACTGGGAGGATCTCAGACAGACTTATTTCATAACAGAATGATTGAATGGCTGAGGTTGGAAGGAACCTCTGTAAATCCTCTGGTCCAGTCCCCCTTGCTTAAAGTAGGGCCAGTGTGGTTGCTCAGGGTTGTGTCCACTCTGGTTTTGTCATCTCCACAGCTGCTCTGGGAAATCGTTACCAGTGTTCATCCACCCTAACAGTATTTTATTTTTCCTATGTACTTTTTTTACATGTTTTCTTACAACATTCCTCTCTGTTGGAAGGGAAAGAGGTGATGTGCACTCCCTCCCACCTGCCTTGAATGTGTAGGATGTTGAAAAAGTTGTTCTCAGAGGTGTCTGAATCTCTGTTCTCTGCAGGATAGAAGAAACCTCAACAAGTGTCTGTTTTCTGTACTCTTTGATCTGAGTGCAAATGTTTCCCAGTTGAAATGAATCTCTTTACCTAACTGGGTTAATCTGAATGTATGCTGAATGTCTTTGAAGGTAGTTCATAAGAACAAAACAAGCAGATCTGTTTGTGTCCTCTCTTTTTTAGGTGTATGTTGTGGTGGGAATTGCAGCGCTGGTGTGCACTGGCTTAGTAATAATGCTCATTATTCTCAAGTTTGGAAGACACTCTAAGTTTGGGATGAAAGGTAAACAGGGTTGTTTTTTGTACCTTCCATAATTGTTGTGAACTCTATGAGCTGATACTATAGGCTTCTGCACTGAGAGCAGTCAGAATAACTAGATTAAGTGCCATCACATTTAGTGTTTCCTTAATTTATCAGGTAAGTAAAGGCAGAGGCAGATGCAGACAGTGTAGATTTTTGGATCAAACTCTTTTACTTCTCTTTTTTTTCTTATGGCAATTCCCATTTCTCTCCCTTCTGCTGCAAAGCCCCCTGGGACGCTTCCTGGAGTAAAATATTACTTGAGTCAGTAAGTAGGAAGAAGTTAAGATGAGAATCTGTGCTGCATGTAAGAGGTACTTCAGACTGTATTACAAATGTCATGTTAAAGTGATAGATTCAGGAGGAAACAATGGCAAGAGCAGAAGGTGAATTCACAGTGGATCCTGTCATACTAGTGCTTTCTGACAGGTGCGTATTCTTGAGCTGCTGGTTATATCTTGGGAAGTTGCAGCTGGAGAGAGTGGCAACTGCACATCTCCATGCGGAAAGGGGGTATCTCCGCCTTTACATTTATTCATTTATTTATTTTACACCCAGATAGAGGTATGTGTAACACAGACATACCTGCAACAACTCCATTACTGTATTATTTTATTGATATCATCAGTCTGTGTCTGGTGATGTGGCTGAAGTTGTATTTAAATAAAAAAGAAAAAGAAAGAAAAAAACACTTGCTCTCTTGGAGGAGTAGAAGGTGCTTTGCTGTGTGCTAAAGGAGATGAACTTTTCTTCTTAAGATGTGTAGTTGAGGGTCTGTGGAGAGAGTGGTAAGTAATCTTCTAGTAGGTTCCTGTTACCTACATGTCCTTTCTCTCAGCTGTGCTTATGACATGGTACTATATGGATGTATAGATTGGTAACCCTTGCTTGCTCTTGACAAGTGCTTTTTTCAGAAATACCTACTATTTTGTCTTTCTGTATTCTGTTTACAGGAGGGTTCCTGGAACAAATGAGATTTGAACAGAGCAGAAATATAGTTAGTGCAGGTTAGCTTGCTGGGATGGTAACCTCCTTCTGATATGACATAGTCTCTGCTCTTTGGGGTAGCATTAAAAACTAAGTCATTGTGAAATATCCTGAATAGCAACATGGGTCCAGCAGGACTGAGCTGTGGAGTTTTAGCCAAGGACGAGAAAAAACTTTCTGTGACTAAATTACAGTTCAGCGTAAATTTTGTGTCTGAAGCTTTATGAATTGCATTTAGAGAGCTGAAGTAGGTGGAAGCTAAATGAAAGCAACAGTGAGAAGTGTCTGATGTTAGCTCTTTAAAGCTTGTTAGTTTTTTCAAAATTTGCATTAGATATTTCAACAACTCAACAACTGAGAAGTAAACTCCACCCTGAGGGAGAAAGCACAAAGTTGTATTTTGTGTGATAGCATGTTAAGTTGCCTTCCACAAAGCTCCTTACATGGTGGTTGTTTGTTTTAGTATCTTCAGGTACACCTTTTCTCACACAAAAAATGCTCTTGCACGGTCAGCTAAGTTTGACCTCAGTAGTTTTTTGTTGCAGAATTGTTGATGTAGACCACATTTGAGTAAGGATATACTTTTAGGAATATGTCCGTATGAAATTAAGAAAAGGCAGCAATCTCATATATGGTATTTATTTTATTCTTTAAGTTTAACCAGTGATGGTTAGGAAGATCAGTAAAATGTGTTCACAGTTCAGGTACACTCCTTCAAAAACTAATGACAGACATAGTATATGTGATAATGGTGAAATGTCACTGTGAACTACAAATACCTCTTGAATGTTTCTTGAGAAAAGAGTGACCTTCAGTTGTCCCTGAAGTGAACCTCAGATTCTCTAAAGTTTGTGTTCACACCTGAGCTTCACAGTCTGGATCTATCCACAGTCCAAAGTCCAGGAACACTCCATTTATCGTCATCAATATTATGGAATTTATAGTAAAGCAATATTTAAAGACCTGAGATTAGAACATCCTGTCAATATGTAATACTCAGACTAATAACAAAATATTACCAGCTCTGAAAAGCTTGCAGCAGAAGTATATATTGAGAATTCATAAATGAAAATAAACAACCTGGGATATTTGAACATGAGGAAAATAAGGCAAAGGTGAAGATATTTTTTTTCAGTCAGTATTGATCAGTACAATAACTTTAAAATGTGTATCATGGAAATTCTGAATAAA
Organism: Aegotheles bennettii; assembly: GCA_013398125.1. Lineage (NCBI taxonomy): Eukaryota > Metazoa > Chordata > Aves > Caprimulgiformes > Aegothelidae > Aegotheles > Aegotheles bennettii. The sequence goes on from VZRW01010459.1 coordinate 37,194, forward strand.
AGTATCAAACCAGTTACTCGTGAACTCATTGAGTCACTTGCCATTGAATTCAGAGTCAGCAAAACTAAACCAAACATACAGACATCATGTTATAATTGGTGGCTTAAAAAACAGTTTTAGTAGGGAAGTGGGAAGGAATAAAATATCCAGATTGCCACTGAAGACATCTATAAAACAAGATAAAAAAATCTTCTTCTCAAATCTTCCCCAAAATATTAATGAATATTTTGCATTCATAAGAAGGAACTTCCTGAGTTACATCAGACAGAAATGCACAAAAGGCTGTGCTTCGTTTTTCTGTTATCTTGTGAGAACACAACATGGTCACCTCAGACACCCTGTCATTGAACATCTCCCCACCTTTCTTCAGCAAGCAATTTGGAAAAAAACCGAAACAGTCACTCAGTAACTGGAGCAGTCAAACTGGTGCTCAGTGGTATTTTTCATGTAACCGTGTACTAAGAGGGAAAAAATGTTCCACTGAAAATCAGAAAAAGAAATGTGTAAATAGACAATCAGCACTGTGTGTCCTGTGGGAAATGTCTTTATGTAAGGGATAAAATTTTCACCTCATTTGGGTTCACAGCAGGCATCTTCAGCTTCTTGAAGATATTGTTTCATGCCTCATAATTTTAAATGCCAGTTTCTGCCTACTTCTTAGACAGTGTCCTTGCTGAGTCGTTCTGTGCTTAAAAGAGCTTAAGCATGGTTGTAGTGTGGGACCGACAGTGGTAGTGTCCCCAGAAAGGGATATGGAGTGGGTGGTTGTGTCTGAACTACACTGCATCAAAGCTGTGTGTACTTGGAAGCACTGCACACGCTGAAGAGCCGCAGAGACTGCCACAAAGTTCATGTGCCCCCGTTGTTTTCTTTCCATTACTGTACTCAGCAAGGAGTCCAGTTTATGTGATAGGGAGCACCAGGTCCTCTGGGACATTCCAGGTCCTTGGCAGTACTGATCAATCTCTTATCAAGATCTTTCGAATAGCTGTATAAAAATAACTTATCCTATCTTTTGGCTTTTCTCTTCCTTTTTTATATCTAGGGTAAGGGGACAACTTGGGGTATGTTCATTTCACTTAGTTACCTTTCCAAATAGCAGCAGCAGAGTGTTCTTGCAGGTAAGGAGGATGAGCAAAGCACTCCTTCACTGCCAGTAAGAAAACTACAGCATTTTGTTTGTGATGTTCTGGATTCTGGTTGAAGTCGGGATGCACCATACGAGGCAATTGATTTAATTCTTGCCTTGCTTCTTTTCACACTGTCTTTTTGAGCCAGGGAAAACAGCAGGTTCAGATGATTAACTTCAGGAACAGTATTAGTACGGTGATCTGTGCTAGAAGAGACTTAAAATAGGGTTAGTACAAAAAAACCCTACATTACTGTTCTTTCTACTCTGTGGATAAATTCTTATGTTGTGCTAGACTTCCAGACTTTCGTTGCAGAATTCATCAGAGTAACTGGTGAAACATTATTCTATTTCTCTGCTTGTGTTGATTTTAAGCACGTTCTTATACAGGATCTGTTGAAAACAGCTTTGTGTAAAAAGCTGCTTTTGGTTGCTTGAAACTGGAGGTGAGGTTTTACACCCTTGCAAGATACTGCAGCATAAATGGTGAAAGCTTCTGATATTTTCTTAGAAGTATTAATTAAGATTTGTGGGTTGCTCTTACGAACACTTGCTTGCTTGCTGGAGGATGTGAAAGTGCTTATGGTGAGAATTCACTGAAGGCTGCCAAGACAGCTCTTACCATTTTGTATGTATTTAACCAGCTCCATTTCACCAGCTTACAAAGCTGAAAAATAACAAGGGAACTGCAGTAGAGAGGGCAGGGGAAGGTTTGAACTCCCTGAGTGGATTTGTGGAAAAGTAATTCTAATCGTGTTTTATTCTACTTCCTGTGTTGAAGAAGAAATGTAAATAAATAACTAGTTGCAACATAACCAACCTGATACATAGTTTGCAAATGTTAATATAGCAGCATGCCACTAAGCATGAATGGAAATATGGAGGAAATTGATGGAAGATAAATCAGTAGATAAAGCTTGAAATAGCATAATTCAGTTAAAATGATGAAAACATTTTTTCTGATTTGAACTGTAGTAAATTTTAGGATAGGATATCCTTATTTCAGCAACAAGGCAATATCCTTAGTGGTCCTTGCTTGCTAGGAAGGCCAGAAGTGGATGGGTACACACAAGAGTATTGTCACAGCTTCTCTGGTATAGAGTGAAACAGGGTTTCTGTAAGTTTTACCAAAACCAGAAAGGAGAGAGAACCTACTGTTCCGCAGGCAGCCCCTTCTCTCTTTTAAAAAGCTAACAAAGAGAGTCTGACAGGAGTAGAGAGAAACATATGTATACTTAATCCCTTTGGAGCGAGAGGGTTTTTTTTGAGTGTTTGTATGCACTTCCTGTCAAGTGCTTTGAGCTGTGTGCAATAATGCAAACGTAAGGAAACAAACTGAGTCTGAAACTCCCATCATACTTACGCAGTGCCAGCTATCTCGTATCTGTGGTCTTGGGTGTCATACTTTGAAAAGTGTTTCTCCTTCCTTGAGTGCTCTCTGTACTACCTACCATGTCTAAACATAAGTCTTGACTGTGAATACTTCACCCCATTCATGGTCTTTCAAGTCTGTGCAGTTCAGGGTACAAAGATTTGTACCCTGAGATTGCATGTGTTGATTTAAGAAAGAAAACAGTGTCCCTTTTAGAACAAACACCCTAAAATACTACCTTTTCTTCAAGCCCTTGCTAGCAGCTGCCTTAATTTTTGAGTCTAAGTTTAAAATTTGGACTATCAGTCAGGATGCTGTCCTCTTTCTCCAAGCTGATTATCCCATGGATTTTGCCTGCCAAAGTCAAAACAGAGTATTTTCTCCTATTTCTCAGTAGGTTTTGCACTCAAGTGATTTCTGTAACTTTTGTGCTAGACCATGAACTTCCTTGAAAGCTTTTTAATTAAAAGCATTGGTTGTTCCAACAGGAGCACATTCATATTCATGGAATATTTTTTCTTCTGTGTGTCATTCACTATATTGTTTTTGCTTGTAAAATCTTCTACATTTTGAACTTTGGTTCAAAAGACAGTACAGGAGAGGGCAGCTTGGAAGTAAATTGCAGCGTATTTCTCTGTTGTCTTACAGTATTTTGGTTTGTGTATGAAACATTGCATGATTAAAGCCTCCTTATAAAGCAATATTGTTGTTCTGACACAATACACCCATGATGACTTGAAGTCTTTAACCCTCATTTACCCAAATAATCATATTTACATGACTTTAAATACAGTGCTGTGCAGGTAAGGTGGTGTGCTTTACTGTTCTGACTGTAACCATTTATTGAGGCTTTTGCATATTCTTTTGATGTAAGTTTAGGGCCATCAGGAAAATCTTTTCTGTCTTATTTGTCTGTAAGCATACAGCAAATGGTCATTGTATTTTTAATACATTTTACTTGATTCCATGTTGTTCTCGGAGAGAGGGTGATTGCAAAGGACTTGAAAACAAACTCTGCTTCATTCACATTGGTGATGGAAGAGCTCAGATTTTGGAGTTTAGATGATTCTAAGTGGTTCGAAGTACTGATACGGGGAAAGGGAGAGCTGTTCTGTTCATTATTAACTCAGGTGTTACCATGTTTTGCTTAAGCAGTTGGGTTGCTTGTAGACTAGAAGAAGAATGAAATGCACTTAGAAGAGCTTTTACTCCTTTTAATTTTAAACCAAGTACAAAATAAAAGTGTTGAATCTTCAGCAAAGTCCTGCAGTTTGACAAATATGATGTAATGTTCAAATTGGCCTGCAATTTGCAGTGAGAGCTTCCTGAACAATTTTGCCTTGTTTGCTAGGTAATTAAGGTCAGTTTGTAGCTTGGGAACATGCTTACTGCTTGACTTTCATTAAGTCACTGAAATCCTGAACTTTCAGAATTTCCATTTGTACGTATAGAAGTGATTTTGTGCCGTGTTGTACCTACCCAAATGCCAATTCTGTGGGTGTTGATCCTTTAATGTCTTTAGAACATTTCATTATTTAGTCAATGAGCAGAATATAAAAGAAGGATTAATTCATGTGAGTCAGTGTTGTAAGATAAGATGTAGAAAAAATGAATGTACTCAAAATGGCAGTATTTTTAGGGAGCAGACATGTAAAGGCAATGATGATATTGCTCATCTGAACCACACACAAGAAGCTATTTTTATTATTTGACATTGGCATTGCAGTCCCTGCAGTCATGGGCAGAACGTACAAGTTGTCTCAGGTGCATCACTTGTATAATGGGGGCAGAATTATTTACTTATCACATGAACATTTGGAAGATATAGTTGTTAATGCTTCTAAGTACCTTACTCTGAAGAAGCAAATTGCTATAAATACTTGAAAGAATGAAAGTTTTTATGAACTAATCTGTGAAAGTAATTTTGTGTAAAGGATTTTACAAAAATCTTGAAATATTTAAGCCAGCGTTCTCTTGTGTTCCAGTAAAGAGAATAGGTGTCTCTTAAAGCATTGTTTTGGGGCTGTGCCATCCTATCAGAGCATACTGTTAGGCATTTTTAGCTTTCCATTGTTATTATTTATAAAATTTGGTCTCTAGGTCTTAGCTTTCTGTTTCTGTCTGATACTTTCCTGAGCCTAATCATAAAGTGCAAGATACAACAGAAGAACGTAGCTCTTGTTCTGCAGTAGGAACAAGCCAGTGGATGACATGCCCCATATATAAGCAAGGATTTAGGGAGACATCTCAGACCTGAAGCTGGGGAATTTTTAATGATGAGATGGTGCATTTGACTATGATCTCCCTTGACTGCAAAATTCAAACTTATTTGTAATGATTGAGGCAGAAAAGGGGTTACTAATTTGTTAAGACCTCTTCATGATTCAGACTGCTATACTGATGGATATTTTTAACATAGAAAAATTATCTAAGACCTGGTGTCTGCTACTAGTAAAAATATATGGAAAGCTAATGTGAACATGTATCTGTTGTATTCCACTCTCCTTCCCCCCAAAAAAGGTATACAAGCAGGTGATGGGATGAAGGAGTGCACATATATCTGGTATGCGTGGAGTGAGATGAACTGAAGAACTAGGGAGATGCTGAGTAGAGGACAGTTTACAGACAAAATTGAAAGAGACTGAAAAGAAATGGGACTAATAATGAATGCAGTGGAAATGAGGAGACCTAAAAATCATAGTTGATAGGGCTCTGCCTTGATAGTCCAGCTGCTAGATTAAGGTAGCCCCTTGGTGGCCCCAGTTCTCCAATGCTTTAAGTACCATTTACTACGAAGTATATATGAGCTTGGTTTTAATCATCATTTGCAGAAATGTTGAGGCTAGATGATGCTAGAAAAATCACAGAATCACAGAATCAGAGAGGTTGGAAGAGACCTTCAAGATCATCCAGTCCAACCACCTACCTACATCACCACTAACCCATATCACCCAGCGCCACGTCCAGACACATCTTGAACACCTCCAGGGATGGTGACTCCACCATCTCCCTGGGCAACCTATTCCAATACCCAACCACCCTTACAGTGAAGAATTTTTTCCTGATGTCCAATCTGAATCTCCCCTGCTGCAATTTAAGGATGTTTCCTTTTGTCCTTTCACTATGGGCACAGTGGAAGAGACCGACCCCCGCCTCACTGCAACTTCCTTTCAAGTAGTTGTAGAGAGCGATGAGGTCTCCCCTGAGCCTCCTCTTCTCCAGACTGAACACCCCCAGCTCCCTCAGCTGTTCCCTATAAGACATGTTTTCCAGAACCTTCACCAGCTTTGTTGCCCTTCTCTGGACACATTCCAGCACCTCAATGGCTTTTTTGGAGTGAGGGGCCCAAAACTGAACACAGCACTTGAGGTGTGGCATCACCAGTGCCGAGTACAGGGGGACAATCACTTCCCTGTTGCTGTTGGCCACACTGTCCTTGTTGCAGGCCAAGATGCCATTGGCCTTCTTGGCCACCTGGGCGCACTGCTGGCTCATATCCAGCTGGCTGTCACCCAGCACCCCCAAGTCCCTTTCTGCTGAGCAGCTTTCCAGCCACTCTTCCCGAGCCTGTATCGGTGTCTGGAGTTGTTGTGGCCCAAGTACAGGACCTGGCACTTGGCCTTATTGAACCTCATCCTGTTGGCCTCTGCCCATTGATCCAGCCTGTCCAGATGTATCTGCAGGGCCTTGCTATCCTCAAGCAGATCAACACTTCCACCCAACTTAGTGGCATCTGCAAACTTACTGAGGGTACACTCGATCCCCTCATCTGGATCATCAATAAGATATTAAACAAAACTGGCCTCAACACTGAGCCCTGGGGAACACCACTAGTGACCGGCGACCAACTGGCTCGTCCTTCCAACCAGTTAAATAATATATGCCCAAACCCAAGCAATTCTTTAACAGCATAGGTGGGAACATGAATAGCAGATAAATAGAATGCACTCCTGGTAGAGGTGAGGTCCATTGTATGATCTCCAGGAAACTAGGAGAAACACTAATATGGAGAGGACTGCTAGCAGAGACACTGTTAGAGGTTGTTCCTGGAGGCTGGTCCAACTTCTACTGATACACCACAGAATAACTGAGGCTGGCAGGCACTCTGAGATTGTATAGTCCAACCCCCTGCTCAAAGCAGAAGAAGCTACTGCAGGTTGCTCAGGGTAGCTAGGATTGGTATTTCCAAGGACAGAGACTCCACAGCCTCTCTGGGCAATGTGTGCCCTTACAGTATATTTTTTTCCCCCTTATGTTTAAATTAAGTTTCCTCTATTTCAGTTTATGCCCATTGCTGTTTGTCTTGTCACTAGACATGTTGACTCACTGCAGAGGAACAGAAAAGGGGTACATAAAAATGGCATGTGGACAGAGACACTTTCTCAGCTGTTCTGTGTTGCCTTTGAATACTGGCTTAATTGTGAAGACAAGGAAACACTGAAAGGTTACAGTAGACCACACACTATTTACAGTACAACAATGTCTTTTTCAGGGAAATTATTTGTCTCAGGTATGTGAGTCTCAGTTGAACACCACCACTGGGGATTACAAGTATATGTTGTTTAGGAATTTGCTCCACTTCTCTTACAACACTTGTCCAATTTTATGCGTTTCCTTCCATTTGCATTCCTCAGCTTTTAAAGACTGATGTAAGATTCCTCCTCTGATTGAATTGCATTGATTTCTGCTAATGGCTCTAAAGTTTGAAGCTTTTTTTTTTATTTTTTCCTTTTTTCCCTGAGCTTGGGACAAACCCTGTGCTTGTCCTGAGTGGTCGATAATACAATTTCTCTGCTTCGTAAAGTTCAAATTTTAAATGTATCTTAGTTACTTACAAATTCTGTTGACAGATGCTGAAATCTTAGTACAGTTGGAGTACCTTTTTTTGTTTTGCTCCTGTAAAAGCATTCACTATTAAATTTTGCACAATGGGGGAAGATTCACTATGGACTCAGAGCTTGGCTGCACAGAGCAGTGTGGTGTAGCTCTCCTCACAACTGCTGGCATTCTGGTTTCTGCCCCGGAGCCATGTCTTTTACAGTAGAATGGATGGAATCACAAAAAATGAAGACTCATTTAAGTATGTTTCAGGCAAACGTGTGTGTCTAAAAAAGCCTCATAGGCAAAAGCTGCTCAGACATTGAATATGATTTTTAAAGTTTTCTGATGCTAATTTGAACATTCCCCAAATTGGGCTAACTGCTTGTTCTTTCTTGCCCATTCTGCAAAAACACACAGGAGCAGCCTTTTATCAACAGCTTCCTTTACTGCATCTGAAGATGTCTTTGTTTTGTTTGTATGGTCTCATGACAGTATACTCTTTGGATCTTAATATTTGGAAAAAACATCAAGAATAGATTTTTTGCCAGGTTCATGGCTTTTCTTTATCTCAGAATGAACAAGAAGTGCTGTGAAGACATTGTTGTAGCAATGCTATTGCTGCTTAGGAAGAAATGAGGAAGTACTAAAGTTCACAGGAATTAAGAAGAATTAAGACAATAGGTAGCCAAGCTGCTTGGATTTCTAGCAAAAGGAACACTTTAGGGTTTTTTTCAGTCCTGGGCAAAAGTTCAAATAAGATTGTTTTGTTTGAATTAATTAGTCCTTTTTATATCTCTTTTTCACACACACCCTCTGATGTTTACCATCTCCCAGGATATCTACAACTTGGGAGCATCTTTGCATATTAGCTGTTGACGCAGCCCCACCGCTGTAGCCTGTGAATTCCCCAAGATGTTTTCTTTATGGGTAGCTGAACACACTTTTTCTAAGTGACTCATAGCTGTTCTCAGTTACTCTCTTCCTGGAGATACTATACTCCTCAGTGCATCCTCACTGGTGTGATATGTGTGTCTCTCTGCCTCACAGTGGCCGCTATTTTAGCCTTTCATGTTTATTTGCTGAAAGCTATTGTTTTCTATATTTCTATATAGATATTATAGATATTCTATATAGATATTCTATATAGATATATAGATAATATATATCTGTATTTCTAT
>VZRW01010459.1:45762-107294 GCA_013398125.1 Aegotheles bennettii
AATTGCCTTCTTAAACAAGAGTCTCTCATTCTTTCTCTTTTGTCCTCTGTCCTGTTTTGTCCCATTTATCGCTGTTCACTTTGCCAATACCAGAAAACAGGAAGAATTAATGGCACTTTCAGCATGGATGTGAAAAACCAGATCTAGCAAAATAAGATCAGTTGTATTTCTTTGAGGGGTTTTTTTAAATTAAGTTGAGCTGGGAATCTTTCTGTTTTGTTCTGCTTAGTTTTTGGAGCTTCTTGAAAAAGGTGGAGGGATGGAAGCAATGCAACAGCATCCTTTATAATGAAGTAAAATGGACAAACTATTTAGTAACTATTATTTATCTGTGGTCAGTTTTATTCTTGGTGTTAAAGGTTAATGTCACTGTTTCTTCAACTGTGTGGTGTAGCTGAATGCCCTGGAGCACAAAGTGGTGTAATGAGAACTGCAAGACGTATTTTTAAGAAGTCCTTTATGTTCCCCTGATAGATGACAAAGCATTTGTTGTGAAGTTTCACTTCTTCCAGGCAGTTTGGCCAGCCAGTCTGGCTGTGGTCCTCCCTCCTCTACAAGTGCCTTTCCTTCTGGCTTGCTCTAAGCATTGGTGGTATGATGATACAAAGCTGGCATGTCTGAGAACTCAGACCTTTTCCCTAATATCTATTTTGGGTTTTAAATGCATCATCCTCCTGGAGTAACAGGAGGGAAGAAGATAGCCTATGGTTGTGGCACTTCATCACAGCAGGGCACAATCTCTGCACTGCCACAACTACCCCATGGAGAATATACAGATGCATCCACAGCTGGAGTTCATTTGTAAGCTTCGTGAGGAGTGCTCTGTGGATTTGCCCCCACATTGGACAGGGCCACCCCCAACACGGAGACATGCCCTATATGGCCTTGTAAAATAGAAGAAATGTTAATTTTGGTTCTCGTCAGAAGACATTGTGAGTAATCCAAATTCGGAGAGAAACACTCCTTAAAAATCAGTGCATTAAGTTACCCTTTGTTTCACCTGGGAGTGCTCAAGCACAGGAGTTGATAGCTACCGCTGAAATGTGTATTACCAAGGTCTTCCAAGAAAAGTTTGTGGCTTTGTCTCTTTATGCTTGTGCCCTTTCAAAAAGGTGCATTTCTCTGATTTGTAGAAATAGGCAGCAGCAGAAATGTACCTCACACAGAAATAATTCTTCATCTGCAATAGTGTCTGAACAAGAATATCTTGACATCCATTATTTTTTTTGGAGAGGGCCATTGTAGTGTTTCATTCCACTGCCTGTAGAGCTGCACTGTTACCTGTCCTTTTCCTATGGCATGTGAGGGTATGTACTAAGAGCGGCCGATGTTTTAGGTCTTCAGCTGGTTCTAATGCAGTTGCTCATTTGTTGAGTGTCTCTCACACTCTAGCGGCTTGAGGGTCGAATTAAAACCAGCAGTCAAATTCTGGTTACCATTAGCTAAATATTCCTGCCAATTGCCATCCTCTTGGGGGTTCCCTGTGAGCTCTCACAGCCCTCAGTCACTTTGAAAAACAGCACATAGCCTCTCTTGCTAAGTTTCTCTTTTTCTGTGCTTCTGAGCGCCAGCTTGCCAGGTAGACAGGTATTGGAACTGCTTCTCATGGTACCTGAAGCTCTGTGCTTTGCAGCTGCTCTTCCAATGACCTTTCTCTGCATGCTCCAGGCAAATACTAGTGCAGCCTATTCTGCTGCCATCAGAAGAAGTTGTGCAACTTGCCAGTGGCACAGTAAACCCCAGGTCCCCTACAAGTGCAGGTTGTGACCCAGGTGAATGGCACAGGGCTTGTTCTTGCCCAGAGGCTGTGAGTTAGTGTGGTACAGCTATTAAGCACGAAGGCATCACCTCTGACACATTAAATCTTTGGGCTGCAAAGGTATTCTGAATAAGTGTGACTATGCACTTGCTCTGTGCTTACATGATCCTTCAGGCAGATGCTTTTGGCCTGTCAGAGGCAAGGCTAAAGATGTTTGTATGGTTGGACCGACATGGCTGTTCCTGTGTTCTACACCTCCTGCACACAGGAAGGCTAGCAAGGAAGAAAAGGTTTCCTACTCTCTGTCTCTTAAGCACCCTGCTGCTTTGGTAAATAAGAGGATTAAAATAAATACACATGGTTTTATTTTAGCAAGGTGATAGTTTGACATTTCTTATAGTTGATTTAGAGTATAATTCACAAATTCACTGTATCAGCTAGCATGAGTGCAGACAAACCAGAGCAAACATTCTTCCTTTTGCTCCTCAACAATGCACCCTTACCTAGGTCTTGCATGGGGCATATGGCATATGGCACAGGCCATATGGCATGCATAAGAGAAGCACGATAGCAAACCAACGGAGAAACTGAAGATCATTTATGCTTTCAGGCTGTTGGACTATACTGTCCTGGGGCTGTGGAGAGACTTGGATAATTTGAAGCCCTGCTTTTTGCTTTGATGCTTTCAAACAGGATGAGACTGTTATATTCTGCCTTACAGTACCTTCCTTCTGTGGCAGCAATCCAGAGATTCACTGTTAATCACATGACATCACTGAGCATTTAAGTCCTTAGGTTCTGCAGTGATTCTAACTTTTGCAAACTTTGACTTCCTCCCAGCAGTCAGGACAACATTTTTGCTAAGTACAAGCTATGCTTCTACAAAGGGGTGCTTTGATTGCATGCAGTCTAAAGCTGAGCACTGTTCTCACTGACCACTACCTGTACCAAAAAAGGATGTTCATGTGCACTGTTGTGTACACCAGCTGGCCTTGGAACAGTGATCTCTTTGCCTCTGAGCTCCCATACTTTGTGCACACTAAATTAATTCCTGTCATTTATTACTTGCTTTTAAGTAGAAGGCATAGAGCTTCTGATAGTTTCCCAGTGCCTATTCCAGCTGTCCTAACTCACAAGTGTACTTAAATTTTAATTAGATACTTCGGAGTCAGCTTGTTAGACACCCTGGTTTTTTTCCAACTCATTCCATTGCAGCTGATTACTGATAACCTTTCTCCTCTGTTACAGTTCTGAAAATGCATTCAAGACAGTGAGCAATATTATGGAAATGCTTTAATTGAAATGTTTTATTTCAGTTCAACAACTTGGTCACCAGTTTGTTTGCTTCAGTGTGAGTGGGATAAAAAAAGAAGAACCTCAGCTATAGTGGAGACATCAGAATTTGGTGTTTGTTACTGTTGCCTTGTCAAAGAGCTGTCTTGTTAATGTTTAGAACTGAAGTAGTGTCCTTGCTAAGTGGGTGGATTTTGGAAAGGGGAGGAGGAAGTGGGCTGCATAAAATGGGTGATTGGTATCTAAACATGTTGGTATGCTGATGGCATCCTTCATAAAAAAAAGGTCAGTGAGCCTGACTCTTTTTTTACACAATGGCCCCTTTATTCTACACTGCCAGTAAATGATTGTAGATGGGAATTGGACTCATTTAGATTGATGGGGGTTAGCATTTCTTTGGGGAGAGAAGTGCAGCAGGCAGAGCTCCTGTGGTTGGCTGTGTCAGCTTCCGTGTGAATCTAAAGGAAAGTATCTTTATAGTAACATGGGAAACTAAATCCTCCCAAAGAATAGGTGGAACTTAATCTTAGCCTTTAGCTCCTCAATTAACCTTGGCACTGTAATACTCTGGGCTCTGGATGAGGAAGACATTTTAGAGTGGTTCTTAAATAGGAGATGAAATATCAGTGTTTTGATAGAGTACTGCTTTCAGCCAACATGGCAAGACTTAAAAAAGGTAACTGAAAAGAGCCCCAGCGAGTAAGCTCTCTCCTGAACCTACTCTGAAGAAGATGTGGACCAGGACCATTTCTCTTAGGTGAGTCTAGCCACATAAAGATTATGGAAGATGGAATGTGAGGAACTGAAATTTCAGCATATGCCCTTAGCTGTGCTTCAGAGGTACCTGACTGCATTGGCTGGTGTGTGTGTAAAATGCAAAAGGTACAAAAAATATTTTACTGAAGCTGGTAAGAAAACTCCATGTGTGTAGTGGTAGGTATGAACATGGGTTGTAGCCTAAAGTGATGGATCCTTTTTACACAGACTGAGGGGTTCATGTACATTGATGTTCATGTTTATGTATGCTTACACATTCCTGGTTTGGTGTATAGCCTGTCAACTCTACACAGATAAGTATCTATCCTAAATGTGACTCAGAATAGTTTTCTGCTTTGTTTAATAGAACTTTATGGTGTTTAAATATTGTTATTTGTCCATTATAGTCATAGGTAAGTCACTTGAAACCCAAATATGTCAATTTTTTAAATATTTCATGGCTTTGCTGTTTATGATTCACTTTTTGAAATGTGAATGTAGCTCTGACACATTTCTGTTGTTTAATTTCTCTGAAAGGCGTTGCTAATCATGCAAAATAGGTCTGCAATTTTAGAGAGGGAAAAAGAAGAAAAGTGAATTTTGCATGATTTTGTATGATTCCTGCAGCCAAACTGAACAGAATCTGTCTTCCTTTTCTGCAAAATAATGCTTTGTAGTTCTTTGTGTAGATTTTCATCTGTCTTTGGCAGTAGCACAGGTGATTGCAGGTTCCTTGTACCAGCATCGCCTTGACTGCTACTTTGTGAAGAAAACGACATTTTCTTTTCTTCTTTCTGAGACTGACTCTAAGGAATTCAGGGATTATTTTGTAAAGAACTGTAGTGTGTGGCAGTTTGGATTGAACAAATAGCTCTAAGCCATGAGTCATGCAAAACACTTAGCACAGAAGGTGAATGCTATGTTATATAAGGGTAGTAGGAAATATGGTTATGGGTTAGGTCTACACTGAGTAAGGTCTTGGATGCAGACCAGGGAGATCGTAGCCAGAGGGCTGATAGTCAAAGAATAAGACCAGATGAACCTCTTGCAATTCATTCAGTGAGCTCAATGAGAAATAAAGGTAGTAGTTTGAAAGACAGATAAGATTGCCGTTTATAAAATAAAGGCAAGATCAAAGCCTGCCTTCATTGTGGGAGAAGGTTGGGCTAAGTGAGAAATAATAGAGAGGAGTGAAGGAGAGGTGAAAAAAAAAGGTAAGAGAAACTAGGAGGGAAAATCTCTGGTCCAAGTGAGAAGGCTAGAAGAGATGGTAGGGAATTTCATAAACTGTGATGAGGAAAAATGAAACAATTTTAGTATAGTTAAAGAAAACATTTCCATATAACTAAGAGAAAGCAAGTCAAAGAAGGCAAAAATCACCCCCTTTACCTGTTTTGTACTGGATAATATTCTGAGTAGAAAGAGAAGAGCGGGTGGGGATGAAGATGGGAGCCCAAAGTTGCAGTGAAGTTGCTGGGACTGAATATGCAGTATTTAATTATGATGAGGAAGGTGGGGTTGACTTCTATCAGTTGAAAGAATGACAGAAACAGAAGTAGTGTGATTTCTTGTTTATCTGGGAGGATGAGAAAGGTCCTAACCTGGTGTTGAAAAGGGTGGTCCCTAATGTCATGTGCAAAAAAATCAGTGGGAAAGTGAATGAAGAAAGGAATGAATTGGTAACACTATGTGATGGAAAGCAAGAGAAAAGACAATGAGGATGGAGGATTGACAGCTGTGGAGAATATGAGCTCTGATGAATTCTGATGAAGTGAGAGAAAGGCCAGTTGAGGTGTCTCAGAACTACAATGTAAGCGTTTGTTCCAGGTCAGGCCAGTATTTGGAATGCATCCTTTACAGGTATCCAGGTATCTTGCAAAGGTTGCCAGACCTAGTCCAGTCGCCGTAGCCAGGGCCAGGAGCTGCTCTGAGTTCTGTAACAGCAGAGAGAAATCTGGCTTTGCTCTCCTTTCTAACTGCTGCCTACCTGAAATCGAGCTTTTGCAGTCAGTGGAACTGTATGCAGTCAGTGAAACTGGTTTGTCAGTGTGGAATTTGGTATGTATGTTTCAAAATAATATCATGGGAGTGGAGGAAGAAATCTGTACTATTGTGAGAGATGCCCTGCTCCTTAGCTAGTAACAGTGTTATGCAGTCACTTGTCTTTTGCAGTGCCCCTCACCACATCCACATAGTCATTAATTCCTGCACACCTTTTTAGAGAAAGAAAACAAAAATTAAAAAAATTATAATATTTAAACTTCAGTTTGGGATGACCCAAGGCCAGACCACTGACACTGAAAATCAGACAGCCAGGGCCAAGAAATGTGCTTCTTGTGCCACAGCCACTACATGATCAAAAAGGTAGGAAGATGAGAAAGCTTATTTTGCAAAGCTCTGTACAGTGGCAGTCAGACTGGCCTCTGGGTGAAACACCTCTGTTGGCAAATGTTTACTTAATCTGACCTGTGCTATTCACATCAGGTCACAAGATTGTATGTGAACACATCAGAGAATACAGTAACAAATGCAAGACGCAGCCAGACTTTCTCTGAGTATTTAATTTCACTGTGTGCAACATACACAATTAAAATTATGAATGCAAAAAAAAAAATGAGGCCTCTCCTATCCATCACGTGCAAGTGACTGAGTATACAAAAGCAGCTGATTAGAACTGCGGATCAGCCCTGTTAAGTCAGAAGGGTGATTAGTTGTGTCATGGTGATGAGTGCTGCAGGGTTCAGCCAACAATGAGAGCAAACCTCTTTGCCCTAGCCTGGCTGCTGTGTCCTATTGCTTTTTCAGCACTGGAAACACTACTGATGGAAATAGGAGTTAGCAATCAGTGCAGAGTAAGCACTGTGATAGACTCCACGAGTACTACATTTGTAGCGTGCATAGAAGAGGAGAATTTTGCCCTTGTTCTGTAAATCACAGACTTATGGTTAACGTAGTATGCAGCTAATTTTTAAAAAATCATTACAGGTCCTCTCCAATGTTAAATGGCTCTGGTAGTTATAGCCAAAATTGTAAATGTTTTTTACAGAGGAATGTTCCATTGCATTTTATACCTCCTTGATTTTGTATAAAGTCTGTGGAAGAGCCATGGGACTGAACACAACTGCATAGCCGAAAGTGAGAAGGTTTGTAACTCTTAGAAATGTAAAAAGAACAAGAAAATTAATAATGGTCTTGTGTTTTGAAGTAGTATTTTTCTACTTTTATCAAAAAGAATAAATTCATAGATCTTACAGACCTTGGTTATGGCATTTAGATACTGTCCAATTCATGGCACTGAACACCTCATTGTTTGTTACCTGTATCTTATGGACAGACAATGGTAGAGTGAAAATGTAAACTGAAGAATAGCATTATGAATGATTCTTATATCACCATGTAATTTCTGATGTAAAGCTGTCCGTCACCAGATTCTTGCTAAACTTACTGTGCAGTTGTTTCTGGCTTTGTTGTAGTATAGGTTGCACATTGTCCTTGATGTGTGTTCTGTCACTGTAATCCACAGCTCATCTCTTTCTCCCTTAGACATAAGTGTCCTTATAATTGCCTCACTTGCTTGTTCCTTAAGTAGGATCTTTAATCAGTTTTGGGTGTTTTTTTGCTAGCATACAAATGTGCAAATTTCTGTGGTGAATAGAATTGTTATATTTCAGAATTTAGGGCAAAAGGGATGATGTTCTTTTGAGTGTGATTTTGCAGTATGGAATTTTTAATCACCTATACACTTTGTATAAGATAGTGGCTAGCCTTTTATTTTATGACATTAATTCAGTAATCATTAAATAGAGAAGCAGCACTGTTACTCTTATTTTTTTTATATCCTGCATCTATAGAAGATACCAGAATTTAATTACAGTAGCAGTAATTCTCACCTTTGTCAATGTTACCATACTGTTCTTGAAAAAGAGTAAAGAAGATTTCTGATCTCTATAAAAACTTGGTAATTAAAAAGGCAATTAAAGGGAAAATAATCACATGGGTATTTTGAAAACAGCCAACTTACTACATGTGAACTCACTGTCTTTGGCAGTACTGAACACTCCTTTGTGCGAGTACAGCCTATGGACTTTGGCCAAGGCACTGCTGTGTGTCTGTGGGGACAGATGTTGTTGCACTTACTCCTTCCTGTAGTGGATGGTAAACAGAAAAATATTTTCATATTTACACCTCATTGGTATACCTTTGTTGAGCAGCATCTGTCTGAGAGAAAATGTCTACAGTCCGTGATCATTTTGGCTGTTTGATGGCTTTCTTCAAGTTCTCTTAGTTTGATCACATTTTAAAAAAAATCTTGGCTTAATAATTTTCCAAGTTTTTAACATGGTTAATTTGATTAATAAAGGCATTTTGAAATCAGGAGAGCAGTTCTGTAACCTAAATGATTACTTTTGCAGAAATACATTAATAGAGAATGATTTGCAGTAGGACTGCTAGATGAGCCCTGACTAAAGAAGGAGGCTTTCTTTATGTTGCAGTAAGTAGCACAGTAGCTGGAACTACCCAAAGAAAAGCTATTGGAAACAATTTGTAGAAAAGGAGACTTCAGAAGAAAAACTAAAGAATTTATTAAGGAGGGAAAACTCACTAAGGAGAAGGATGTAGTTAAAATATAAGATAAATAAGGAGAAAATTATCATACACCTTCCTACGTCTCATCTAATGGTTGACTTTCTGCTCTCAATTTACAATTCTGTGTTGTTGTAGTGCTAATCAAACAGCAGTTACTTGGATTTTTCCTGCCATACAAATTGTAACTTTTCACATAATTTTATTTCATTCCATTCTATGAAGAGCTTTTTTTTAAAAAAAAACCAAAAACATAGGTCTCCATTTTTAGGGTCAAGTGGGTGTTCCTGATAGAAAGTATGCTCAAAGGCCTTCCAATCCTAGGAAAGATCCAAAAACTGTAAAATCATATTCTGCATCAGTGGGTACTAATGAGACCCTAAGTAGTGAAACAGGCAAATCAGTTGCACATTTTATTTGCTCACAGTAGTGACCATAATATATATAAATACAGTCATATATATGTATATTTAAATATACCTGTATATACATATACATATATATATAAATATATATAACATACATGTTGTTACGTATTACATTGTCTAAAGTACACAAAAAGTGACATCTTTTAGTTGTTGCCTAGAGGAGCTTCATGTTGTTTTGAAGAATTTACAGTTTCTTTTCAGGAATAGTTTGTCAACATGCTGTTTTTGAGGAAGCCTGAAGAAAGATCCACTTGGATATGTAAAAAACTGAAGTTAGGAGCATGCTTTTGGAGCTCATTAATGATTCAGGATGGTTGGTTTCAGTTTCCCTTGCTCCCTTTCACAAGGCAAAATCTGATCAATACTTTTCTTTCAAGGTCATAACTACTGCTTGGTCTCTGTCCTTGTCACAACCCTTGCCCAGCCGTGAGGATTTAGTTACTAGCTTAATAGAGGTTGTAATCAATAACTCTTGGGGTAATCAGGCTTGGACAGAAAGTCATAGTATTACAGGAGAAGACTGTGCCCTGGTCCAAGTACAGAGGTGCTGTGCTTGAGAATAGCTTCATGTCAGTCATGAAAGGGGCTTTTTCTCTCCTATCTCCAGTAGTCCCGTGATTGCATTATGGACAGAAAAACTGTGATATAGCTGTTACAGCGTATCTCAGGTATTTGATTTTGCTAGATATTTATAGTGTTGAGCCTGAGAAAATTAAGTTTCTGTCTTTGCAAGGGAAAGTATATGTCCACTGCATGGGTAGTGATACTTCTTAATGTGTTTTGGCAATTTGTTTTTCAGACTGTAAGTGAAAGATATATTAAAAAAATATTAATATGTTTTTAATGTACATTTTTTTGCTACATTTTTTGGTATATTCTTTTCCTTTATTTAGAAATCAGTTCAGTGTAGACTAAGTAAACTTGTTGCATACTGGATAACTAACCTTACTTCCTAAAGTTATATTATAAATCCTAAGGGGAGTACCAGATTCATTATTTTAAATGCAGGCAAGGAGACAATGTTCCTCTAATGGGGGTGGAAGCCTTTGTGCCTGTAAAGTACGTGTTTTGAGAAATCATAAGCAGTCACTCACAAATACAGAAGAATATCTAACTATCTTTTGTTTGGAATCCTGTTAGAATATTCTCTCAGTCATACATTTTCTTTCTGAATAGGCTGCTAAAATACAGGTTTGACGCTTTGTCAAGAGGCAAGCAAGGCTGCCTATCTTACTTAGATGCTTTATTTTTCACATAGACATCATGTTGCTGGACAGGCTCTGCTTTTGGAAATTGAAATCCCATAGTTTAAAAGTGATATTTAGGCTCTGTTAATTTGAGTAGAATGAGCTGGATGTATTTATAGGAGCTAAAACAGTTGGTCCAGTATAATTTTCATATTGGCTGAAAAATAACAAATTTTGGGGCATCATGTCTTCCTTCTCCTGCTTTTTAGGAGAATCTGGAGGGTAAAGGTCTGAAGTCATGGCAGAATTCAGAGTTATCTTAGTAATTTCAGGAGCAAGCTCCTAGAGGTCAGCTTTATTCTGGAATGTTATCAACACAGTTAATCAGGATCCAAATGTGCTGTGGGTCATAATCCGTATCAAAGAATCCGTATCAAAGAATGTCCACAGTTCACTTTGCTCATTCTACTGGCATCATATTTAGTATGGCTCAAATCAATGTTATTTATATTCTGTTGATTTTATGCTGTTCATAAAATGCTAGTAATAGAAAAACTATTTCTGTTGCTTTTTTGTGTGGGAGTAGTACCTTAATGTTAATATAATTTCAAGGAAAAAGCTGTTCAGTGACTTGTGAAATATGTTGGAGGAAATTTGTATATACATATATATAAATGTACATATACACAAATTTCCAAACGGCATAGTTTAAGTAGATAATTTAAGTTGAGCCCTGCCATTTTGCTGGGGTTAGCTGTTTTATGTTTTTTTAATTTTTAGATGTTTTTCCCTACATTGAATTTATAATGTGTGTCCAGGTCTGCCGGCCACAGATCTGTTGCCTTTGCATGTGAATTTCATTTTCCACATGCTGCAAAGAATACTCAGCACTGATATCTGAAAACTCAGGATGGAGAGGCTTAAACTAGAACAGAAAGCGATGTGGAAACCTGTTCTTTTGCTACATTGGTACCTCCTGCCTTACAGGAAACAGCAAGGGGACACCAGGGTCCTTAGCACAACGGATGGCAACTTGCAGAAGCTTTAGCCAATGCAGGTTGATTAGAGGTTGATTTCAGTACTGTCAGTAAGGAGTAGGGCCAGGTGCTGATTAAGCCATTTTGACCTTAGATTTTCTGAGGATACTTTAATGCAGTGAATTACGGGCTTGGCTATTAATGAATCAGGTTTTAGCGGGCGTATGATCCCCCAAAAAAGCAAAAGCCCCAGACAAAAAGCATAACTAAGTATTGACTTGACTTCAGTGGGAGCTATCTGTACAGTAAGTTCATCTTTGCAGGCCAAGAAGAATTTGGCCAGTGACTTATCGTAAAGCATGATATTGCAATTTTTTCATAAATATTTGTAAGCCATGCATATTTCTATGGCTCTAAAACACATGTGCAAGCTATGTCTGGTAGAGTCCAGTCCAAAAAAGATCAGTTAGTAGTGACAGCTCTCCTCATGGTATAGAATGTTAACTGGGAAGAACAAATTGGAAACAACCTAGAAGTTTTGTCTCATGCAGAGTATGATGGAAAATAAAGTGATTGGTGAAGAAATATAGACACAAAAAAAAAGTAGACTTGCCAATTGCAAATCAAACCCTTGACAACTGCATTAATGGTGATGCATTCCATTCCAGTTCATGGTGAAGTAAAAGGAGTTGGTCTGGTAGATCAAATATGGCTTTCATTGCAAGACTGCGACAATGAAGGTGAGATGATAAAGCTATTCAGACTCCTAACCTATAAAAAAAAAAGACTGTATTGTTTTTAAATATACCTAGTGAATTTGCAGAATTATTTATTCTTAGAACAGAAATCATTATAAAATACTACATTTGTTTTCAGTTATATTTCTGGGATGTATCTATCCTATTAATGCATATGCATATGTACATCTATACATACATTTTTGATTGAAAAATCACATTTGCAGTCAAAATTGTGAATAATTAATAATGCATGTTAAGTTTCTTTATAGATCTGGGAAATTCTTTTTGTGTAAATGTTAGGGCTTTGAATAGGGCTTCAGAGGGTTTTTATTGTATTGATATATTTGATAAATTGGGATGGACTAAATAACTGAGAATGTAACTTGCTGTCTTGTTTTGCTCATTACAAATACATTGTGAAGCAGTTGGTAAGAATCCATTTGGTGTAAGCAAACTCAGCTGTATATCTAGGGAAAAGTCACAAATATCATGTTTAGACTAGTGTCTTTATATGAGTGGGTTTTGAGGGGTTTTTTTGTTTCTTTGTTTTTTTCAAGTTTGCTAACATGTTTTCAATCATCATCTTACTTTCTAGTCCAGACAAGAGTAAAATCACAAGAGCTCTCAAGTACCTGTTGATACATTTTTCAGGCAGAATGTCAAAAATTGCTTTTCTTTTTCATCAAAATTAATGGCAAGAAGCCTAAATAATTAGAACTGGCCAAATACCAGGCTTTTGTGTCCAACATTAGCGAAATTGTTACAATTATTCTGAAAATTATTTAACCAGTTGCAATACTAGCATGCATTTCACATAACTGACTTACCTCTTCCCTTGTGTTTCAAGTAATCGGAAATAACTCAAATCTGTATTATCTGTTAAGTGGACTCCCTGGAGAGCAGGCACAGTGTTTGTGTGTACTATATAATTTCACTTCGTTCTGGGGCAAATCACAGCAGTGTTTGAGGCTACCAATATGCTATCAAAGCAAATGGCGCTAGTGTACATTCTTTGGCCCTTAGAGAAAAGCATAGATCATGTCCATGCATTTAAAACTCTTTTCTCCTTCATCCCTCAAATAAGGTGGCCTCATACATACTGCATATTGCATCTAGTTACTGACCCATGCTCTCCTTTGAACTGTACTGGGACATTGTCTGGGAGAGTGCTATTTATCTTAAGTAACTGTGGATAAAAAAGAAGATAACCTTGCCCAAGCCTGAACTCTGGCCTTTTGTTGTTTAGTGACATAAATGTGCACTGATCCCCTTTGTCTTTGAAGTTTTTAGCTTAGTAGGTGGACTGGAAGCAACTAGTCTTGCACATCCCGTTTACACTGTAGAGTTTTTGACTTGTTAACTACTCTTTGGATCCTGTTGTGTGTCTGTTCCACACCTGTATTCACACGATTACCCTGGTAGGGTGGAGTCATTCAAGCTCTAGTTTGCAGCAGCCTTGCACCAAGTAAGTCTGAGTTTATTTTCTGGGAGGAAGCTGGGGAGGTGAGGATGAGATGGGAAACCTATCTCCTGAAAGGAAGGCAGATATAAGCCCTGTTGCTGATGCTTTCTGCAGTGGTGGTAGCAGAAGTGGAGAGCACCACCTTGGCCAGTGCTGGCAGCATTGTGGCCAAAGCATTGCTCGGTTCCTGCAGCTGTTGCAGGCTGGGACCTGTTTGGTTTCTGTAGCCCAAAGGCAGGCAGTCGTTTGGTTTGCCTGGTCAAAGAGGAGCCAGGCATATTAGTTTGGCTATTTATTGATTGAAAAAGTAAGGGAATTTGACTGAGGACTCTGGATTTCTTAAACAGAGCCTTTAGGGGGAATTGTCACCAACTAAAGCATCAATCTCTCTGATTTCAGAAGAAGAATCTATTTCAAATGCATTTCAAGCATTTTGTTTACCTTAATATGGCTACAAGACCATTCTTTCTGTAGAAAGAGGAAAATTCTGAAGGCACACCTCAGCAATGCAACAGAAGTAACTGAGCAATAGCACCATTCATTTCCTGATTCTGTCTCTACAAAGTTTTATGACAGTAATATGTTTGGGAGTGGTTTTCTTTGGTTGGGTAACAGGACAGGAGCTTGTTCCAGATGCACAGAGAAGGAAAGGGTATTTCTATTGCTGTTCACACAACTTGGAAAGTTATGTTCCTAGTGCATCAGTGATAACAGTCAAATAGGATTCAAATAGGTCATATAGCATGTATAGCGTACTGTGTGCAAGACATGGATGAGAAACCCAGAAGCTTCAGGTGCGGAAACAGAGTTTCAAATAAGAAAACAATCTTACTTACTTGCTAATAGCCTCCTCTGGCAGTTATAGCAATAAACAACTAAACATGGTATCCACTATAGACTTGTGTCTGATTTTTTCATCTTAATTAAGTTTATAATTACATGGTATCATTTAGTAAAATTGTTTACTTTCCCCTATAAAGTTACTGAGTCTTATGGTGGGGCTTTTTGGCTATGATTTAGGTGCAATTTAGCCTAAAAATATAGTATGTGTTCTGTTCTGTTAAAAAGGTGCTGTAAGAAATTACATTCATAAATACAAAGAGTGGGAGCTTTGCTTTTTCCCAAAGCCATTTTCCTTTTCCGCTCCTTGATGTATCCTGTGAAGAGTCCTCCTTTAAATGGAGATCCATTTTGTGCCCATGTAAAACTGAGAACAGGGTGAAGCAAACGAAGGCCGGACTGGAGTAAGTGTACATTGTTTTCACTTTGGCTTCAAGCAGCTGTGATTCAGAAGACTCAAACTGCTTCATTAGTACTGTGTTATGCAGTATTTTTCCTTTAAAATGTTCTCCATCTATGTGTTTGGGAGGAATCACAGGGACATTCACAGCCAAACAGTATCTTTGGTGCAATTCCAACTTTCTGCAGTATCTGAGGAGAAAAGTCCTTGGAGCTTTAGAAGAAGTGCAGGGCCTGAATATACATATATTTCAAGCTGCCTGCAAAATGTGTGCCAGACTTTGAGACGGCTTTTCAGGAGTGTAAATCCAGACCATGAGATTAATGAGGAAATGTCCCATGCCTCATCCTTCAAAGCTCACGTGTTGCTGTGGAGGAGGACTGATGTAGATAAGGTTCAGTGGAAGGCAACTGTAGTATTGTCTTTTTCCTGTGCTGTGAGATTAGGATTTGTGGTAAGAGATAGCTATCAGGGCTTTTGGGATATTTTGGGTTTATTCCTATGGGACCTATGCTTTAATTTTCCTATCAGGGGAAAATTTGTGGGATAGAATACTTAAATCAAGATTGTATCAAAATGGGGCAGTGATCTCTTGCCCTGAGACTTTAAAGTCTGCACAGGATGGAGGAAGAAAAGATGCACAGAAATGATATAAAAGTGTTCGTGAAATAAAACAGTAACTGGCCTAGCTAGAATTTGGCTCTTGGCTTCTTGCTGTGAGTCCATTATCCTGATCGAGTGTGGACAGATCAGGTTTTTTTAAGGAAGATCAGAAATTACCACAAGGAAGTGCTTGAATAGTAGTGACTGTAAAGGAAGGGAGTTGAGATTAATGAAGAAAAAAAAAAAAAGAATTGTTTTACTAGAGACTCAGTGATTAGGATATGCATCTTGTAAGAGTATTCTTGTAAGAAGAAGACTTCACAGATTCAATGTAAAATGTCATAGAAAGAAGCTGGAGAGTTGCTTAATAACAGCTGTGAGGCCTGTAATGATCAAAGGAGTCAATACTGTTATAAGGCAACAGTAAGCAAAATAATTGGATATATATGCTACAGTTCCATAACTCTTACCGTACTGGAATGAGCAACATTTTCCCCCTAATTTGTATATAAAAACTGGCTTGCCGGTTCTTGTCAAAAGGCCATATACCGAAAATGTGAAATATCTATTGATCCTTGGAATTATGCAAGCTAACATGATGGCAGAGTAGGCTCCAATATTCAGGTAGAGACAGAAAGGTTTTGAAGTTGACAGTGATTCCCTTTTCAAAGGGGTAAAACATAATTATGCATTGTCCTTCATGTGCTCTGATATTCTTTCCTGTGACTGCAAACTGACACTTACTGAAAGTATATCTGTGTAGTAGCATTTCTGTATTTTACATGCATACCAGTGAATGCATTAAACACAAATGCTAGGGATGTTATAAGGTAAACAGCCTTTTTTCTTAACAGCTTTGACTTTTCAAGTACTTGCAGAAAGCTTTGAGAAAGTGTTCCTTGGTGTATTGATTGATCTCTCAGGCATACAGTGTTTCATGCAAATGAAGTATAAAATAACCTGCAGACATCCATGTTTTAAAATGTGTACGCAGATGGTAGTTGCTACGCCCTTTCCTATGAACTGGGTTTCTATTAATGTGTGTTTTCTGTGGTTCTGTGAGGAGCTGCTGCTACTTCAGAGTTCTGTTTCTGAGCCTGAACAGTTGCTTATTCACACACTCTTTTTTCACTTTAACCTGTCCCTGAATTAGAAGCTGTGTGAAATACATGTATGTACTGACTAGCTCTGAGTACTGGTGGTTTGAGGTTCAGATTTAATGTCTTTGAGTCTCACTAATCAATAGGAAGCAAAACAGCTACAGCATCAGAAGCAGTACTGTAAAAGAAAACGTCTGTTGGATATTGTACTGGAAGACTTGAGGGTAATGACTCTCCTTGAGAAAGATGCAATATTTTCTTCTTAAGAGTGCTGAGCAAAAATGTTTCATTTTCTGCTGCCTGCTTGGAAAAATGAACACATCTTCCAGTGTATCATATTGGGAAATAAAATAAAAACTCCAAATCAGACTAAGGAAAAACCAATTAAGATATTAAATTACATTGTTAGCAATTGAGAGGACTATTAGCCCAAAATATTTTTGTCCTCTAAAATGCTGAGTAGACAGGTCAAGTTTTACTGTCTCTTGGTTCTAACTCATTTCACACTGAGAACAGCTTTATGGGGTTCTGTACTAAAGTACACATAATTCTGTTTGACCCCCTTTCTCATTTTATGAACTTGTAGATCAATGAAACAAGCCATTAAATAGATTGACTGCTGTCTGCAACACTAATTTTAATGGCTCCAATTTTATTAAGCTCATTTGGAAATCTCATACAGGTGTCAGCATCCATAAAATGGAAAGCTATGTATCCTTATCTGTGAAGCATAAATTTAAATGTTAGAGGAAAAGAATCTTTCTAAAACATTGCAGAATTTTGAAGACATGTAAAGGACAGCATGATTTTTGGGTTACAATAAATACTCCTGGGGTTAATATGATATTGTGTACTGCCTTCCTGTTGTTGTACACAGCTGGAGTGCATAAGAGGTTTGAGACTCTTTATCTTGATGTACAACTTCATGGGATAGCCTATTTAATCTCTTCTGGCCCTAATTTTTTCAATTACTAAGTAAATGCAGTTATTGAAAAATCTGATCTGGAAAGAGAGGCTAATGTGAAATTCAGATACAGAATTTTCTGGGAATCCCACGCCTCTAACAAGTTAAGAGTGTGTCCAAGTCTGTTATTTTTTAGGTCTTTAGTTTTCATTTGTTTGTCTTTTATCTATGCTTTTATCTTTAGGTAAAAAAAGTAATAATTACATATGTCATTAGAGCTCTTAATGACATGAATGAAAACCACTGTCTTAGTGCCTCATTATGTTTCTGTGTTCTGAAACACAAGACAGTATGGAGCCTGATGCATTCAAAATCTGCAAAGTCCTAAGAAAAAGTACAGATTTCTTCAGGCAATTTCATCTTCTGCTGCTGTGTAGACATTGCTCTAATGAGGCAAGACATTATTCTTTGTGCAATAAAGGTTCTCCAGAAACTTATCTAGGAGTCTCTCCTTGCTTTCCAATAAAAATGAGTTGACATTTTGTCCTCATTTTGCCACAGCATTAGCCAGCACTGCTGTTTGAAGTGATGTGAGTATATGAAACTTAGTTTTGAATTCAGTTAAGTCGTCATTACAGGAAGCTTATTTACTCTGTCAGAGTTTAGGTCAGGTTTGTAATGACCGAGAAAGTTTGCCTGCAGACCTCCAATATATGTACAACCCATCAGAATATATTACTTTAAATCCTACTGGAGAAAAAAGGAAGAACTAAAATTTATCATCTGGGTTTGTGAAAATTTTAGAAGAATGACCATGTCATAACATTTTCCTTCTGAATGACTTGGATGAAGGCTTGTAGGGAAATAGCCAGTGAGAAAAGGTGTGATCAAGATTGGGACAGGTAGAAATTGAGCCCATGACTGTGTGACTGTCCCCATAACAGTGATGTTCGCAAATATGGCAATGCATTAGGTGTTATGATGCCATTAACTGCTCAGTTCTGTGTTGTGTGTTGGTTAAAGGAGGAAAAAAATTGGCTTTTATCTATAAAAAGAATTGTATTTATGAAAAACTTTTCTTTCAGAATGAATTCAGTGTGTATAAACGTACGGCTTTTTTGCTCTTACATTTTTCTTCTCTAATGAATAGAAAACCTAAAAATGATTGGTCTTAAAGGCATTTTATCCAGCTCACAAAGGTAGTAAACTCTTAGGAAGTTACAGATCATCTAGTATCTGAGATACAGATCTGCGTAGCTCATGAGATAGTCAGCTGCAGTACTTCCAGAAACCAGATGTAGGATTAAAAAAATTCTCACTGTTGGGTCTGTTGGATCCATATTAGTAACATAATTTAAACTGTACTTCATGTAGCACATTCCCTTTGGGAAAGAGCAGTTAGGCTTAAATTCAATGTCCCCAAAATACTGTATTGCAAAATTGGTATGTTTATTTTAAGTCTAATAATGAATAGAGTGCTCACTTCAAGACTCTATGGATGAAGGGCTGATGTTGGAAATAAAATATCAAGAGGTTACATTTTAGACTACTTATTAATTTCGTTATTGTCTTGGACACATTTGCATCTGAGACAGATACATAATGTTCCCTTAAAGAATGAATGAAGTTCTGTCATTTCTTGTACAGGGAAGATGGATAGGTTTTTTTCTCTCTTCCACTTTTATTTTGAGTATTTTATTTTTATTCTTCAGTGTACTTTCCTCTGCAAGTCTGAGTGGCAGCTTACATAACAGCAGTGTTTTTTTAAAACTAATACTAAACTCAGAATCTATTGCCCTGGCAGCAACTCAGGCCAAAATCAGGCTTTGCCTCAACCTGCCTTCCTAACTCCTTTTGAGCTCTGAGAAGCCAGATGAGAGGCTGGCAGTTAGGACATGAGAAATCATCTTCTAAGTAGTCACTGCCCATAATATTTTGCCTCTGTTATCTCAGTGATTCCAAATAGTCAGAGAGCTAGTCTACAAGTAAAATCCAGATTGCCTGCCGCTTACTGGGTTTGTATCTTTTTCTGCTTTCCCTGGAACCTTTTCTAAAAGCACTTCTGTTCCATTTCTGCATCTTTATATTTCAATACTTGTTTCTTGCTCAATTTTATCTGTGTCCTGTCAGAGTCTTCCTGTCCCACTCACCCTTTGCTCCCCTGCAATTGCTATATTTCTGTGTCCTTTTCTACATTGTTTACCTGTTTGCTTTCCATATTTCAGTGAATAAAGTAATTTTTATTTTTTTTAAACTCTCTTCTATTAACCATTTTTTCCTTGAAAAGATGTATTTATTGTGATTAGTTCTTGTGCCTTCAATGGGACTGACAGGACACCTTGTGGATTTCTTGACTCGTGTAGGTTGCTCAGGTCCTAGATGTGAGTCTTCTTTCATTCTGGTTGTTTTACACATCACTGTTGACTACTAGAGTTACTAATACATATGCAGACACAACTAAGAATATAAGCAGATCTGTTGTCTACCTGTGTTTTGCATAGTACTGTACACATAGTAGTAGTTCATCAGTTAAAACTTTTCAAATGAAAATTCAGAGGTGACTTTAAACACTGCAGTGTGATTCACTGTGATTACAGCAGATGAGATGAACAAACTAAAAGTCCGGAAAGCTTTCACTTGCAATTACTTGCTTTAGTGTTAAAAATGTGGTGTAGATTTGCATTTTTTTGTAAATACTTTTATCTGTCCTTTGACTTAGTGTCCAAGAACGTATGCAATCTCACAGTTTTAAGAAAACAAAATTCTGCAGAGGAGGTCTGAATGGCGCAGGAAATTTGAAGGGAATGTAGCAACCATGCAGTAGCTTTCAGTTCTAGACTACCAAAACCATGATGATACTTTTATTTTTCTGTTTAATCTGTAACTCCTAAACATCCTTCAGAAAATTACTTAGGAGATAATGATTAACTACAGTGACTTAGTAAAAATACTGCAGAAAGGCCTGAAAAAGCTTGCCACCTTGATAACACATGCAGAAATGTATCATCAGTCTTGCTCAACTCTGTTAGGCAGATTTTGCAATGTGCATATATACTCATGAAAGTCAATGTATTTTAGAGCTGTGCATTTTTCTTGACATTGCAGTGGGCTTTTAGGGCTGTGATGTTAATAAACTGAATTTTCAATGATAAGGCTTTGGTTTTGAATTCTCTCATTGAATATTTTATGGTGTGGCAAAACTATATTAATTTGCTTTCAGATATTCTATGTATGTGAGAGAAGGCTGTAGAAGTAGCAAGAACTTGAGAGGTGTAAGCTTCAGCAAGAGCAGATTCCAACAGTAATGTAGTGTTCCTTACAAGTTCTTAAGATACTCATCACCACATGTGGATATGACTGTAAGAAACTCAGCTTCTCAATGTCAGTCTAGACTAAAAGCCTTCCTCTCCAGGTAAAATAGTTCCTGTGCAGAAACTTAGCTGTTCTGAAATGATTCTCACTTCAACTGATACCATATTTTTGTCTGTGAATTAGTCAAGTTCCTTTTGTTTGTTTCTTAATTCCTTACACTAAACCTGATCAATTGTTTCAGAGAAAAGGAATTTTACCACACCCTTTGGGAAATGTGTGATGGCTCAAAGCTAGAATGTTTAGCTTCTGAATGTGCCATTACTTACTTTCAGGGCAGAAGTACTAAGAATGCCTCAAGGTTAGAACAAGCAAGAAAATGCAATGTAAATGAATTAGTCATTGTTAGTTAATTACTAACAGTCAAATCAACTTCTCTTGAAACTGATAGTGTAAGTCCCATTCATTTAAGGCAAATCAAGATTTGGCTCCGAATTGTTTGTAGTGCTGTGGAATATAGATAAACTTTCACTCTTTATAAACCTTGAGAACTTACTAAAGAAAGGCAAAAAAACTCCAAAGCAAACAAAAACTACTGATGAAGTTTACATTTTCAAGATAATAGTACTACTCTTACATGTTTTTTTTCAAATGTTATTAGAACAAGTAATGGTGACTGTCAACAGTGATGTGCATAATAACTCAACTGCATCAGATAACAACAGACTGGGTAAGACAATGCTGATCTAGGAAGTATTTATTCTATGGAGTCAGATAGTTGGTTTCACACGGGGCTGAACATAGCTAGCTTTAAAGTTCTTACCCTTAGATGGTCAGGTGACATTTGGGGGATAGATGCACAAGGTTTCTCCTTAGAACGTGACCGTAGGTTTTTTACTTGTTTTTCAATGTGCCATCATATTTAGTTGATTTTTAAGTTCCTGTTAATATTTAGGAACAATAAATTTAAGATAATCAACTAATATAACTTTTTCTGCCATTACAAAGTCTTTTAATGACATTATGAGCACGAGCCTGTTTGGAGCAGGCAGAAAGGATGATGTGCACAGAGCTAAGGCAAGAAACGAATGTCACAGAGGAACCTGGTTTTATAGTTACAGTAACTCTGTGGTATAGTAGAGTTCCCTTCACTAAGTTGGTGGACTACACCAAAGACAGAGAACTTGATTGTGCACCCAGGCTTGTTCACCATAGGCCTTTGCGCAAGGAAGGATACCTGACTGAGGTTTTTCTGACCCATGCATAGTACAGTCCCTGGTTGGAGAATTCTAGTTCTATTGCATTACAGATAAATATGAATGTTTTGATATATTAAAGATAAATGATTAACACGTCTTATACATTTTTAATTAATTAATAAATTCATGGCCCACAAGAGATAATGTCATTTTCATAAATCCATGTACAGTTTTTACTTAACATTTTATGTATACTTTAAATGTATTTTATGTTTGATTGTCAAATATTCATTTGTATTTGGATTTTGTATTAATATTTCTTTGATTTTTTTTTCCCAAAGCATGATTTCTCATGTTTCATTTTGTTTCTTTTAGGTTTTGTTTTATTTCATAAGATCCCACTGGATGGGTAAATGAAATAAGGAAAAGATGAGAGAGGGGCTGTTGAGCTTGTGGAAGCTGTATGCTGCATACTAGGGAGTGGACAGTGTTCTTGCCCAATGAAGTGCCATCTCCCTTGGACTTCTCTTTTAGACATTGGTTGTGTTTGGAGAACTGTAGAAGTACGTTCAAATCAGTAGCTGTTTTTGCAAGAGCAGGGTGAAGCCAAGCCCTGAGGCAGCTATAAAACTCAAGAAAGTCTACAAATAAGCTATCACACTTCCTGTTGCCTTGTCCTCACTGTGTCTTCCAAAATGACATTGAGATGAAATTATGTTATATTGTTTCCTCTGTCAATTATTTTCTGTTTGAACTTAACTGGAAAGATATTGTTTTTAAAAATAATATTTATCAAAGGTGAACTGCAAAGTTGCTTTTATTTTATTGCATTAGTGGCTCTGCAAAACTTCTACAGATGCTTATTTTGAGTGTGTGTAAACTCATTGATTTCAATGGGAATGCTCACATCCTTAAAATTAAATTCTTGTATATTTTCAGGGTATGGACTTAAATCCTAAAGCAGTAAATTGCAGAGCTGGCCCTGCAAATCTTAATTTATGTATGTGGTTCCACTGACTTTACCAGGAAGATGGAGAGTATGGGCTGTATGCAGAAACGTGGCAATGCTGTTCATTAGTGTGTTTGGGTATTGAACCAGTGCCATTGCCTACGTATTCAGTTAGATCTTGCTTATTCAATATAGTCTGTAAGTTTGGGGTAAGTGTACAAATCTTTAGTAGGCTGGAATGCTTATTCTGAGCCAAGAGCAAGCATAACAACACTGTATGGTTGGTCCTTCAGACTGTATACTTACAGGCCTGTTTAACTCTTCACATATAACTGTGAGAGATACTTCAGAGTATGCCTCAGTATACTTCAGAGGAGAGCCTACTCTTCTGAGAAGAGTTTACTATAACAAGTAAAGCTAAGTGAAGGCCAAGAATTTTGCAAGAATAGGGACTGCATTTAGATACAGTGCGAGACATTCATTTCATGCTATTTACCTATCAAACCTTGTGTTTAGAATTTGGTCTTTTCAGTTTAGGGAATTGTAGGAAAGGTGAAGTTTCTGGTTTTTTTAACCAAGAGTTAGCTACAAAGACTAGCAGCAAAGGAGTGAGATAGATGCTTACATGTCTGTGCATTTTGATTACATTTCTGGGCTATGGTTTGATTTTAATTCCTTACAATCATGTTTAGTAAAAAGAAGAGATATTACTGTTTTGTCTGTCCTGTATTTGCTTTTCATTGTTTTTATATTTTAATTTCAGCCATTTTCACTCTTACATTGAAACACTGTTGCCTTTTCTTTTGCTGCAGTCTTCTAGATCATACACCATCCCACTCTTCCTGCAATACTGTCTTGACTCTTTGTTCTATCTTCATATACTTAATCGCTTTTTGCCCTTTAAGACTCTTAGTTCTTCAGCGTTTTTCTTGTGTTTTTTTCTGTCTCTTACATCCAAATTCTTTATTCCTGCTGTGCTCAAGTTTTGGAAATATCCTTATTAGTCAAGAAATATGTCCACACTTGCATTCTTCCAAGTCTATGTAGTGAGATATTTCCTTTCTCTTGCCACTGGCTAGGGAATGGGAGTTTCAGTTGCTAAAGTGCTTTCTTCACTTCTCCAAAATCTGTCCTAAAGATGTGTTCTTCGCCACACATTAAAGAAGAAAGCAGAGCTGGAAGTCTACTGGTGACCTAGGAATCATGATGTCTTTGTTGCCCTGCATGTACTGTGGTGATCTGGAAAGGAATAGCAGCAATTAAGGACATCCATCATAATTCCTGTTTGAAGTTGGATGTCAACAAGTGTTTTGCTGTTCCTCAGAAACAGTATTAGTAATGTCTGCCTCTTTTCCTCCCCAAGTCTGTGTGGACATGGTCTTATTTTAGAAAGATACTAACTTTCTCTTCTGCTTAGTGATTCTCTTTTAACTTCCTTCTAATTGTTTTCTTCTCAGACTTCTTGCTTACCCATGAATCAGTCTGTGTGTTGAAATAATATCTGATGCTATTGAGCTGATACCAAGTCAATGGAGAATCATTTAGATCAGCAATATTTGAACTAAAGTCAGTGGAGTTACATCAAATGTAAGTTAGAGCATGAGCAGAGCTTGACCCAGTAGCCCAGATTCCAGTCTTAAGTTTTGCTGGGACAAAGTCAACATATTTCAGTTATGTATTCACAATTCATTGCCGTGTAAATGAGGTGAGAATCTGAATGCTTTTCTTTTGGCAAGGAAAAGGCAAACTTGCAGAGCTGGGATTTGGCAGTTGGTTTTTGAATATTTAATTTTAAAAGGTAGTTCTTTCTGATTAATGATATTTATATGCATAAATGTGCACAGTTATTGATTGGGGATTTTACATAATTTTTTGTAATTTATTTTTTAGCACTTTGCAGTTCATCTTTATGGTATAGGATTAGGTTTGACCTTCAAATATTTCAGCATGTACTGACATAGTATTTTGGATTTTATGTAATCATGGAGGTAACTTTAATAAACCACAACTGATTTATGCACCAGTGAAATATATCTATTTATATATATATAGTAGAATATCTTTCTTACATGTTTTGTACTGTATCTTTTATATTAGCTGCTCAGTGCACTATTACTTCATGCAGATATTCACAGAACCTTACGGATTACAGCACGTGATTTGTAACTAATAATGTCTTAATGCAGATGTTTAATGCTTGATGGAAAAAGACAACATGTTCCTAAAATGGTTTCTTTTCAGTATGTGTACAGAGCCTTTTAAAACTAAGGGAGCTAAACTTTTAACATGGAAATTACAGTACCCACTAGCTCCTGTCTTTCAGCTCGATTGTAAGCGTCATTGCTTGTAACTGTAGAGATTCTGATCTGCCCAAATGGTGTTGGTTTGTGGAGATCTCAGTTAATTAGGAATTCTTGACCTCCTTACAATAAAGTGAGATTCAAACTAAGAATTATGCAGGAACCATTACCATGGTAAAAGTTGCTGAACATCCAGGATCTGACATTAAAAAGCTTTTATATTGTTTCACTGAGCAATAAAAAAGGCTGTGAAATGGCTAAAGGTAGAGTTGCTATTTTTTTTTCACTGTGCCAGACGTGAAACTAAAATAAAAGCATATTTCTAATGTTATGCTAGAAGGCCTTTGTTTATACTAGAATTTACTTTAAATTGACATTTAAACTCAGGGAAGTTTAAACACTCAGGGAAGTACTGAGATAAGCTGTTGAACAGTTTGGTGAGCAGATTAGTCGGGCTACTGGAGAGGAAACACTGCAGGGGGTGTTTTGGTGTGAGGCAAGGTATATCATCCAGTCTGTTAAATAATCCTGTTTGTGTTGAATTTGGTAGAAGTTTGACCAATGGCCAGGACTATGCTGCAAATGAGCACATTGTTCCCAGGCAGAGCCTGGCGTCTGTGTTGTGCTTGCTGCATCTGCCTACTGTGCCAGATGAAGTGGGAGCCCTCACAAAGCTGGTTCCTGCAGAAAGGTGTTCGGGGACCAAGTTGAGTTTTTTGATGGGGGTCATGGGAGCTCACTGTCATGACAGACAGAGGCTGCTGTGACACATTCGCATGGAAATACATGTGTGTCTGAGTACCTTAACCTGTGCAAGGCAGTCCTCAAACTTTCCACTGCCTTTGACTAACAGCTGGATTTCTCCCATGCAGCAATGAAGAAAACCATTCATTTCAGTGGGAGCAAGATCCCTGGGGGCAGCAGGCAATGCCAAGAAAACCTGTGCACAGGTAGTTGGAAACAATTCTACTTCAGATGGTTCTTGCAGGAATTACTCTTTCTTTTTTGACTGCTGGCAGAAGCAGTAGAAATCTATTTCTTTCCTAGTGTGCAGCCAATCTTTAAACATGTTTTTTCAAAGATTAAAAAACTTCCCTAAGTTTTCCAGGTAGGAATGACCAGTACACTTGCTACTGGCTCTTTATTCAACACCATTCATACAGAGGTCTAGTTTTTTGGTCTCTTCATTGGACCATCCATGATAAGTTGACAATTAATTATCATCATGGAGACCCGCTTTGTTTGCAGCTGTTTGAATGCCTAAAAACTTGCAAATGGTTGGTAAAGTTTGAAGCCATTGTCAGACAGATGACAAAATGTATCCTTTCTGTCATCTTTTTAATTCAGCCCTCCTTTTCCAGTTGCATATTTAACATTTGAAATAATTTGAAAGTTATTAATGAATGGGGCAGCTAAGTACTTTGTCTATGTTTGTTTCAAAAGAAAACCCCAGAAGCCTACCTGAAGGTTTTTAGTATTTTCCTCTTCTTGTTCTTCCTTCTCATCATTCTCTATGGCTTCTCTTAATCTTTCCAATTTCCAGTGGCTCTGTCTTTCCTTCTCTTCTGTTCTTGAGAGAGCTCAACATCCTCCTTTGTGAGCTGTGGTAATCTCTTTTCTCCGTAGGGTACAAATGTGCAGAGTCTTTGAGTATCCTTTTGAAAGGCTTTGCTGTCATTAGGTGATGGTGTAAAGTAATCCAGATTATAATGTAGGCTCACATTGTGCCAGGTTTTTTCATCTGATCTCCACAGCAAGAGTTGTCTTGGGTGGTTGTAAGTATTGAGAAATAAAAATACAACATTATAGGGAGCACAGAGATCATACTCGTACTGTGTATTTCACATGTTTCACAGCACATTTCATAGAATCATAGGATGGTTTGGGTTGGAACGAACCTTAAAGATCACCCAGTTCCAACCCCTCTGCCATGGGCAGGGACATCTCCCACTAGACCAGGTTGTTCGAAGCCCCATCCAACTGCACCTTGAACACTGCCAGGGAGGGGGCAGCCACAGCTTCTCTGGGCAACCTGTGCCAGTGTCTCACCAACCTCACAGGAAAGAATTTCTTCCTAATAGCAAACATACATCTACGCTCTTCCAGTTTAAAGCCATTACCTGCTGTCCTGTCACTTCATGTCCTTGTAAAAAGTCCCTCTCCAGCTTTCCTGTAGCCCTTTCAGGTAATGGAAGGCCCTCCGGGCTGCAAGTGGACGCTGCCAGCTCATGTTGAGATTCTCCTCAACCAACACCCCAAAGTCCTTTTCCTCAGGACTGTTCTTCATTGTCCCACTTCCATGGGAATGTGTATCTCCAAACTTTTGAAGCTGGCTTCCATTTGTTCTGTTTTTCTTTTGTACATGCAAACTAAATCTGCTGTAAAAATACAAAATGATGCATTAGTTGGAAATAAATACAGCTGTTTAGTTTCACAAGCATGTAGACTGTATGATCGAACATGTAGAAGAAGTCACTGTTTCTTAATCAAACCTCAAGGTCAACTGGTTAACTTATTTTCATAAAAAAAGATAGAAAGAGCCCACATTGGAGTGCGTATTGTTTTGATATGGACGTGCCATATCCTTCTAATTTTAATAGCATTGTTCTATGATTAGCTGTATTTTTGCAGCTGCAAGGAGTGTGGTACCTAATCACCTGTGTTCTGGCCTGGAGCAGAGTTGCAGGCAGTGTAGAGCCAAACTGCTTTCATTTTGGAGGGGGCAATTCCCCCATATTCCCTAGAGGCAGCAATTCACGGCAGTGTTACTAAGCAAATTATGTCTTAACAGGGAAAACTCCCCTCATCGAATATGCACTTCCACTGAAACTTTGTTCCTTGACTGTATTGACAAGAACAACCATATAGGATTTCAGGGAACTATCTGATACTCAAGTAAGTAGAGGGTGAAGTCATGGGCTTCTTGGGATGGCTTTGATTTTTCCTTAATGTAAGCAGTGTAGGGCTCACTCCTCAGTTATGTCCGGAAAACAGAAAAAGAAATCCTGATTTTGTCCTGAGATTTTATTTTAATACTGCTATTTCATTGATATCATTGTATTTACTGCTGTGAGAGCAGGACTGGGCTGCTATGCCACTGCACAAACCTGAGGCCAGATGCTTTGGCAAATACATTTGAAATGTCTTCCACTGTCATTCAGAGCCCCGTGTTCCTGTCTTCCTTAGATTACAAGTTCAGCTTAAAATTAGGAAGAGAGCTACTGTGCTGGTATTAAAGTACAGAACTTCATCTTTTACTTAAATCTATTTTTCATGTGTTGAAAAAAGTAGTACTCTAAACGATAGCACAAAAATGCCTTCTGCCATAACAACATCACGTTATAAAAAAAAGTTTGCAGCAATCCATCAGCAAGCTGTCTTTTCTCTTTCTCCCCTCTAATTCTTCATGTTGAAACTGTTTTATATTTCTTGTAAATAATAGACAATAATTGGTTTTATTTCCTAGTGCGACCATAACATTTTGGCCAACCTATACTTACAAAAAATGTGCTCGACAGACTTACTTTTAACAGGCCAATGAAGTTTTATAATTCATTATCATTGTGTCTTTCACTCTCCTTCAATTGATCACATACATTAGTTCATTAGTAATTTTGCAGTGCATTGGAAAATAGGGCAATCTTGGAGTTCCTCACCTGTTATCTGTTGTTATAAATGTTCTTACTGTTGCTTTTGTTTTCTGCTAAATTAAACTCCTTAACTATATTTTTATAGCATCTTGAATTCCCCCCCCAACCTGTTTGTAATAGTTTTATTTCTGTTTAATTAATTTAAATGTGTATGTGTGTTTAACATGTACATTCAATCGTGTGTGTATTCAGATCAAATTACTACATATTTGGCTGTTGGCATATCAGGCCATGCTTCATCTACTCGGAATTTAAAACAGAAAAAGTTGGTTGGTTGAATTATGAAGTAAGCTGTGCTGATTTTCCAAACTGCTGGGATTTGAAGGGTGTGTTTTGCTTTGGGACTTCTGTTTGTTAGCCTGGACCATCTGGATTTCTTGTCAGACCTATGAAGCAGAGTACACAAGAATGTTGAAATGGTTATGTCACATTTTAAGCCCAAGATTTTCCCTTTTTTGCTTTTTACTAGGGTGTGTCGTTTTCCCATGAATTTGATTGCTGTATTTGGACTATGGCAGATGTGGATATTGTGTTACATGTTCATTTACTTGCTTCTGAAATGTTTGGTCACACTTTTTTTCTGAAAACTTCACACATCTCTGATCATTGTACCAAATCTGCTTTGTATGCCTGTAGTGAATTTTGATTTTTTCACCTGTTGGCGCAATTGTGATGTCAGGTACTGTGTTTTATACATATGCTTTTTAATCATGATCCACATAAAATATGCTTCAATAAATCTTGCTGTTACAGGAAAATTGTGATATCGATTAAGCTGGTAGGTACAATTATTTTAAAGAAAGTCTTCAAACAATATAAATATTAGATTCATGAAAATGCTTTACCAAGTAGAAGAACATACTGAAGTTGTGATGTATTGGATGTTTTTCTGAGTGGTAGCAAGCTTGCCGTTGAAATACTGTAATACAGGGTTTGCAGCCTCTGCAGAGCAAGAAGTTACTATCTAGGGAGAACAACCAAAAAATGAAGCTGAGTAAAGGCAAAAATTAAAATAGCCATTTACACTGCCCAGGACATTAGAAAGTCAACAGGATAAGACATAACAAATTCTTAATGTTCTTAATTATCCAAATTAGTGTAAAAATGTAAACAAGGGTTCATTTTTTAGTTAACATGAACTGTTACTTAACAGTATCCTTGTAGAAGTAAAGTCTTTATTTTGTTCTTTTACATTATTTTGTTCTTTTACATGAGAAAAAAAAATACAAACAGCATGTAGTGGTTATATGTATCTTGAGATATTGTTATTTCTAATTTCCCCATTTAACATACTGCAAGAATAAAAAGTTAATTTTGTAGTTTATTTTATAATTCTGTTACTATTTTAAAAGTAAAATTAATTTAAAGATCACCTTTGAGGTTGAGTAATTGATGTTTTTCCTACATTATGTTAGTAACCAGGCTCTAAAGCAAAAATACAGAGCACATAATAAGCAGTTCTTTGTATATTGCAGTTTCATGAGAATGGTTGCAAAAAGTGACAAAATTCTGATTTCTGATATTTAGATAATTCTATTGAAAGACCTTTTTGGCAATGTGTTTTAGCTATGAAAAGCCAATATAGTGTGCAGGTTCCTAAACCAAGTGTTCTCTAGCTAATTTGTTGAAGGTGGCAGATACTTTAGATTTAAATGATAATGTTTTCTTTAGCTTCTGACTTACTATCCAGAGCTCTAGGACTTTCATCATCAGAGCAGAGTAGAGATGTCATTAAAGTCTATGAACAGAGAATGGATTTTCAATTAAAATAATCCCCTCAAAACATAAAACTGCAGTTCATAGTGCATGATAAAAGATGAAAGTGGGTAAAGAGAATAGAAGGGTACATTTGAAAGAGAGCTGAAAATAAATTCAGATTAGAGTTCTTGTTTGGTACACAGGTTGATACTGTGTTTAACATGAACAGCTTGCTCTGGTAGTTGAAAAACAGTAATTTAAAAACACCTTGTGTGGTTTATTTAAGTAATTTGCTTTTCTACTGTAGTTTCCAAAATCATAGCTTATTCCCATTACGCCATTCTTATGCCATTATTGTGTCTTCATTTTTCCTTGTCACAAACTTCAGATATATTTCCCTACTACATTGCAACTGAAATGTTGCAGTAAAATCTTGGAATAAGTTAGAATATGAACGTGGCAGTGTCTTTCATACCTGCATTCACTCTTGCCACATGAAAGTCCTGTGGTATTTACACATGCAGAGAAAACAAAGTATTCAACTGGCTGTTCTAGCCATGTTCTTTCTAAGGGAGCTGATATGCAAAAGGAAAATATGCAAGTATGTGTTGGGAACCACACACTAATTACACCACAGGTCATATTTCCTCAAGAATTCTTAAATAACTAATATTAGGTATGAGAAGTTAGAGAACAGAAAGTGATGAAACTCTTTGCAGCTGAATGGAGAATTGGTTGTGAAGTTTCTTGATGACTAGTGTGATCCCACTGAAGAGTCACTACATTTTCCTCTTGAAAGGTTTTAGTGCAGTTTCAGTGCCTACAGCACTGAAGTCAGTGATGCCTCAGGAATGGATGAATCATCCCTGCCTCAGGAAACATGATCCAAAAAAACAGCTAGTTCTATATAAACCTATAAAAACTGGATAACTTCTTTCAGTTTGTTGTCAGCCCATGCTGAATTTTTGTAATGTCTTTACTCTAGTATACTTCCCAGCATAGACTTTGCTGCCTAAACCAGAATTCCCCCTTCTTTTTCTAAAGATACCTGTAACCTGTAATTTCTAAAGATACATGTAACCATTTTCAATGCTTCCTGGTGAGACGTAGCATGATGCTGAGGTCAGAGATTGTAAGTTAGCTCACACTTTTCTGCCCGAGGTGGTCCCAGAGTGAATGTCAGTAGAACTATCCATGTCAGAGATTCCTGTTCCTGGTGCACTTGTAGCTAATTAATGTATAGTCCTAGGAAGTTGCTTCACTTCTGTGAAATGTCTTAAGACTCCTAGGAAAAATCCAAGTGCTATATGTACCTGTACAGATTAACTATTAGAATTAGAACAAAATGTGAAGTCTTGATAAGTCTGTGCTTTGCAGGAGAAAACATTTACATAAGACTCACATTTTCATTCAGAATCAGAACAGTGTATGTTGCCTTAAATAAGAGAGACAAAAGCTAAAGTATGAAAGAATATCAGTATTGGCTTTCTTATGGTAAGCTCTGAGGTATAAACTCTGTGTTGTAATATAGCTGTCTATCTGTCTTGGTGAAGTCTGTCTCTGGGTTCCAAGTAGCCTAGTGATAGATACCTCAGTCCCTGATGGGTCTTGTGAAGGCTTCTGCCATGCAAGCAGTAACTGTTATTTCTAATTGCTCAGCTGTCTCATTTTTCAAAACGTGTACTGTTTTTTAAATGTGATCCAAATCATCAACTCTGCATTTGTTTGCTTACGAGAGTATGAATCAAAATCAGGTAGGTTGAGTGTGAATTGCCTGAGTATATCCTTTCTTCAGTAACGACCAGGCATTTGAGATACGGCTTTTGAAGCAAAACATGCAGAGACCATCTTTCTTCTTGCTGTGTGGTATAACAACTTACCTTTTCCTATATGTCAGCATTGGTTTTCCCTTGGGAGTTTGCATAATCTCTTTACAGGTAAAGAATCACACTTTATCACTCTTCATCGTTTTAAATAAAGCATGAAGGGTCACGTGCCTCTTCAAGAGGAAGGCAAAGATTTATCATAACTGCTTTTCCTTTCTAAAGAGGACTCCCAAGTTTCCATTCCCCGATGCTATTTCACACTTTGTTGGAATCCAAATGTATATATAACCCTGTTGCTGTTGAACTTGGCTATTCTGGGACCCAGGTGAAGTTGTTGCCTGTCACTTGAAAGTAGTGGCATTGCCTCTGAGAGCAGTTGTTCCTAACTATGGGGCTCTTAACATTTTTTGCTTCTGGGTTCTGGTCTGAACTTTGTCCATGGTGAGAGCAACTGTAACCACTAGTGATTTTTAGATGGCCCATCTGAAATCAGTTTGATCAGTGATTGTCAGGACACAAATGCTTATGCCAGGAAAGGGCAGCCTTTGGCAGATGAAGCAGAGAGGCTGAGGATTGATGGCAGAGAGACCAAGTTATCCTGTCATCAGTCTAATTACAAAGGGTTTGATTGTCTCTAGAAGGGGAGTGGAAATTCCAAAAACATTTCTGATGTTTTTTTCCCCATCTGGAGACAGGTAGGTATTGCTTCAGGTGCCGTAAGTCAGGCTACTGTGAGATTTATTTCTTTAATATAGAATATAAATGTAATTTTAACTCCTGCATTCATAGAGAATTCCCATCTGCACGTTGCAGGATGCAAAGAGTCGCTGCAGAGCCCTGACTCTGACCCCAGACAGAGCACAGTGCTGTATTCCCCTATAAAATAAATCAGGGGGATTTATTCATCTGAGTTTTTTGTCATCACAGCAGTTACAGACAGGAGAAATCATGGGTGTGTGTGTGGTCCTGCCTGGAGTCACGTCCTTCTCTCACTCAAATAATTTTACCTGCTTCAGTATTCTAGGGAAGGCTGCTAAGTGTACCACATTAAATTGTCCCTGAGTAATGCGTAACTGCTTTCTTTAGCATTCTGAAACTTTTTGTTATTGCCATCTACACATTGCAATTGCAAGTGCACAGCTCGGTGCAGCCTGATTTTCCCATGTCTTTACTTGCACTGCATTTGTGTTTATGTGATATGACTGTAAAATGCTAACAGATCAATCTGTCCAGTACTGAATATATTTGCATGGGATGCAAAACCATGAGGAACTCAAAATCAATAGAGATTGAGAAAGGTATGAGTCAGTTCCTTTAACCAATTCACATCAACTAAGAGACCAACTTAAATATTTGTCATTCGTAAGTACTACTGCTCCCTACTATTTGGTAATGGTAAATTTTAAAGCTTGAAATTCACTCTCAGTGAACATTAGTAGTAGTAAACATCTTAGGTCTTGCCAGACATTTAACATAAAAAGGAAATGCCACAAAATGAAGTAATGCAATTTTAATTTCAAAACTAGTTTTTTTGTGGTGTTTAATCCGTAATAGCCAGATTTCATGTAAGACGTGCATTTATCCGTAGTTTGATTTTTTCTACAAAATGATCTTTTAGGAGATTATGTAGGTGTAAAATAGTTCTATATATTACAGTTTTAGTCATGTGTTACTAACTGAGTAAAATTATCTCATTTTTTCCTACTAGTATTGAATGAGTTTATGTGTGATATATACTTTGAAACTTGCTTTAGAACCCGGATCAGTACATTTAATTTAACAGGTCTAGCTTGTTTTAAATTTAGGTCCCCAATGTCTTTATCCTGGTGAATTGTTATTACTGTATTGATCTTTATTTTGCAAGTGATGGTGGTCCCTAAACATACATTTTTTTCATTAAGCATTAAAAGAAATATCCCTGGGTGTGAATATTAGTTAATTTTTTAGCAATGATTGCTTGGCAATTTGAAAGGAAATTGATACCAGATGGCATTGCTAGTGATACAAAACATCAGAAATCTGTTGTAATCATACTCTTGAAAATGAAGTTTCATTTTTAAATTGACATCTGTAGAGAGATCCTGCATTATGCTTGCTTTCTCATAAAAATTTAAATGGGTGAGCAGCTCAGGACTTAATTTTTTCTTCATTTTGCAGGCTGGTTAGGTAACTTAGCTGTTTCAAGTTGTTACATCTTCCTTCCTTGGGTTTTGCTACCACATCACAAAAACATGGAGAAATTGGCTGGTAAAGTAAGAAAAGTTGGTACTGTCTTAACAAACCAAATTCTAGTGCCTCTGGAAACTGTACTGGAGAACAAAACAATCTCAACCACTCTGTCAATGAACCGTATACATTATTTAAATGAGTTTCTGTTTCCACCTAAAGTAACTTGACCAAGTGGAGGGAACAGCCAGAAAAACCCAAGGACGCCAAGGCAGTGCAACATCCCCTCCCTGCAGAACCAGGTACCCCCTAGGGATAATGGGCTCCTCTGGTTACTGGTGTGGTCCAGCCACCGCCCCTCCTGCAAAAGCCAAATGAAGCTGTTACATGTTTGCTGCTTCCTGCCATCTCTATTCTGAGTTGTCTTATCTCTGTGGCACAGGGCCCAGTTTAAAGCCTCCCAAAGGAGTGTGTGCCCAGGCATGCTCCCAGTGATGAAATAGCACAGTAGGCTTTTGTGATGATGAGTGTGCTGCGCAACCTCCAACTACTGCTATTTGCTAAGGATCCAGGCTTGCTTCTTTGCCCCTTTCCTGCTTCTTGTTGAGCCTTAAAGAGGAGGAGGGAAGGGAGATACTGCAGGAGGGATTCACTTATGCTGGCTCCCAGCCCAGTGCTAAGCACTCTCCAGCAAGCTGGCTTATCCGCCTCGCATCCATCCCTCCTCTGCAAGTCCACGTGACTGCATGACTGAAAGGTGAAAGACCAAAATTTTGTTATTTTTAATAATCTTAGCAGTGCTGTAATGAAAACCTAGCTCCATAGCTTTTACATTTCTGGTAGCATGCAGCAAATTGTACTGTCTTTAATCCTCTCCCTGGCAAAACTCCCACTGACTTCAGTGGGAGTTTTGTCTGAGCATGACCAGAGTTAGAATTTCAAGTTTTGGTCCTATATTAATATAAACAAGAAAGAGAAATGGATTTTATAGATTTTCAGTTAAACATTAGGAGGCATGAAACCATCATTCCCTGTAATGTAGTGGTGCAAATATGGGCAATTACCTTTTTGGCATTGCCTCTTGGGAATAATACAGATCTATTACTTTAACCCATTCCTAACATAATTCATGTGCAGCCATGTATTATAGATGCTGCCTCTCAGTGACACAACTAAGTGCCATAGCAGCACAAGACTTCATTTGCCAAAAAGGTTGTAATCATTCTTAATACAAAGACTGCAGTCCTGATTCCACTGTCATTTGTAGGGATTTTGCACCATTATCAATTTAATAAATTACTCTTGTATGATATGAAGGGAATTAGACACTCAATATTGCCGTTTCACTTTTTCTGTTGATAGAATTTCATGCTTCATGTTTGATTTCAGTCTTTTGCCATATCCCCAGATTTGTTTTTCTCTAATTTTTGATGAACTGGCTAGTTGGAGCCTAGCCTATT
This sequence comes from Aegotheles bennettii, assembly GCA_013398125.1. Lineage (NCBI taxonomy): Eukaryota > Metazoa > Chordata > Aves > Caprimulgiformes > Aegothelidae > Aegotheles > Aegotheles bennettii. The sequence goes on from VZRW01010459.1 coordinate 81,353, forward strand.
ATTTTGGATTTTTTTAAAAAAAAAAAGAAAAGAAAAAACTTATGGCAAAGTCAAATAAGGAAAGAAGATGTAGAAAAATCTTCGAGGAAAATGGATTCTTTCCAAAGATTGCAAAAATGAAAAACATTCAGTTTGCTGAATTTATGGTAGAAATGTGAGGACTCCAGAGAACTAAATGCTAAGTGATTAAGTTCTTGCACAGAGATCTAATTCTTGGTTATTTAGTATTGGTGTGCTTTCAGTGAGGATGTGCATTCTTTTTGAACGTGGGGAGTGCACTTGTCTTCCTTTTGCAGTCTGGTGCTTTGAGACCTGTTTATACGTGACCATTGCAGACTCCAATTTTGAATCTAGTCCAGTGCAAGAGAGGATCGTGGCTGTGCATGGTTGAGTTTTGTTTTGCAGTCTCTGAAGGCAAGATTATTTTTACAGATCAACTCAGAGATACACTAATGAGGGTAATTTATATGATCTACTTTAGTTGGTGCTAATGTTCTACATGTGTTCATTAGATTTATGCAGAATTACAAAACCATTTTATTCTGCTTTGTAGCATTTGTTTCTAAGGGTGGTCAGGGATAAGGGTGTGTTACCAGATTCCTTTAGCAGTTCTTTTTTGAGATTATTTCATTTCCATGCAAATTTGTTCTGATAAATCTGTTGCTAAGAAACAGCCATAACTGATTTTTTTGTAAGAGAGGAAGTTACATTGAAAATAAGTGAGCGTCACCCTAGAATACTTGAGTTTAACTAGTACTAATGCTATTTGATGCTAATATATAAATTACAGCACGACTGGCGGCCATGTGGACAACTGGGAACTGAGTATTACAAGGTGATAGGAAGCTGTAGAGTTGAGAAATCCAGGGAGATGTTAGAATAAAGGAGGATAAATGAACTAGGTGGTCAAAAGAGAATCAGTTAAGAAGAGAGAGGCAAAACTCTTTATAAAAAAGGAAGAAGTGAGTAAATAAGCAGAGGAGGCACATCAGAAAAAAAGCTAGGGGAGAATACTTCGTAAAGTATTCAGAAGTAGTAGAAGAAGCAGAAGTAATTTATGAATGTATTATGTGCAGCATCCTGAAAAGAGGGAAACACTGCTTTATTTAGAGCCCTGCAGAATAGAAACAGTGATACTGTTTTAGCATATTTTAGCAAAGCCTCATTATGGTTTCATGACCAGTTTTGTGAACAGTTTCACAATCAATGCATCCATTTTCAAATCTGCTGTAGCAAAACTGCCAGAGCTTGGTTTGTAATGTGGCCACCTCTGGGACAGCTGACCTAGCTGGTACGGTGCAAATAACTTTGAATGTGGCACATCTTCTTGCTTGCCATAGAGGCAGTTTCAAGGAAAACTGGCAGCAGAGGGGTGGCAGGAAGAATCTCCAGCAGATGAGGCACCATGTGATAGGGAGGAGGTGTCTGTAAATGGCGGTAGAGGATCAGCATCTAGAGGCAAGTCCTGTGAAGCTAGTCCTGTAGCTTTTGAGTGATGCTTCTGGGACAGAAATTTGACATGTTGTCTTTCTATCCATGAGTGTCGTTCGCTTCACTGTTAATTTTTAGATCTGTATTTGAAGAGGATTTTGAGTATGTAAGGCTTCATTGCCTTAGAAATCATGCTTCAGGAAAGAAGGGTATTGTTCGGAGGCAATTCTGCATCTTTGATCTGAAGCTGTATTGGCAGGAATATTCCTCCGAACAGCCTGTGCAGCTCCCTCCCATGTCCACAGATTAATTGTTTTTTTAGACAATGTCCCAAGATATCTAACTGAGCATAATCCAGAAGCCTATAGCCATGGCAATGGAAAGTGATTAGTGGAAAGCAATGGTTTTGCTTTTCTTTATGATTTGTTAGAAGTACACAGAACCAGCAGGTGCTGGAGTGAGTTTGTTGCTAAGGCTATTCCACATTGGACAACATGGCAGATGCTTCACCTTGGTATCACAAGAATTTCTAGTCACGCGTTATTGCTGAGCACCAGAAATCTTCGCAGAAGAAGGTTCTGGCCAGTCTCTTGGCAACCAGCAAGGTTTTCTGACTGTAATCTCTGTTTGAAGGCTAGGGTTGTGTATAGTTGCTGTGCACTCTAGGGACAGGGGCTGTAGAGAAAGCCACTGAAGTGGTTTCACTGTTGCTAAGTAATCTAATACAAATTGGAATAAAATGTCAGCCACTGATGCTCAGGAAGGAAAGTAAGCGATCTTTTGCTTTGTGCTCACTGAAGGCTGGTTTTGTACAGTCTCTCTTCTGTGCTGAATCCTCCTGCCCTTCCAGCAGCCCTCTTCCAAAGGCCAGATACTGCCTCCTGAGCGTGTGCAAAACTTGGGCCAGCAAGACCCAAAGCCTGTTCATCTAAGGAGCTGGTGAACTACTCTACAAGAAACAGATGGTGGAGTGTTCACCATCTTCCCATGGCCTCCTCTTCAGGTATAGGTGGGCCTTTGAGTTTTGTTTTTAAAACCTGCTTTCAAGGATGGGGAATGTGTGGAGATGAAGAGGAGCCAGTCCAAGTCAGTGCAAGTCCAAGAAACCTTTAGTTGGGCTGCAAGATCATCTCAATGAGAGCTGAGTCAACAACAAAACTAGATTTATGCAGATTTCTGTTGTTTACAGTTTGCGCATGATGTTTGGGTTGATTGTGTATAATAATTTAGTTCTGCTTCTTTGCAGATTGTCGCATTTAAGGTTAGCTAGTGTGGCTGTAAATGAAAAATTAATTGGAAGCTATTATGCTGGAATGCTTGTTGAGAACAAATTTAGAGGTATATTTCAATGCAGGACAGTGTTGACTGAATAGTTCATGCAGTTTGGGGAGCCTGTAAGATCTTCCACTCACAAAAAATGACAAACGATGTAAGGCTTTTTGTTACAGTGTCATGTAGTTAAAACTTCCACTAATGAAAACTGTTCAGAAACAATTAAGAGGGAAAAACGCATTGAAATAATTTGTATGTAGATAATGCAATTAAATAATATGTGGTTTAGTAGAATAACCCACTGTAGACTGTGGATTTGTACATCACTGGTGTGCTTCTCACCTGACTAAACCTATCCTGATTATGCAGCCTGGAAAAGTAATATGCTAATGCCTTGAAATGCATGTACTTTATTGATATACGCTATGTATTTGTTGAGCTACAGGCCTCATTCATTTCTGATTAGACATAAATCAACATCTGAAGAACCTAAAGTGTTTTCCGTAAGACTAGTCAAGGTCTACATTTTTGCCATTATGGAAGATTAGGGTTGAAGGGGGACCTGGGAGATTCTTCCTTGTCCAAAGCCTGTATCAACTATACCTGTATCCTTTCCAACAGATATTTTCCTGATGTGGCTTCAAGATCTCCAGCAGTGGAGATTTCTGAGTCTTGTATGAGCAATTCCAGTGCCTCAGGATGTTTTCCTAACATTTTACCTGTCTTTTTTGATGCACTTTAATCATGCAACTTTTCATTCCTATCCAGCATAGGCACGAAATAAAAATTGTTCCCTTCCATTGGAAGGCTATCCTTGTGTACCTTCTCATACCTCTGTTTAGGATAAAAAAAATCCCAATTCTTCTTTTTTTACTTAGTTCTCTGAGTATGTATATATTTTACATATCATGTTTTCAGCTGATTTGATTGGATGGGAGAGGCCTGTACATAGTATCTCTGTAACCCCAAGAAATAATCAGGGAGGGTTTAAAGAAAAGAAATAGTTTAATTAGAAATACTTTTAAAAAAACCCAAACCACACACAAGCAACAAATACAAGTTTAATATCAGGGAGCACTTCTCCACAATCTAGTGTATCTGCCATATCATTTAACCATGTCTAACTAAGCAGCATTTGGAAAATTATTCAAGTTGACTACTCCAAATAGTTTTGCTGTTCTCTTAGATGAAGACTGATTGCCAGAGCAGCATGGGGAAACTTGTGTTGCTTCTGTACACATTGTATTTATCTTGTAGGCAACAGAGGACCTCATTCCCAGACCTAGAAATGGAAATGCTAACACTTAGATTATTTATGCAAAGTGTGGAGGGAAGCAATTGTTAATTAAATAGTTTTTAAATTAAATGAAAGGCAACAAGGATTTAATTTTGGGTGAATTATTCCTTTTTGCTTGATGCCAAGAAGTGCATTCCAGCTGATCTTTTTTCTTATTGCAGTGATTTTTCACTGTAGTATTTTTGAAGGATTGTAATTTTACCCACGTTTCCGAGATATCCAGACCTGCAGGTGGCTATAATGAATGGTCTTGGTGATCTATATTAAAAAAGATAAATCATGTTTTCTTTCCTTCTTTCACATTTTCTGCTGCCTTGTATCCTTACTTCTCTGTCTCATATATTCGTATTGATTAATACATCCCTGCTAGATTTTTGTCTCAGGTCTGTGTTTCATTTGACTACCAATAATGAGAGGCCATAAATTCCTTATTCCTTACAATAGGGCACATCATCTGAGCTGCAGATACTGGAAACATGTCCACAAAGCACTGGGCAGCTGTATAGCCACCATTTATCCTACAGCTGAAGAAGAGCTCCAAGTCCCAAAAGGCTCCGTGGTTCAACAGCTGGGGCTGGCAGTCCCTTCTGGGTCCTGGTCATGACTTCAACAAAGCTCCCACCTGCAGCGCTAGGCAAATCAGTATGCCATGCAGAGCTCCTCCTGTTGTCTCCAAATTGGGATTAGTAGTAGCCTCTACCTCACCAATGACAAATTTTGGGGATTTATTGGTTATGGTGCGGAAGAGTTTGAAGATGTGTACCAGATTGCTGTTGTGAGATCTGTTATACAAATGCCTCCCACTCTGGCTGAAAGAAGAAAAAATTTGGCAACCTTTGTGCCGCAGGCTGTGGCTTTGCTTATGGCGTCCCTGGGGAGAGCTGGCCCTGGAGTGAAGCTGGGGCAGAGGGGAGTCACACACCTTTCATCTCGCACAGACAGTACAAAACCAGTATGAATGAGAGACCTCATCCTTTTTCCTACAGGGTTTTTCAGTGCTGCAAAGGAGGTCTCTTGGGTGAACTGTATTGCCTAGATCTAGACACCTGTGTATTTGTCCCTGCATCCTGTTGGTCGCATGGCTTTCAGGGAATGACTTCCATTGTGGGGGGAGTCCCCTAGGTTATCCTAGTGAGCACTCCTTTGGAAACCTTTGTTGCAGAAACTGCGACCTCTGGAACGCTTTAGGCTTGTGTGTTAAGGGATGTGTGAATGCATGCATACAGGGGAGTATGGATGAGGTCCTGAGAAGAAAAGCAGCTGAAAGGAACTGACTAGGATTCTTTCACAGTCATGCTCCAGCATAAAATTGAAGCAAACAAATATGCAGCTGTGGCTGTTAGATTCAAAGCCACAACAAAAAGGCCTGATGAAATACTTGAGGGGCTAAAATATGTGTACAGTCATTTCAGTGGAAATTACCCAGATTGCATGTTTGTTGCTCTCTGGAGGAGTTAGGCATTTGGAATAAGTTTTCTAGCAAGAGGAACATTTAAGGCATTTAAGACAGTGTGACTGACCTTTCAAAGACTAACAACACTGAAAATTTTGTACCATAAAGCTGAATAACATACCTGTTATTTCACTAGTCTCAGAGATCTGCATTACCTAAATTATTCTACAGAGGAAAGAAAATAGTCTGGCACTGTAATGTATTTGCTCTGTATGAAAGCGATATAACAACACAGTTTAGTCTTCTTAGGAAGTTGTAACAAATGAGGAAAGACAAAACATTGATCTTGCACATGAAAACAAAAGCCAACCACCTTCGATTCTTGATCACTCAAATGAAACTGTATGTGAAAGTGGTGTGGCTTCATTGTGATTTTCAAACAAAAGTCCTCACTTTGTTTTGCAATGGTTTTAAGTGAACAGACTCCTAAGGGCTGCTTCTTGAGTTTAAACCTTTATTTTCAGCCACTTACTCCTGCAGGAGACCTCCAAGGAACCCCCTCCTTCTGTTATTCAGGGATTGTAAGAAGTGCATGCTGACATGGAACAGAGACTGCTGTGTGTGGGAAGGTTCTCCAGCTTTCTGTTCTAGTTCCCCTGACTTCTTGGGAGCATGCTCTTGAATGGGAACTGAACTTCTTGGGTAGCGTCAGAAAGTTTTTCTCACTTCACGTATCAAGAAGCAACAGAGTACAAGCTTAAACAAGCGCTAGTGGGTGCAAATCAGTTAAACAGATTAATGATACCTGTCAGAAGATGTGAAATTACTTATCCTCTAAACACCCAAGCCTGGCAACTTTCAGTTTTCTGAGTCACAGACTTAATGTCTACAGTGTGGCTATTGGCTCAGTATGCTGCACCAGGATAGAAGGACATGCACTATTTGAGCTGTGAAAGGCAGTGTGCTTCAGCGGGATGGACATGGGTAAAATGTTACTTGGGGTGATCTTATTCTTGTGTTTCCTCTACCACAAACAAAGGAGAATTAAAGCCATGATACTTGTTTCACAGCTGAGTGTAACAGTGAGATAACTTCACTGAGGCTAAGACTAATGGCTGTTTTCTGGGGAGCTGACAGGGATGGGGATAGGAGACATGAAGGGTCCACTGGAGGGTGGAGAGAGGCAAGAAATGCTATTGCTCTGCACAGCTGAACTGCTGAGATAGCATAGGAGCATCTTGCCTTGAGCTTTCCCTCATCAAAAGCATCAGCAGCTGCAAAGCAGAGACCAGAATTTTAATAAGCCCACTCTAGATTTGCAGAAAAATCTGACTGATTTGAACAGCTCCATCAAGCAAAGTGAGACTAAGCTGGTTTGTCTTTGGGAAGCTTATTCAGCTGGCTTTGAATTTTTTTCTTGTGTACTATTTATGCATTTTAATTCAATTCCATGTATGCAGCATGCAGCATTTTCAAAGACCAATAATATAAAATAATGTTTCTGTAATTGCATTACTTTCTATTATGCTGGGCTCTCTTATCCAGTCTAATAGAATTTCATAAACATGATTCAATATCACAGTTGCACACAGTTGTTGAACTTAGGAATGCAAAGGAATATTCAAAGTAAAGCTTATAGCACCTTAGAAAAGACAGTGATTGAAGAGCTAAGCTATAAAGATGTCTGTTCTGGTAAGAAAGTTGGATCCTAGCTTGATAACAGGAAAAATTGAATATGTGCACTTGCTGAAGCATAAAACTTACCTTTTAATCATGCAGAAAGGAAGAACTTAGAATCTACAGCAAATATGGGAGTCTCATGGGAAAAGAACTCCTGTGTAATTGCTTTTTCAGAACAAGGTATTTAACTAGTGAAAAAATATACCCCCTCCCAAAAGCAAAAAGAAAGAAGATTCAATGTGGCCTTGAAATTCAGCAGAGGTGATGCTGACTGATACGACATGCTCTCACTGTCCTGCTTTTGACTCGATGGTGTGCTATTACTGTGTCCTGGCACAGAAGGGTCCCTGTTGCCAGAGGAAATAAGAAGAGCCAATGCTAGTGCAAGGTCTCCCGAGAAATCTTCCTAGCAGTCAATGTCATTTTTCATTGAAGGAGTCATGGTTATTTAGGCACCATGGGACAAAATCATCTCTATAAACAATCCTCTTTACCTGAGCTGCCTTGTAACACTTGTCTAAGCAGATGCATCCTTGTACCTGCACAGCTCCAACCACAAAGCTAAAATCGTCTTTTTTTTTTGGATAATTATTGCTTCTATTGTTTCCCAGTGTGTCTGAGCCATTAGTAGTGACTTCAGGGATAATGGAGTAATGTGTGATGCATAGAAGTGTGTTGCAAGGAGGATGCAGGGTACTGTAGCCTCTAAGAGGTCTTGTTAGAGCTTGGAGAGCAAACATGCAGAGTAGACTGCTTATATCTTTGACATAGTAGGTGGAGGGAAAAATAGATGAACATGGTGCTTGTTTGTGACCATCTGAACTAAAGCCTGAGTATATGTGCTTGCAAGGCCATGCCAGGTACAAACAAAACCCTTATGTTTTTTCTGATTCTGCACTTGAGAGCCTCTCTTTCTTATTTTTTGCCTGAGCCTGCTTAGCTGAGTCATGCTATTATTCACTCTGGGACTCTTTCTGTACTTTGATACACAGGAAGGTCCATGTGGATTATCGCAGTGGCAGCCGGCAGTCAGATGTGTTGCCACAGCTAACTGCCTAAGTATTAGCAGAAGTCTGAAATACTGCAAAGTAAAATGTAGCCCAAACAAATAGCAGTGTAGATAGGTCTTGGTAGCATGTGTATTAAAACTGCATTAACTCTGATGGTGATAGGAGCGGCAGGGAAGGTTGTATTTTATAATCATGAAACTCCTTCTTCTGGCCAGAAATAGCAGCACACCTTGAGAATAGCTTTATTAAATTCTATTTCTAAACCTAAGGAAGTGCACATTTGTTTGCATCACCAAGGTCAAAGACCGTTCAGAGATGTACTCTTCATGAGGTAGCACGGAGTGGGTGATATTTTTAGGGAGGGATGCTGGCACTAATGAAGATAAACCATGACCCCACCTCAGCAGTGTTTGACTGTCTCCAGTTTTCTGTGGGATGTGCAGTAAGAGAAGTTTGCTGTTTCTGTCTGTCCCCATACCATGTGCCGAAGATCATTCACTACCAAGGTATGGGAGATATTTTGGCTGTATTATAGTTTGTCAGTTTCAAATATAATTGGTTTTCTTACATGTGACCACTTTTTCAGAGAGCTGCTGGTTTTGTACACAGAAGGAATTTTTCTTGGGCCTAGGTCATGCAGAATGGTCAAGTTTTTAGCTCAACATCAAAGACAGGAGAAATTCAGCTCTGCTGTGTGTAGGTCTCATGTTTGTCCTCCAAGGCAGGACACCATTTCTCATCTGTCTCTGGCTTCTGTCTTCTTAATATAAGAAATATGGTCTAAAAGTGAAACCAAGTGAAGATGTTGGGCAGCACATTTGAAGGTGGAGAAGGCCACTGGAGTATTCTTAAAAGCTCAACCTGACTGTGAGTCAGCTACTGAAAATAGCTAATGGCTATTGACAACCCATGATTTTCACTGCCAACAATGACATTTCATCTTAAAATTTTCAGATTACAGATATGACACCAATAGCAGATTTTATAAGAAACAGAATCACTAATAGGTGACTGAGGGTAGTTAACATATTCATTCTGCCTGTGACGAGGAATTCAGTGACCCCATTTCATCTGGATGAAACCACACTTTAAGGTGCTTTAAGAAATTACCCTTCAATTTGAGTTCAGTGCATTTTCAGAAAAGGTCAGCTGTAGCTTCTTGTCAGCACAGGTGGTGTCCTCATCTTGCATCCCAGAAAATGGTTTTGCATTACTAGAATATCAGTCATAGTCAGCTGCAATGCTGGCCTGTAATTGTAATGTGGCTTAGTGCATTCAAAAAATGAAATGTAACTTCATGGTATTTGGATAGTCTGACAAATAAGCAAGTGTGGAAACAGTTTATGTGCCAGCTTGCTCACATTGGTGAAAAGGTCCCAGCAAAGGGGAAGTTTGAAAGGATGTGGGCTCGGCTGTGTCTATACACAAAAATTTCCATCTATTGAATTCTCATTGTCTTAAATAGAGAAGAAATGTACAGAAAATAGGATTTTTGAACCCAACAACTACTTCAAAAGACCATTGCGTGAACTGATTACTTGCTAATAAGTGAGAAGGATCAGTAAGTGACACAGCACAAAGATCCCAGAGTTGAATTTTTCTTAAACTGTTTCATACTGCCAGGAATTGCTTCAGAAATCACCCCATTTTCCAGGCTTTCCTCACCTACACTGGAGAGCTGAATATACTTGGAGCCTTCTTCATACCACATGGAAGACTAGTTTTTACCAGTTAGCCTTATTGAGTAAATAGATCTATAGAACAATTGCCTACTTTTTACCTGAAGCACTTTGAGGTTTATACTGATTGAAACAGTATTTCACCGTACAAAATTGGGTCTTGGAGTAGTGCAGAAATGATCTGATGAACAGAGTGAGTTTCTATTCATTATCCCACTTTAACATCTAGAAATGTGTAATGGTCACTTTTCCTTGCCATTGCCACATGTGTGGTGGAAGCAAACAATGACAAAAGAGCCTCCTCCTGTGCAACAGAGAACAGCAGGGCTGAAAAGGAATTTGAGACATGCTTCTATTAAATTACAGAGCCAAGAGATTTTGCCCATTTGCTGGAAGAGAAGGGATTTGACCCTCATACTAAAGCTATATTATTATAAAAGGACTTCTTCATTTTCCCAAGGAAATGTGTATTTGTTGCCTGCTTTTTGGAGCCATTAGCTTGACATTCAGAAAGCTTAGAAATGTAATGAGGATAAAAAAATGCATGCTTTTTAAAATAGATTTGCACTCTAATGCCATTGCACACAACTCCCATGCACCTGAAAAATGTGTTGAGACTTAGCGTAAGTATCTTGTGTGCCATCTGAGGGGCCCTTTCCCACAGTTTGTTAGGCTCTGCACTTCATTAGAGAAATCTTCACCAAAAACTCTTAATCCTGGCAGCTTTCCTAGTAGAATCAATCTTTTGAGGATCTGGGTGATCAGTAATGACAAAACCAGCCTTGGTATTAGTATTTCACTTGATAAATTGCAGAGATCTAGGCTTCACTTACATTTGTCAACAGTAACTTTCCAGTGAAGTGCAAGGTATTTGAAAAATTGCCTCTAATGTTTCAGGCTAGGTGGGGGAAGTACTTTTTCAAACTATGAAAACATTTCCCTCATGCACCATTAAACACAACTGAGGAGAAAGGAAAGCAGGACAGGGGTGGGAGTAGACTTGAGTCTGTAAAGGTAGAGTTGAATAGCCACATGCCAGATTATTTAAGTTTTATTCCTATGAGCCATACCATGTAACGATAAAGTGTTTTTGTCAATGATACAGTGAGCCACAAAAGAGTTTCTTTTCTTTAAAGCTGCCCTTTCTTGGATGCTGTGTCCTAGTTCTCATCTTGTTCCTTAATTGTGTCTGTGCTATGGTGAATACTGCCCATCTTCTCTCATGTCCTCAATGATATGTCTACAAAAACTCCTGCTGCTCCCCATTATCTCTGTCTGCATCCCACATCTCTCCTGCAGACACAGATGCCATCTATATGTCAGGTTACTCAGCTCTATCTTGCCTCTGCATTGTTCCTTCTGTCCAACCTGAAACTCCATCTGGGGCTCCAACATTTTGCAATGGGGTGACTGGGGACTTGAATAAACCCCGCTTTTTGTCGTCCTCAAGGTAGTCTCTACTGACCCCTTCTTTGGGGGACATTCACTCCACATGTCACTGCTGCCTGTGGGCTAAATGCAGGTGTCATCTGAGTACGTTGCTCCAGGATAGGCACTTCCAGAGGGTGATTTTTTTCTGTCTGTTTCTAGCATCGTCTTTTGATTGTTGTAATCAGAAGATGTGAATGTCACCCCAAAAGGCCAAGTTAAAATGAACGGAGGATGAAGTGAAATGTGACATGTATGATCTCTTCTGGCTCTTGAGTGGAGAGATTAGACAAAATGTTGTCACTGCTAAATGGTGTTTCTGTTTTTCTTTGAATACTGGATGCAAACTGGAAGATGTAATTTGGAATTTAAATGGCAGGGTTAGATGGCAAGAGTTCAAATACTACCTGTGATGATCTTATGGAAGTGGGACACTGTGCAGGATTTTTTTTACCCATTACAAAGTTTTATCTCCATGGCACTTTCATTGAAAATATAAAACATAGAGTGAAAACAAAACAAAAACTGTCACTGAATTACTGATCAAAATAAACCTCTTTCTGGTAGGTGACTAGACTCAGGTATGGATGGGGGAGCCAGTGGGCTGTTCTGGACTGAACAAGCCCCTCTGCAGTGACCCCAGATTTTGCAGTGGACTAGGATGTGTCTTTCCCACTACTCTTTTCAACACCTGCTCTGAATCTTCAGCGACTGTTCAAATTGTCCCCTGGATTTTTGCTCTGAGCTGTGTTGTCTTTCAGACGTTACCAGCTTCCCTCATCAGAATGAGCCCATCTTCTCTGTGTCTTTTGTCTTGTTATAATGTTACCTCCAAGGGAAGGCAAACATTCCCTGGATTTGTGGCAATTATTGCTGTGTGATCCAATTAGGGTATAAGGTAAAAAGTTAATGTGTGTATTTTGTAGATTATTTCTGAGAATGACAGAAGGAGTTCAACAAATTTGGAGATCTTTCTGTGTGATAGGCTATGCTGGACCCTGATGTATTTAGTCTAGGTGATCTGCCAGTACAAAAATTTTCTTCATAATCCAACTCCTAATGGAAAACCCCCACCATTCTCCATCTGCACTCAGACATATAAAATTCCTGAGGTAAGTTTGACAAGGCACACCAAGAGAGCTGTTGACTGTGGGGATGGAGGACAAACTGGTCAAAAACAACAAAAAAAGGGAATCGTCTGAGGGAAGGGAACCATGTGCTGAGTTACAGGAAAATCTTTGTTTCTAACTCTAGGTCCTTCTTCAGTTATCAGCAATGATGATGACTCAGCCAGTCCCCTCCACCATATCTCAAATGGCAGTAATACTCCATCTTCTTCTGAGGGGGGTCCTGATGCAGTCATCATTGGGATGACGAAGATTCCTGTCATTGAAAATCCCCAGTATTTTGGAATTACCAACAGTCAGCTCAAGCCAGACACCTGTAAGTACAAACAACTGTATGTGTTTCTGTCATTCATTTTACCTATGCAAGTGCTGGGGCTCCTTGACAGACCTAGCAGAATAAAATGCTCTAAATTCCTGGGAATTGAAGGGTGGGGTTAAAAGGCATGGAATTTGTTAAAGTACATTAGATGAACTGCTTTACATCTGTCAAAGCCAAATTCAGCCCTTGTAATGAGTCAATAAAGTCAGCAGTGTTACACTCAAAGCCCAGTCCATATTTCATCAAAGTCACTGGTAGCCTTTCCATTGATTTCAGTGGTCTTTGGCCGGTCCTGTGTACTGAATGTGCTCTTGGGAGGAAACAAATCCTGGGTCAGGAGCAGAAGTCAGTATTGTTACAGACACACTGCTTTTAAATTGATTGTATTGGCAATGAACATAACCTAACTTTGAAAGCTGATTTGTAAAGTGATAAGGGTTAAAACTTCAATTCTTTTAATTTCATTTTATAATTCAACCTCTACAGCCAGAAAATACATTGAATATTTAAAAGTAGAGCAGAAGGTTGCATGGTGGACAATAAATGTCATACAAATTCTTTCATATTCAGTGAGAAGCAGGTGAAATGTGAAAAAAATATGAAGAGTTAAACATAACTAGCTTTGAATAGTTATAAAACAGTATCTCTAACATCAGATGCTACTCTTCGAACATAATAACAGTTTTAGAATTGGACATGTGAAATGTTGTTTTTTGAACCAGTGATTAGCATTGCAGCAGATAACTGAAAAAATACCTAAAAGACATTGTGATTAATAGTAACTGCACTGCTTATGATTTTTCATCAGTATGTTAAGGTCTCTAAGTGTTTTAGAGAATGTTGTTCCTGCCTCTTTTTTCTTTTTTTCCCCCTTTTTTTCTTTTTTTGATGTGTGTGAATGTACGTATCTTTCTGAAGTTTTACTGGAATTCTGAACTGTTTCTCTGGGAAGCTACTCAAGAGTCCCAGTATAGCTGGTGAGCATTGGGCTTGCAGCTAAGGGACACTACATCCTACCTGTATCCTAGGCTGAATGATAGCACAAACTGCAGTCTAGGGGCTTACTGCCAAGGTCAGAAACCTTTGCCTCCAACTTTTCAAAGCTAAATGCCATATAGGAATCTTTCTTGACCTGTGCATGACTGCATATGCATATGCAGGACTTCTAAGGTGGCAAAAACTGATGCTGGACTACATAGGTATCTTGTGAATATTAATGTTCATCTACATCTAGATTGTTTCATTAAGCACAATCCATAGAAGGATATTCCTGCAATGCAACTGAAGGTCTTTTTCTGCCTTTTTATTGTACATCCCTGATGTTCACTTTTACCATAGCTTTTTTGAGTGGCACTATTTTGCGATTAGAAATGCCCCATTGTCTCTTCTTCCAGAGGATATTTGAATAATCTGGCCTAGCATATTCAGTGGGATGCATAAGGTAATCACTGAATTGCTAATACTCGATCAGCTCAAGGAAAATGTTACACAGATGCATTCTGATTAGAACATTAATTCCTGTGAAGAACAGAAGCTGCTAGGGAATCAGAAATGGGCAAGATGCCCACTAGAGCTCTCTGAAGTTATATAAAAGGTCATGCTTTGAAGTATGAGACTACTGTACCTCCATTTCCAGGTGCGTTAGACAATATTACAATTGTTTAAATAAACATCAGTGACTACAGAATATTTGACTTTCAGCGTTAATGTTGAAATAACATACATGGGGGAAAAAATAAACTTTACCAAAACACAGAATTCTTTCACATTTAGTACGCTGAATGTTAAATACAGACACATTAAATCATGGGTGACTAGTACTAAGTAGATCTTGATCCTAAGAATATGTAAGTCTATGTTTGATTTTGTATGCTACAATGAAACCCACATGGTGTCAGGGAAATTAATCACAGTACATGAAGTTCAATTTGTGCAGGGTGCAGCTCAAGACTTTGCTATGGTGTCTAGGGAGGTTTGTGGGGATGATACTCTGTATTCTGCCACATTGCCATGGTGGTCCCAATCTTTTGGTTTTTACTGCTTTAAGCAAAGAGAATCAGGTAAACTGTGGCAGTGTATAAGCCAAGGCAGTTTTCTCCTACCACAACGAGCATCTGTCCAATAAAAAGTATAATTAAAATTGTCTTGGACAAAAATGGTCTTCCTGTAAATAATTTCACATATGCTCTCTTTCCATCTCCCTCACTCGCTTATTATTACAGAGCTGCACTTGCCCTTTCTTAACCTGACAGCCTCCTCCTGATGTGTATATCTGGTATTTATAAACCTCTAAGCTAAGTAGCTCTTATAACTTTTTTCTGTTTACAATAATGCCAGCTCCAGATGTCATCTGGTTTCTCTTCTCCAGCAAGATAATTAACATTTAAGTTTATTTCCTATCTGGTCTAAGTTCCATTGTCCACTAGCATTAAACACAGAAATCGCTGACAGTCGTGCTGGAAGTTTCTTATGTATTTAGCGTATATTGGTCTGTGGAGAGAGGTGAGACTTCGAGTTAGGTGATACTCTGCACAGATCGTGTTACGGTTTTCACAGAAGTCGAAGGAGTACATCTGATGTGAGTAGCAAGTGGAGTTTCTTTTTGTTATCTACTTAAGCCGTATTTTGACTGATCTACAGGTAACCATTTATGAACACAGTGTATCCAGCTCCATTGCAATGTATTAAAAGTGTATGTATTTTAAAGAAAGTTAAAAGGTTGATTGCAATCAATTTAATTTGAAATTCCATCCCTGTATCAGTAAATTGGTACTTTCACTACTGAATAACTAAATCCTGAAGAGTGATGGCTTCTAAAGACTCAATGTCAGGCTAAAAATTATAGCACTTTCCTCCTCTTGAGAGACAGCTTCTAAGGTGAGAAAAGCAAACTGATGAAGACCAAAGACCCATAGAGTTGAGGGGTCAGGTTCCAATCATCACTCTGAAGGACTGAATTTCTGTCCCAGGTTTCAGCACAAATACTCATCTGTATCTTTAGTGGACATTAACAGTAGAAAAATACTCTTCATCTTCCAACTCAAATTGGCTGGCATTTTCCACTGCAGATGCTCATCATATTAGCTACCCATTTTCCTTGCCAGCAAACCCACTGATGCTTCTTCAGCACTTGACTGCCTGGCACCTTATCCCAGCATTCCTGACTTTTCCTTTCCCTGACATGTGCCCTTGATAGCTAGTGAGCTGGTGAGCTCATCCATCACTCCAATATCTTGAATATTTCCATCTTGAAAGTCTGTGGTCTGTGATGCACCGACATTTTCAGACACATACCAGACTTCTTGGTTCCTTTTTTGTGTGAAATCAAAAGATACTTCCTTTGTGGCAGTACTTGACTAACAGTAGCAACTCTGATTTCAGATATGTGAGAGACAGTCCACAGCCTGGACATGGTGAAATGCTCTTTGCATGTAAGTCATTATATACCAGGTTGTGCTGTGGTAGCTCAGCCTACAAACTTCTTGCCTAGGAATTACCAGCAGTGTTCAGTTGTTGCTACCGAAAATCGGGTTATAATTTTGTAGTGAAGTAACATCACCAGGGGCAGAAACCCTGCATGGATGAGAAAGCTCGCAAAGATTTTTGTCCCCTGAAATCAACGGGACAATGTAATACCTTGTGGGCATAGATGCTAGCTATTGCTAGATGGTCAGCTTCACTAGTCTTAGGAGCTGTCAAAGTCCCTAAGCTGTTTGCTATTTTCATTATTTCATATATTTCATTAATACCATGATACTTCAAAAATCAGTCTTCTGCATCTCTACACAAAATTGTAGTTGCTAAAGTTGCCAACTGAGCCTACCAGACCTGTTGAAACAGAACAGAAGAAACAAAGTTGTTTTCCCCATGAATGGCTATGGACTTCTTCATCCATCACTTAGCTTGCAGCCCAGAGCTTGAAATATATCAACTCATACTATTAATACAGCATGTTTGAAAAAGTTGGACCAAATTTCAGTTGAAGGTCTATTTCAAATGTGTCCATCATTTTGAAACACCCTGTGTTTCTGTGATTAACGGTGGAAATGCAGCCAGTAAATAACATGCGTGGGGTTGGTAGTAACGTGAAAAACAAAACCTGAGGAGAGGGCATGCATAAAATATCAATGAAGTGCCCAGGCTGAGACTCTCGGGGCAGAACTTGCCGGTGGTTTTGGCATTTCGGAAATCAGATTGTTCTCTGAATCTCACCCCACTAGCACCCATCCTGCAAAGTCACCATGGTTGCTTGGGTGCAAATGAAAGAAAGGCTAGAGTTTTGCCCTTTCACGGAGAGGTTTGCAAGTTCCAGGTTTCAGGCCCCCTGGAGTGTATAAATATCAGCTGCACTGACATCAGTTTTCACTTCCCAACTAATTTGTACTTGCAACTCACTCAGTTTCATCCCTAAAGATATTATCAATGGTGGAAAATAGCATACTGGGCAGACTTGTTGATTAGCCAGTGGGTAGTTTAGGGGTAAGATGTTTTCAGTGGCTGGCCACACATACAGCCATTGCATTTCAGATGGTGCGGTATGGATTGTGGCTTTCATATGGGAAATATGGGTATATTAATGAGATAGTCTTAATATTTGATCTGTATTTCTGCAGTTTGGGATTGTATAACTTCAAGTACAGGAGTGTAAATGTGCAGTTTAGATAATTACTGTGCTCACAGTTGGCCTCTTAGGGAAAATCTGCAGCTGATTACAAGTTGACAGAAATAATTTTTGTAAATTAATTTTGATTTATTTTGCTGACCTGAAAAATTGAATTTACAGTTCCACACTGAAATTGCTAGTTGCATGTGCAATGCTAATTTTAAAGGCAGAAGTTTTGAGATCAGCCCTTTTCCATTTTGAACACTGAACTTTTCAATTCATGCTGATGGATTTTTATTTACACTGAAGAGATTGTTGCACCATTTAGTTAGAGGTGATCTCAGCCTTCTTCTGACTTTCCTGCTTCTTCACTATAGATTTCTTTTTAACATATGCATAGCCAGACTTTGGTTGTCCCCGTTAGGCAGGAACGTTACAGAAATTCTCTGCTTCAGTCCACCACCTTCTGGAATGATTTTTAAGGGAGAAGAGAAATAGGAGTATTATTCTTACCATTTGATCATGACTCCCACAGTACTGGACTTTTCTTTTTAAAGCCACAGGTGCTGGAGTTTGGTGGTGATGTCAGATTTCATTTCAGAATGAAAAATGTGAAGAAAAGCTTGAGAATATGAGCCAAACTCCAGAAGGCTGAGGAAGCATTAAAAAAAAATAAATCCAGATTTGTTTTTCTTCTGCTTATTACATTGTGATTATTTTTTAACTCAGTTTCATGATTTGAGAGCATTTGACCATGGCAGCAGTGTGTGAGGGTGCAGAGCTGGCTCTGCTCTGCTAGCCTGGGAGACAGCCCTGACATGTTCACCTCAAAAAGCAGAGGGGAGCAGCCAGTTACCAGGACCCATTGAGTTGCACTCCCTCTCCCAGGCTGCTTGTGGAAGGGTGCAGCTACTTGTAGTTCAGTTGTTTCTGTGGCTCTGACTACTCACACCCCACAAGGCGGTTAAGAAGTAGTTGTCTGCTTTTCTGGGGTGGGTTTAACAGAAGAAGGGAATGTGGTCACTTGGTGTGTATATCTCAGGCATCTTTGCCCCGTAGTCCCATAGCAGAGCCTGGCCTCAGCACATGTGTTTCCTTGCTGGGTGCATGGGCTCACTGCTCGCTGCCTTGCTCACTGCAGAGCGGGGATGTGAGAATCTGGTGATACGAAAGCTGCAGGCAAAAAAGCATATTCACCAAGACAGCCTCTGTGCCGCAGGGATCTGCCAAGCCTCTGACCCAGAGCAGCAGCTTTGTTCACTTTCAGTTGCTGCTTCTCCTTGCACACACAGTGTCCTGTAGAAAATAGCAATTCACAATGAGTAGACTGCCTGCAGTGGACAATCTCCATTTTTCTTTGTTTCCCACGTAACAAATTATGGCATGTTCCAGGTTGTATCTGTCACCCTACATCCTCCTACAGTTTTGAGGAATAGGAGTGATTCTTGACATACATTACAGGGCAAAAAATAGACTGAGTTGGTCCCTGTGCACAGAAGGATCTCCCAAGAGGAACACTGTCAGCATTTCCATCTCTTTTGAAAGGCACTTGTATCTGAGTGACCACAAAGGCAGACTGCTGTAGTGGTTTCTTAGCCGGCTAAGCCCTAAGCCTGGGGATTTTCCATCAACTCCTGAAGTCTGCAGAGCTGAAAATTTCTAAGCAGATCATTTTCCTATAAAAGATACCATGACCTCAACAGCCAGAACACAGAGGAGCAAAACTGGTTGATCTTAGTGAAATCCAGGCTGGAAGGAAAAACGTCACTGTCGAAGATGAACTTGCCAGTCTTGACATTTATTGATAGTCAGGATTCAGAGGTTGGGAGACTTAACAGAGCACTCACTTCAGAATCTTTGGATGCTGAAAACCAAAAGGCTTTAGATGGTGAAAGCCAAACATGAACAAGGTTGAGATTACAAGGAGGGATATACATGTTACATTTACTGCTTGTCCTGATCCCATTGTGTGCTTTACTCTGGAGATATTTTATTGGCTAGGTAATTGTGCAAGAGAAATATTGGCCAAACAAAGATATAAAGCTAAGTGAAGGTATATTTTATCATCTTGACTGAATGCTTTTGTAGTTTGCTTGCAAATTTTTGTCCGTGATTGCAATCACCATTTAAAAGGTGTGTCTTTGCAATCGTTCATCAAGTCATACATATGTTAGAAATGTCAGCCAAATACACCTGTGGTGTATTTCATTAGTTGCATTTGACTTTTGTTAACTGGATGAGAGATTTGTCTCCCAGACTATAGCATATTGATTCTCAGATATTCTTCCCAATAAAGTGGTCACATATTTCCTTTGGCCCATCAAATAAAATGTAACAGGAAATAAATAAATTAATGAGAAATTAGATTTTTTAACTCCTGCTGCTCATTCTGAGACTCAGCAGACCTGCATTTTTTTTTCTAACTAGATGGAGGAAATTCTTCTGAAGGCAGAAGCCTTCAACTTGAAAAGTACGGATTTCTACCTCCTTAAAATTCAGAATTGGAAATAAAGAACTATTTCCACATATAATGCAGGGATGAACCTATAGAATCACTTTCGCCCCAGAAGTTACTTGTGTTGCAGTCTTGATCAGTCCATGAAGTCCATTTGTATATTTAAAAAAAGGCAAGAAATCATGCCTTCAGCAAAATATTTATATTTCATCACACAGAATGTTGATGTGTAACCTGAATTGTTCAGTAAACTACTTGCTCTGAAAGTCCAAGTGCTGGAAATACAACTGCACGAAAGAGCAGCTGTAACTCTGAGCTGTAATTTAAGAATAGCATGAGTCTTTTATTACCTGGAAATACTGCATGTGAAACATACTTATGGCTAAATAGTGAATGTTATAAGGAGATCAATGAAGATTCAAAGTATACATTTCAACTGCAGAGACAGAGTACATGCTCAGAGGAGTATCCAGTGTCAGTATCCAGGTAGATAGTGCCTCTTCTTGTGTAAATTTGTCAGATAAACTTCAGATGAGCACAGTTCTTCGGCAGAGCACTGAAATGCATTGCCAACATCAAGCCCAGCCATGGGCTTCATGTGAAGAGCACACTTAAGGACTTTATGAGAGATGAAGTCAAAATAAATACATGCACAAGCATTCTCTTCAGTTGGGATATTATTAGTCAAGAACAAAAAAAACCAACATGCTTTTTTATCTGGTGTAATCTCAGTGGCATCACTACATCAAGTTTGTCATTTGACAGTACATCTGTATTGGAAATACATACGTGGTTTTGGCACCAAAATATGTAGCTAAGTCAGTAATACATAAATGACAAGTAGCACTGTTTATATTGTAATGATTAAATTATGCCTTTCAGACTCTGCTGCATGCTAAATTCTATGGCTGTTGATTTTATATGCAAAAACCTGTGTATGTATGTAAAAGCGTAATGGGAAAATAACATGATGGAGGTTAAGTGGGTAGTACTTACATTTAAGCTGAATAAGAAAATAGGTAGTCCATTGTGAAAACGTCCTTATTATGAGCCTAAGCATGCGAGCAGGATTGGGCCTTGGGTTTATTCCTTTGTGTTAGTAAAGAGTTTTGACTGAAAAAGAAATACAGATGCCAGGAAAGCAAGGTAGTATAAATACAAATAAAATAAGAAATTTTAAGTCTAATAAATGCTAAAGTATGGGAAAATCAGAAGCAAATAAAATAATTTTGTAGCCAAAACATAAACCCTATTCTAATTTTCTTGAGTTCATCACCAAGCAAGTGCATCATTATTAAGAAACATGAGTGTGTATAATGCAGTTAGCCCTGAGCACAAGCTCACCCACAGAAGAATTTTGGGAGAAAATGATCAGGAATACAGTTGTCTACAATTAGCATCAGTTAGGACAGGGTAGTATTTATAGAAGTTGCAGTGTGGGCCATGTTGTTTTTCAACTGTGTATAACGTCTTCATAGCCCTTGCCAGCAACTGTCTCTGAGGAATTCAGGCTCTCAGTGCTTTCAGACTGTGACTTTAGAGAACGGTTTAGCTGTTTGTGTCCTGGAGTAGACTCTGTGGTTGGCTTTGCAAGTTTGCAGATCCTGCCCAGTGTAGAGACGCCCCAGATAGCAATGGTTTACATTATGGCTGGAGCCATAAGAGCTGCAGAAGGGTCCACAGGCCACTCTGAATATATGCATGCCCCTCCTATTTATGTCCTTCTGTGCGTGAGTGAGGGTACATTGGGTTGCATGGCAGCCCATGCACCCAGCAGGAGTTCACCTGCTCTGTCCCTTCCTTTCATACATCATTTGTACTCCAGCTATCAGATTCTGCGAGAGAAGTGCTTTTCCCACTGCATCCCACTGGTGGTGGATCTGCATGGCTGTGATATGGAAAGTGCATGCTCCTCTAGAAAGTTTACAGTCCTGCCCCTGCCCTGTCTCCCCCTGAAGGACAGCATATCAGCTGCTCTGGCATGGCTACCCCATGCAACACTACAGGTTTGGAGGAGTGGCTGGAAAGCTGCCCAGCAGAAAAGGACCTGGGAATGCTGGTTGGAAACCGGCTGGATATGAGCCAGCAGTGTGCCCAGGTGGCCAAGAAGGCCAACAGCATCCTGGCTTATATTAGCAGTAGTGTGTCCAGCAGTCATAAAGAGCACAAGTCTTACAAGGGGCGGCTGAGTGAACTGGGATTGTTTAGACTAGAGAAAAGGAGGCTAAGGCGAGACCTTACTGCTCTCTATAAATACCTGAAAGGAGACTGTGGCAAGGTGGGTGTTGGTCACTTTTCACAAGTACCAAATGACAGGACAAGAGGAAATGGCCTCAAGTTGTGCCAGGGGAGGTTTAGATTGGATATGAGGAAAAATTTCTTTACCAAATTGGTTGTCAGGCACTGGAACAGGAGTCCATGGAAGTGGAGTCACCATCCCTGGAGATATCTAAAAGACGTGTAGATGTGGTGCTTAGGTACATGATTTAGTGGTGGACTTGGCAGCGTTAGGTTAAGGGTTGGACTTGATGGTCTTACAGGTATTTTCCAACCAAAACAAATTTATGATTCTAGGATTCTAATGTCCCAAACCTTTTTTTATTCTGTGGTCTGTTCAGCTTGATTATCATTCTGTCTTGAGAAACCTTTCCCAGCAAAAGTGTCACCAAAGTTCATAAGGTCCAAGTACATTTGGATTGGTTTTGACAGGGGTTTTCTAGGGAACCCCTCATTGTTTAACGCCTAGCTGCATGCATGTTAAAAGTATAGGGAAGACCAGGAGCAAGTTAGACCTAACAGCCACTTAAAATGTTGTCAAACATAAAAGTAACATAGTTGGTAGTATTCTGAAATATTCTGTCATATTCTTCAAATATTTTTTTCAGCATTAACTTATTAATTAAACCTCTCAACAGGGTTCTTCCTTCCCGGAACAACACTTGGAGAAAAATGATAAGGTTGTTTTTTCTCACTGGAAGGTGTTTAAATAATATATGCATTTTAGTTTAGACATATATTCTGTATAATAAAATACCTGAGCTCAGCATTTTTTACTCATTTGAAAAATACAATTACACAGGTAGACAATTCCAGGAACATGCTTCTGTCATTAATTAACACAAATAAAACCCCAACTGCCAGAACATATCTGTATGATCCTTTATTAGAGCCCTCCCTTTCTCACTTTCCCTTAAAAGCTAGTTTTCTTATGGTTCGTTGGACAGAATTGACATCACCTCTCAGTACTAGCTGCTCTCTCTGCCAAGGATGCCAAAGGGACTTCTGCTTAGTGGGTCTAGGGCTGAGGGGTGCAAGGAGTGACAGGCAGCCCTTGAGCTCAGTTGTCCTGGACTGTGAGGATTGTTATGAATTTCTCAGCCTCTGATTGACCAGCACATTCCACAGTAAACAGGTTATCACTCTTCAAAGGCCAGCATGTAAATAAAGTCATGAGGCATGCAGATCTGGTATGAGGTGAACACTTGCTTGGGAATCACTGTGATTGAAGTGTAAAACCCCTGCAGGGGGGAAAAAAGTGTCAAATAACCTAAGTCAAGACCCTGAAACAAGGTCTGAAATTGTTAAAATTCTGTTGAAAAAAGTTACACAGTACCTCTGGCTAGTGACTTACTTACTAGGTTTTGAGGCAATTAAACATTTAAATGGAAAACATATTGCATGGGGATATTGTTTGCATTTAGGAAAAATATGTGGTGTATGAATACCAATTATTGCCTGTTTCTCTAAGTTGCAGTGTATCTCTGTATAATTAATATTCTCTCTAGGGAATTTTTTTTTAAATTTCTGCATTTAAGGAATCTAAATTCCATTCTCAGATGTCACTAGGACCATGAAAGAAGCATCTCAAATACATTCACATGCTAAATCAACAACTAACTGTTTTTCTAAAAAGGCCCTGAACAGCTTGGAAGAGTAAAGTCTGGTGAATTGAACACAGTGTTAGTCAGCTTAGTACTTTGGACAATTATAGTAAATCATTACTTTGCGTTTAGCTACCTAAATGCCTTTGGAAACTGTTTGCTGGAAACTGTTGAAAGTCGATAATTGTACAGGTCACAGGGTGCAGGAAAAGGCTTTCAGTTTCCCAGAGGATCCCTTGAGTGGCACTGAGTTGTATTGGCTGGTTGGAGTTGGAGTTAAGGAGATGGGAAGCAAAGCTGTCTTCACAGCGGCACTTCCCCTCTTCTCTCTTTCCACCTTGCTTTTTTTCCCACAACACTGGAAACAGAGAATGTAAAACAAGGTGGTTGTCTCTGTCATGTGGTAATTTATTCCTGAGACTGGATAGTGAGAAGCCAAATCTAACTTCAAACAATCTCTAATTTATATAATTTTGAAGGAAATATCGATTTGACAGAATTTTCAACTGCATTATGACAACTCCTTTGAGTTACAGTTTCAGTTAGAAACTTACTGAACTGATGTCATTCCCACACAGCTCCTCGCATTTCTGAGTGTTGCTTAGAATTTGTTTAGATTTGGTTTCTTAGACTGTCTTTCAAGGATGTGCTCTCATTTTTTTTTTGGTGACCACAGCTTGTAAGGCCTGTGGCTGCCTTAAGAAAAAAAAAAAANATACCCATCAAGGAGGGGAACATGTCCCACACAAAGCAGGGAGGAACAGGAAGAGAGAAACAAATGGAAAAGAAACAAAAGAACCTCAGTCTCAGCTTTTGTCAAAGGAAGAACAATACATGACTGATTCGCTCAACTGCGCAGAAGGACATGATCTGTCTTGTCTCTGTTTTATTCTCATCAGAAGAAAAGCAACTGTTCTGCAGTATTTGCAGTCTCTGTTCAAGAGGCTGAGACTGGAATAGCAATGGGATTGGCTCCAGACAGAAATACAGTGACCAGCACTGTGTGTGTGAGCTTGAAAAGCTCCTTCTTAGGTGCTGAAGTGCAAGGCAAAAGCTTATGGGCTCATTCTTCATCCTCTGATTTAGAAGTGGAGGTACCCTGTTACACAGGGTTGTTCTTTCCAGGACTCTCCATGTTGTCATGTACTTGTTGTGCTTCGGTCCATGAAGTTCACTTGTGCAATGGGGAGTGCACAAAGGTGCTGTATCATCTGGTGAGACTAAATTGATTTGTGTTATCATTGTCCAATAGTACCATTTTGTCTATGTTGATGGTAAATTCTCACATCATTTTGCATACTGTATCTCCTCAGTTCAGGAATGGACAAATTTCTACAATGAATGTGACTAGTAACTTTTCTTGTACCCAAAAATGACCACTACTGTACCTATTAGAAACCCTTCATCAAATAAGTATTTAATAATCCTTAGGGAATATATTTCTTCCACATCTTCTAACACATAGAGATTGGCTTATGTGCTGTGATGTAAAGATTGATGTCCTTCTTAAAATACTAACCCTGTCTAATAAACCAGCAGATATTCCTTATACAGTATGTAGCAGCTTCCCTAACATTAAGAGCAACATATTTGTATCCTCCTGTGGCCAAAACTCTCAGGATGAGGAGAGTAAAGAAGAGGGATCAGAATCAGCTAAAAGGCCAGGGGCTCACAGCTCACCAGTACTCCCATCCATTGAAGCAGAGAGCTGATGCTCATTTGTCCTGGCAGACAATGACATGAAACAGTGTTAGCACCATCATGGGTGCATTAGTGTCCTGCACCCAATGTAATGACTGGGGTGAGCCTCTGATACTGCCCTGAGGGCTATGAACACCCACCGCATTCACAGTATGCCTGGAGGAGGGACTGCTGCCCACCTCTCTACATCAGGGGAGGGGCAGAGGCAAGTTCACACAGAATCACAGAATGCCAGAAGTTGGAAGGGACCTCAAAAAATCATCTAGTCCAACCCTCCTGCCAGAGCAGGACAACCTAGAGCAGGTCACACAGGAATGCATCCAGTCGGGTTTGGAGTGTCTTCAGAGAAGGAGACTCCACAACCTCTCCGGGCAGCCTGTTCCAGTGCTCTGTCACTCTCACAGTGAAAAAAGTTCTTCTTTATGTTCACCCAGAACCTCCTATGTTCCAACTTGCACCCATTCCCCCTTGTCCTATCACTGGACATCACTGAGAAGAGCCTGTCTTCATCATCCTGACTCTCACCCTTTACATATTATTTTACATTAATGAGGTCACCCCTCAGTCTCCTCTTCTCCAGCTAAAGAGACCCAGCTCCCTCAGCCTCTCCTCATAAGGGAGATGTTCCACTCCCTTCATCATCTTTGTGGCTCTGCGCTGGACTCT
>VZRW01010459.1:107701-139923 GCA_013398125.1 Aegotheles bennettii
TTGATGAAAATATTGAATAGTACAGGTTCCAGTACTGACCCCTGAGGGACTCCACTGGTCACAGACCTCCAACTAGTTTCCATCTCATTGACTACAACTCTCTGACTTCTTCCCTTCAACCAGTTCACAATCCACCTCAGTACCAGATCCTCCAGACCACACTTCCTCAGTTTAGCTGTGAGGATGCTGTGGGAGACAGTGTCAAATGCTTTACTGAAATCAAGATAAACCACATCTACCGCTCTACCATCATCTATCCACCTAGTTACCTCCTCACAGAAGGCTATTAGGTTGGTCAGACATGACTTCCCCTTGGTAAAACCATGTTGACTGCTCTTAGTGACCCTTTTATCCTTGATATTCCTGGAGACAGTGCCAAGGATAAGTTGTTCCATCATCTTTCCAGAGATGGAGGTGAGGCTGACGGGTCTATAGTTACCCGGGTCCTCCTTGTCCTTTTTGTAGACTGGAGTGACATTTGCTTTCCTCCAGTCCTCAGGCACTTCTCCTGTTGCCCATGACTTACCGAAGATGATGGAGAGTGGCCTAGCAATGCAAAACATATGAAGTATATGAATATATTAAATCTCTTAAGGTGGTGCTCTCTTATAGCAAGATTATGGAACAAAAGAAAGGTAATGCAGACTCTTTAATATTTTACTTGTTACCTTTAACAGGCAGCAGCTCTGTATTGACAGACTGTATGTCCTCAGGCTTTGCCACAGGGACTGTGTCCTCTCTTGCAAACATGGAGAAAATATCCTTATTTCTAGGTTTTGTTTAAGCAAGCAAGCATGTTGTTCAACACATGGCATCATAAATACAAACTCTGAGACACTATTACTAATAAAAGTTGTAAGATGGGGCAAAAGCAAATTAACATCACAAAGATGAAACAGATAAATCATGGTCAGACAATAGGGAAACTGCAGGGAAAATACAAAAGTCCATGACTTTTGTGTATCCAAGCAATAACCAGAGAGGGCTTCAGTGAGGAGTGGCACCCTGTGAGCCAGTGGTGCATACAATCTCCCTCTCCTAGACTAAGAGAAGGATGGAGACAAAAGGGTAGGCCTGTTGGTCATTTACTCCAATTAAGCCAATATTTTGCAGCTGTACTGCTCCAAAGTTCAAGCAATTAAGGTCACTCCCTAGGTTTTGCCCTCCCTGACAGCATGACTTCAGGATTTGGATTCAGGGAGGAAAAGGATTTGGGCAAGTAGACTTTGCTTTAGATACATTACCTGACCTGTTAAAAGCAGCAGTGTTTGATTAAGGATCTTTTTAATTGCCTTTCACTAGATCAGTGTGTTCATCAAGCTTTCACTCTTTTCTGCATTTTATCCTGACAGCCAACTAATTGGGTAGTCAGATTGGGTTGGAAACTGAGGCACTCTTCTGGAGGCTCAGTGAAGAGAATTGGAGGCTGGCATAGCAGACCTTTGTATCTGCATCTTTAACTATTTGTTGCTTGGGTTTTATGGCTTTCAAACTGATGTTTATTGCTTCTCTAGAAGCTCAGGAGGGAAGTCCTCTTGAATCCCTGATGGCATTTCATTACGGTCATAATTATAAAATGTATCTTCGGGATGTGTGAAAGGATCAATAGAGTACAAGACAGCTGAGGAACAAAAAACTCTTCTGGGTCACCATTTATTTCTATACCCGTCTGTGCTCCTCACCTCCAGACTCCAGCTACTGCTTGTGCTGCTGGAGATACTAGGAGAAAGAATATTGGGGTGCTGGGATATGGGAAATGTAACAGTAGTGCTTGTAATTATCAAAGAGACTGGATATTTAAGAGATACCATGATTTGCATTGGTTGCTGAAAGGCAGAGGACCCATTCTGAGAATTTTTTTATATTAGGAATATTAACATAGCATCAACCTTACTGAAGATGAGATGACCCATCATAATCCAAATTGTGGATTCTAGCACAAAAGTACTGCTGTATGCAAAATTTTTGCTCTTCCAAAGGATTTGTACATTGATGAGTATTTGCAGTAGCATAGGAATTAAATTACAGAATCCTCCTTTGTTGATTATAATTTTGTTCAATCAGAGGTATTTTCTGAGCAACTACTTTTAACTCACATTGTTCAGATCATGATATAAAGTTTGTCAAAAGACAGTTGTATTCAAATCTTGGGTTTTCATTCAAACGTCTATAACTTCATTAGAACTTGCTTACAACTTTGCCATGCTTAAAGCTGAGTTATAGCTTCCATTTTCCACATCCTTTCCACTTGCACATGACTTTTACTGGATCAGTTTCTTGGGAGTCAAATTTGGTTGCCTGTGGATAAGAATGAGGATAATGATCAGTGGAGCAGTGTGCTGATGTGCAGGCATCCTGCACAGGCTTCTGTAGGAGATTAGCATCCAGTTCTTCATCTGATGATAGCCTTAAAGGAGTGGTTTCTCTACCATAATGCAAAGTGAGAGAGGAAGGTGCTAATGCCTTTACCATTTCATACAACCAGAATAATGCAGCCTTTAATGAATTATTCCATTGTCAGTACAACTCCTCCCCCTCCAAAGTTCCAGGGTAATAGCTGAGATTTTAAATGCACAGAAGTAAAGCTGTTCAAAAATAGAGTTTTCCTCCCATGGGAGATTTCAGCATTTCAAAATTATTTTCTACTTTAAAATCACAACGTAACTAAAAGCAGAGGGCACTTGATTCAATTTTGTCTCATGCTTCAAATTGAAATGTTGAAATGGAAAAATATGCATCTTCAATATAATTTAAATAATTTGGTATTTTTAAATGAAAAGTTTACTTGGGCAAATATTTTGAAATTATGAGTAATATTTTTCATGTGTGTATTTTTTGGGGGGGGAAAGCTTTTTTTCCACTTTGGAATGTTGAATTTGATTCTTTGTTTTAGAAAGCCAAAAAGGTAACTGAAAACCAACATTTTCCTGCTGCCGAATCTTTGAAACTTTATTTTACACCATTAATGTTTTTCAGTCAAATTTTTTGACTGGCTTTATGCTGAAGTCAGTGCTGTGGGAGTAAAAAGTTTGAACATCCTGACTTTTGTTCAATGAATATTTGCAGATTTTCTTTCATTCCTACACCTGTTACCATTAATATTCTTGTTGAACTTATCTGGGAAGGGGAGGGACTCTGAAAGATGTAAGTGGTTGTATTTAACTGCAAGTGATATCCAAAAAGTCCAAGCCTTCTTGGATTAAAGGGTGAAACTCCACTGAAGTCAATGGAGCTTTAAATATTGGCGCAAACAGAAAATTTGTCCCATGGAGTGCAATTGCATTGTCACATCTTGAATGCTCTTCATTCTCATGGTAGACATTACTGAAAGAGTCCCTTTTTCAAACACTTATGCATTTATTATTTTCAAATCCCCGTTCCTCAGAGAGGTCAAAAGCTCTTCTCATCACCATAGGGAGCCCATGGGAATTTCTGCATTCTGAAGTACGGCAGGTATTCAGCTGCATTAAAACATTAATGCTTTTTTTCTTTTTTTTTTTTTTAACCATGCTTTGGTTTAGTCATGAATCAAAAGTGGTGAAAATTAATTATTTTTTGATTGGAAAGAAAAACATTCCAGCAGGAAAAATGTCACGTTAAAATTGGGCTACTTCCAACTAATCCATACAAGAAATTCCCCTAGTGAACAGGCCCTGTCCCTAATTGCTTTGTATCACTAGTGTGATGCTGTGATACCATTTTTATACCTTGTTTCTGGCAATTTTTTGGTATTATTTATGCAGAAAGTGTATTGCAGGTCTCCTCTAAAAGCCAAATGTTTTCTCCTGCTTGTCTGTACAGTAAAGCTGGAGTTTTCCCTCCTTGTCTAAGTTGATACTTGTCCTTTAGATTGGAGAAAATTGCAATTGTTTCTTATTATTTGCATGCATTACTTTAGAGCCCCAAGGTCCAAACAGGACCTCACTGTGTGAAGCATTGTGCTACTCTGCAGCTGTAAATAACCCTTGCCTGAAGAGCTTTTGGGCTATAGCCCTGCTCCTGTAACCTGGAGCTAGTTGGTTGGCCTGTGGGTAGATTACAGACCTGGGGCTTCATGCACAGGGCGAAGAATGGGGGGAGGATGCTTTGTTGTCCTGCCTGCACAAGCAGGGGGTCCCAGGGATTAAATCCCTTGCCCCATCTCACACAGGAAATCTGTGGCTGACCCTGAGATGGAAGCCAGATCTCCTGCGTGGCCCCTTGGCCCCTGACCTATCCATCCTTCCTCCCTGATGTCATGTTGGCCTCCAGCGCAGAAACTTCTACCCAAGGAATTTTCCGTTGAGTTCTGCTGCTGATGAGTTTCTTTCTCACCAATAGGTGGAAACTGACAGCCCGGTTTCTCAGGTGACACAAGGAACGGTTCTGCCATCCCAAATGAGGCAGGAAAAACATCATGCAGAACAAGGAATTTTCCATAAGAAACTGTACCATAGCAACTGAAAAAGACGTTGAAGCAGTTACACTTTCTCAGCTTGTTGCAACCTGTGCTTTGATGCAACAGGACATCAGAAAAGCGAAGACTTGGTTTTTTTGTTTTATTTTTCCTCACTTATTTCTTTGGCCAGGAGAGTGATTGCTTTAACTGGTGCTGCTTGATCATAATGAATTTATTGCAAAATTGTGTAACCTTTCCACATCCATCTCCAGAGTCTGTGCCAGAGCCTGTGTTCTGGCATGCATTGTCATGCTATAGCTGGGGAGGGTGAGGGAACTACATCTGCAAACTTCCATAAGCGATCACAAGCTTTTGAAATTATAGGATAACTAACCAAATGGGATGCAGAAATATTTCTAACAGGCTGACAGCTGTGCAATATGTGACATTGAAATAAAGTTGAGTCACTAAGAAGTAGTGATAAATAAGATAGCAAAAGTTTCTGTCTTTTTTTCTAAGCATACCCCAAATACGATTGTCTAGCATAACAGAAAAAAACATCACTGTGCAGAAACAAGTGGCTGTGTTGTTGGTTTGCATGTGGACAAAGTTTTGCTGTAGTAGTGATAGCATTTAATTAAGGTGTATAAAATCTTTAAGAGAAGTCTTTGCAAGGCAGATGTTTAGCTTGTTTCTGAGCAGCTGCAACAGGCTGTTCTGGATAAAGAAACGTAAATTAAGAGGACCTAAAATGCTTAAGTGAGAAAACAGGAGAAAATCTGATTAACACTACTTATCAACTGAGGTCTGGAGATTCCCTTTCTTTTGAACTGCAGCAGTTCAGCCATCTTCCTTTTATTTTTTTTTCAGAGTTCATGCTGCACCCTGCCCATACTTAATCTCTTCTTTGTGTCTCTTCTCAAGCCCATCAGCAGTTCAATCTTGTGCTTCTCACTGGAGATACTAAACTCCATGGTGTGGATGATCTGCCTCTTGTGTATATCTGCAGATACAAATTACTGGATGGAAAGCTGCAACGTATAACACATTTGCTATGTGCATACTGTCTTTGAATTCAAACTCGCAACCTGTCCAATTTCTGAGGTATTTCTGAGGCAAGAGGTACCTCTTTTCTGTGAGACTGCTTGTTTCAGTGACAAGCCTGTCACTGATTTGAGAAAGCTGTATCAGACTCCTGCAGAGCTGGGCTTGAACTAAAAATCCTGTAGTGGACCAGGAGTCATCACGGCTGTCCTTAACTAGGGCTTTCAGCAAGGTCCATATGTGAAAGCACAGTACTTTTTGTGCAGCAAGCAGAGATAATGCAGGTTCTTGAGCCACTTGTGCCTAACTACTCTCAATTATGGGTTATTAGCTTTCAATTAATTATGGGTTAATTATGGTTAAAATACCTTTTAAAATAGTCTTGAGAAGAGATTTTTCCCAATTATGTTGTTCAGATGCTTAGCTAGACTACCCTTCATTAGGATGCAGTTTACCATTTTCCCCAGTTTCCACAACTGACATTTCTGATGTCAGCTTAGCACAATACAAAGGAAAATTATTCCAGTAGGTCCTGGTCAGAAATTTTTATTTGTTTACATTTATGAAGGTGTGGAAAGTTTGTTTACTTTCTTTGTTTACTCTGGTCTGTTGTTAGTTTACAGTCTTTTATGTACCATCCCACATAAAAATAAACAGGCGCTCGGGGATTAACGTGCCACAACCAGCACTTCAAAACTATTTGCTGTAGCTTCCTTTCATAGAATCATAGAATGGCTTGGGTTGGAAGAGCCCTCAGAGATCGNTCTATGAAAGGAAGCTACAGCAAATAGTTTTGAAGTGCTGGTTGTGGCACGTTAATCCCCGAGCGCCTGTTTATTTTTATGTGGGATGGTACATAAAAGACTGTAAACTAACAACAGACCAGAGTAAACAAAGAATTAGGGCAGTTAGCTAAGCAGCAGACCTCACATTTTCTTTTGTTCATTGCAAGCCTTTTTTTTTTCCCCCCTTAAATTAGGTGATTCTGTGGGTTTCTTAATTGCTTTCTTCAGCAGATTTTACTTGTGACTGTTCATCTAGGACTCCACAAAGTTTCACAGTTCACGTTTTGTGGGTGACAGCAGGATTAGCTTCATGGCATACAAGATAACACTGAAGACAATAGAAGAGAAATAGTGTTGTTGTAAAATCTTTTTTCTGAATGAATTCTTTTTCTTTCCAGTTGCTTTTAATTTTGACTGTGTTATAATGGACTTAAACTTTAAGGAGGGCAGAATCTCTAAAAATAAAGTATTAAGTACAGCCAAATCCATGTCTGAAGAGATTCCACTTGAGATTTTGAAATTAAGAAAGTGATGGCAACAAGGATTTTGGGCCATTGTTTTTAAAATAAACCAAGTGATAACTGTGATGAATACAATTTTTTACACTTTTATAGTTTGTGACACTGTCCAAATAGAAAGTAATTAATATTTTAAAAAAACCCACTATTATGAAACAGCTAGGTAAGCATTTCTGGCCTTATTTTGTAGGGGGGGAAACAATGATAAAGGGATTTACTCCACAGAAGCCTTGTGAGAGTTGTTTGCCAAAGTGCTGATGACAAATACCTTTTCATCTGTGGGTGTGTGTCTAGGTTTCAAAAGCAAAGAGTGTTGCCTCTAGTTTCTCTGTAAGGAAAAATGCAAACCAGTAGTGGTTAGTTTTACAGTTAGAGCCTGTTATATTCTTGGAATGTGTGACTAAATTTCCATTGTCATATTGAAGAAAATGTTACAAGAAGGGAAGAATAACTGTGACAGGAGCAATGGTGAAAGCAACGCACTAGCCTATGAGTTAGTTGAGAGTTGTATGTGGGAAAACATTGGAAAAGCTACCCCATAAATCTTGAAATTGCTTTATAGATAATTAAGTTAGCTCCTGATCTTGCCTCTTCTGCATAAAATTCTGACCAGAAGGGAAGGCTTGAAACAGAGTCCTGGAAATGGCTTGAGGAGCATTTTGTGGATGGTGGGCTACCAAAAGGCAAAGTAGGCCTCCAGCTCTGTAATGGGCTTCAGATCAGTCCCTTCTAAAAGACAGGTCTGTAATTGCCCTCCTGTGGGTGGTGGTCTTGCAGAAGGCAACAGTTAATCAGCATTGCTTGTAAAGTGGTCTGTTAATCTACCCTGGTGACATCTTGTCTGTAGGACTAACAGTAACGCTTTTGTGTACCTCAGTGTTTTAGTTAAGTGCAAACAGTGTGCGTATCAACAAACACCCGTTTCCTTAGCTGCCAGTGCCAGTTCTGAGCAACTTGAGACAAAAATCCAGTTGTTTGACTGGTAACAATAGAAGTGATGGTAATTTTTAACATTTCCTTTACTGATAAGCACGTGGGGTATTCTGCCATTACAGTTCAACAGAAGTAGCAGCCAATTGTGTTGGTTACTGCTGCTCAAAATGCTTTCCAAGTATATGAGTATGTAGGCAGCTGATATTTGTTGCTCCGGGAGAGAACTTGAACTTCAGAAGGAAGGGGAGAAAAAGCCTACATTTTGCCTGTCTTTGTTCTGTGCAGACTACAGTTGCTGTAAATAGCATGATGTACAGTAGTTGGAACAAAACAGTTTTGTTTTTTTAAAGCAACAGTCATATAGATGCTAAGTGAGAACAGAACTTCTCTGGTGCATGCATTTTTGGTTTCTTGCAGACACTACCAGAATTACATTTGCATTCACTTCAGTCTACAGCAAGTATTACAGAAGATTCAACTGTAAGTACTTTCTAATATAAAGAGCACAGGGGAGAAAGGTGACTGTGATTTATGGTGACATCTATTAAGCTTTTACAGAATATCATACGTGTGTACTAGCTATTACCGTAAAATTAACTGGTATTATTTGGTCAGAGGTGCCAACTCAGTCTGGTTATGAGTGTAACACTCTTCTTTAGGTCATGTTTGTTATACTGACATCGTATGTCAGATCCTGAATAAAGTTCATTCAGCCATTTCTGCCGTTATACTTGTTTGCCCTGTTATGTGTGTATGCTGCCATCAGCGAGAGTTCACGTCTTGGCAAAGACTGGGTCTGTGTGCTTTGGAAAATACATGTTTCGGGTATCTGCCCAGTGGCTGCTTCTCCAGAAGCAGTGGGGCTGTGGGAGGGCATCCTTTGATTGAATCACGCCTGGTGTTTTCCTCTTTCTTGGAAACCAACTGGAACAAAATGTTCAAAGCTCTTTCTTATTCTCTTTCCCCTTTTTTTCCCTCCCTTTCTGTCTTTCACTTCCGTGCCTCAAAAGGCTGTAACTGGGTTGATTATTGTGTGATAAATCAACCAGTAGACTTCTATGCATTTTGCTGCATTTGGGCAGCTCCTGTTCCTTAGTGACAGCTGCTTGGCGCAGCACACTGTAATTATTAACCCAAAACCAAGATGCTTTTAGGTGCTGAAAGCATATTGGCAGAGACTGAACTTGTGTTCAACATCATCATGGGCCACAGCTTAAAAGATCCCGTTTAGTGGTTGGCTGGTTATGTGTTGCTGTTGGTACTGGGACTCTGACTGTTCATTATCACAGTGGACCCTGTGGGAAGCTGTCATTACCCTAAAGGAGTACCGGTCTTTGTTTTTCATTAGCTGCTGACATATCATATAGTTAACTTTTGATTAATGTATCTGTGTTCATTCTCTTTCTATAAAATAAAGTTTATTGATATGTGGGAGGAGATTTATATGTGTTAGTGAAAATTTACAAAGCCCTTTTTTAAACAGATGTCTGAAGGAAACTTTGCTGAGAAGCAAACCTGTTGGTTTGTTGTCTAGTGGAACTAAGGCATTCTTTGCTCCTACTTTCAGCCTGCTTCTTTTTGATGTGCTGAGTGTCTGGTGCCTAGCTGTCCACAGCCCTGGGGCCATACAGAGCACGTCACTGCCTCTGATCCACTAAAGGGCAAGTGGCCCTGAGCTGTATGTTGTGCATAATGGTTACCAGGGGTTGTACATAGCTGAGACTCTTGCTCCCTCACCAGTCTTGGTTTAGCAAAGAAGAAGGACTCCTCCTTATTTGTCTGAAATGTAAAGAAACGTGATTTCAACTGACAGATAACACAGTCCAAAGCTCAAGTGAGTGGAAGGGGATTTCTCGTATTTTCTGCTAGCTCTGTTAGCTAGGTGTGTTAGTTTTTATGTTACATGGAAATAACATGCAGGTCCCAGAGGGAAGAAGAAAAAACGTGCCATTTTTCACAAGAGAAATTATGTGGGAGAGTCCTGCTGTTTCTATTGTGAAGATAGCTTTGCTTTTCTCACTGTGTCCGTGAGGCAGGTTGGGTTTTTATCAGGACAGTTAGAATAGGCATTTATTGTGCTGCTATTAAAAAGGCTTTGAAGTGTTCTGACATCCTGCTGGGTTACAGTTTAGTGTCATTTACAGAGCAGTTCCAAGTAGGAGCACCACTGTTTGCTTAAGCAAACCTCAATTCAAGGGACTTGACACAGACTTATTTGCACCCTTCCATAGGATTTGGGGAGGTTGTCAGACCCTGGAGAATGATAAGAAATCACCCAGGCTGTAGAAGCCTGCTGACCTTTATACATGGAATAATTTGTGTTTTTCATCGTGCAACAAACATATAGTTTTTACAGGCTTAGTCCTTGGAGGATGGAGGACAGAAGAACCAGGTCAGTAGAGGAGGTGATATGTGGCCTGTAATAAGCAGATCTTTTTAAGCTCGAAAAATGAAGCGTGTGCTACGTTCATATGAAAACAGAAAGAATTTTTTCCAGAGCATATGCAACAAGACAAAAGAAAAGCCATTTTTTCTTAGCAGTTGTTGAGAATCTGACCTTGAAGAACCCTCAGCGTGTTCAGTCTTGCAAACCCTTCATGATTTCATTTGAATGACCTGTAAGTGAGAATTTATAGGGCTTTTGTTTGAAGACAGTACAATGTAATAATATTTTGACTGCTTTGTGGCTGCTGTAGAGGTATCTGGCACAGCCCAGCAGTAAAGATGAATTTTCTGGGTGTATCTTGCATGTATATGCTGCCAGTTACAACTGCCTTTGTTACCCGTAAGTGCTGGGATTCTCAAACTGTAACAAGGGCTGAGGGGGAAATGCCTTATGGGTACATAAACCTCTGTAGATGGCATGCCCTAGCAAAGAGGTGTGTCAGCTTGTCAATGAAACAGAAGCAGAGCAACAAATGCCTCACCATGGAAGGACACAGAAATGCTGAAGGACAGCACATATGTAAAAAGGAATAGCCTCTTGTACACGTCTGTTCGCTTTTTATGAGGGTTATGCTCATCTCTCCTGTCACATGGGGCTTTGGGGCAGTATTGTGGTGAGTGCTCGTCCTGAGAGCAAACAGAGGTTCTTTCATTTTTAGTGTATAAGAAGACTCAGGACTTGTTTTCTCTCCTTCCTGCTGATTTTATTTCTCAGTGAATAATACAGATATCCGATAAAAGGGCAAGGAAAGATTCTTCTTTTGTTTGTTTGGAATGTTTGGTGTCTTTATCTGTCTTCTGTGTGTCCCCCTTAAAGATAACCAAACCTGTAACTTTTTCTAGTGTTCAAAGGTCACTATGGCAAAACCCAGAAAAGGGAATGGTATGCACAGAACCATAAGAGCAAGTAGCCACTTAGCAGCTAAGCCTTAACAGTGTGCAGTTATGGAAGCAGGCAGAGGCTGAACCTTCTTGTGGAGGAGCAGTTTACCTCCGTTGGCCCGAACAAAGCAAAACATGGGCATGCAGAAGGTTTCCTCATGGAAAGCTACACAGTGTGCTGCAGTCTGATAGGACAGTAAAAGTTGCTCCGAAGCGGGGAAAAAATATTAAGAAAAGCATAAGTAATATGCTTAAAAGTGATACATAAAAGACTGGGTTCTGTCATGTTCCTATGGTGTTTTCTGTATTGTTCCCTTTTCTTTTCCATCTACAATTAGCTGCAACAGGGCAGACGTATCCATCTAACATGGCAGATTGGATGCTATGCTACCTTTTAGTAAAATAGTTCAGTAAAAGCTGTAAGGATAAAGTATGTGCTTAATTTTTATATTAGGGGTTAGAATTTGGGACTGTGAGCTAAGCATGTGGTTTATTCCTTCCCAGGCTTGAAAGCTCCATTTACTTTTCGTATTTCCTTTTGAAAGGCCACCAGTAAAACCTTTCTGTCCTCTTTTATATTGAGGTACAAAATTATTTCCTTTTTCTTTTAAAACGAGAAGACAAAAATCAAAGCAGAGAAACCTACATCAAAAATAGGGCAATCTCCTTTGAATTTCACCTTTATACCCACTTAGGCCAAGCTTGAATATGGCTCAGTCTCTGAATATATGGTCTTTCTTTCAGGTCCTCCTTCTCAGACTGGCATCCTGGGATGATTTTCAGACTATGCCTGTTTCTGAAAACAAGAGATAGAAAAGAGTTGATACTTTGGAGACAGTATGTTTATTAACCCTTCTCCCCTCCAAGTGTCTGTTATATGAGATAATGCTACATGGTGCTTCCTCATCCTTTGCTGAGTGCTTCTTTTTCTGCAGGAGATCCCTGAAGATTAGTATTGTGCTGAGGGAAAGGATCTCCTGGTCTGAGCTAAGAGAAGGGTGGTGTTGGTGGTGAGGTCATTGTCTCAATTTAACTTAAACATGGAAGACAAACCAGAATTGCCACAAAACTTTAATACTAGCAGGGGTTTTAAACAGCAACTTACACACAATAGCGTTTAAGTTTTACAGTCATTAGTCTTTTGGAAGAAGTGCATTGAGATTGACATTTACAAATGAAGTGTATACACAACTGCAAAGGCAATGTTTGGTCAAAATTTCAGCAGAGTTTCTGCTTGAAGCTGATTACCGCACTGTGCTGAAAAGTTGTTAGTAGGCTGGAAGCAGCATTGAAAGAGAAGCAACAATTTATTTATCTGCTATTTATTCAGAACATAGAGCACCAAAATTAGCTTTCATTTATTTTGATATATCCCAACTATTTTAGCACATAACAGATCAAACCCATGTTTAATACAGATTTATAATTTAAATAAAAACCGGTTTCAGATTGCTAAGACTTGAGGGCCTTGTGTACCTTAGTTTTTTGTATGCAAGGGCAAATTCATGCCTGGAAAACTGTCAACTTCATTATTCTTGTTTTCCTGAAGGGTGAATTTAGCTCATAAGGCTCATGCATTTAAAACAATGATAGCATTGTTATTAGAATTTATTATTAAGTAGTTCTTACTTGATTATAAGGATCTAATCAAGTATGGCAATATGCCCATCTGTAACCAAACTGAGAGGATCTTGACCAACTAAAACAAATCAATTACTATTACAAAAGAGTAAGATAAAACACCTCACCAGAACCCCAAAAGACAGCAAACACTTGAGTTTCAGCTGCAGAAGAGTCACGCCAGCTACATCAAAATTAATTTAGAGTGAGCAAGGACTGTGGTGCCCCTGCTGCTGCAGGCAGCTAGCTAGTAAAGGACTGGGTGCCCTACCAGGAGCTGCAGCACTATGTCACAAAGGAAAGCCTAATTGTCAGCCAATACAATAGAAACTGTTTGGCTTAAAAGTATAGATCCTGTGAGGATGTAAGTTGTAAATGAAGCAACCTAAAGGTTAAATTGCAGTAATCACCGATTTATTGGATTTATCATCGGGTGTAGCACTTGACATCTAGGAAATCCCTGGAAATTATGTCATTGCTGTGAGTGCTGATAGGTTTGCCTTTCATCAGTGTTTCCTGTTCTTCCAGGAAGACCACTGCCTTTTAAAATTTGCCCATTAAATATCCACTCAAGGTCCACTTGGAGTATGATGCCTGTAAAAAATGTGGCAAATCACTCATGGCTACTCAGGGATAAGTGTTTCACAACCATTGAATTAAACCATTCTTTTTCAAAGAAACAGAACAAAGTTCAAAGTGATTCAGAAGACATGCTTGTGCAGGTAATGTCACAAGGCCCAAATGCCTTTCTAACCTAGTTCTACTATGGGTCCTCCATACTCAGTTCTGTATAGCCTGTACCAGCACCTTTCATTTAGAGCAGACTACCTGAGGAGCGGGTTTTCTGTTGGTTTATTTTCCTTCTGAAAAAGAGGTGTGAGTTGAATCTCAGCTGTGGACTATATCTATGAAAACATGATGCTTATTTGTTTGCACCTACAACAGCTGGGTACTGGTCTTGCATGAGAATTTATTGCTGCTGTATGGTACAAATTAAACAACAATAGCACTACACACAAATATATAGAGAATAACAAATAATAAATGTCATATGGGATAAATACATCAAATAATTAGAAATACACTTTCAGAACTGAGCTGGCCTATTTCTGCATCCAGGCAATGCTGACAAGTTAAAAAGTTTTTAAAAGTTTTTTTAAAAAATAGTTGTTGTTGGCTTTCATTGCCATGTTAGAGAATAGATATCTCAATCTGCCAAAATTTCTACTTTGGCAATAGCATGCAGAACTATAGAGATGCTGCCACTGCAGAATCCAGCGGCCACCAGGCTAGCGTTGCTGTCTGCTGTTCATGGTGATTTTGTATCTTCCTGCTATGGGTTTCTTTCTGAAATTCCACCCCTCCTTTTGTATGAATGACAAATGCTGTACAAATTTGGTATACTATCTGAACAATCACTCAGCCATTTACACCTGTTTTTTCTAGCAAGATCTTAGAAATAGTTGGGTCTTCACAGTTACAAGAGAAATGGGGGGAGAAGAAATGAAGAAACTTGAACTGTGGCCTTCTGTGGCACCTCATGTCACATCACAAACAGTCTTTTCTGCAGCTACTTTTTTCTTATGCAACTGTAAATATTTTTATAATACTACCTTAAGTGGTTACTTGGTGTCTTGAAGATCCTCATTCTCTTCTCAGAGTCCTGGCACAACACATTTCCTCAGGACAGTTCCACATATGAACTGCTAGCAAAATTTTGAACAGTATCCTAGAGAGCAGACTCAGCAGATGATTTAAGTGGGTATACAACATAACAGGATCTTCTAGTGTTGGTAGTTCAGGGAGCAGTGATGGTGAAGCCTGTCTGCTGTGGATCTTACTGTCAGTCA
Source organism: Aegotheles bennettii (assembly GCA_013398125.1). Classification (NCBI taxonomy): domain Eukaryota; kingdom Metazoa; phylum Chordata; class Aves; order Caprimulgiformes; family Aegothelidae; genus Aegotheles; species Aegotheles bennettii. The sequence goes on from VZRW01010459.1 coordinate 122,157, forward strand.
AGCAGTGAGTCTGTGTTGTAGCCTTTCCATTAAGGACAGATCTCTGCTGTGTTGTTGTTCTCAATAAGGCATACTGGGGACACATCTGAAGTTTACAGCACTTCTGATATTGTAATTGGATGAGGTGTTCAAGATAAGACACACCTATGCATACCATGTTACTATGTAGTTTTCATGTTCCTTTGGAAACCCAGCCTTAAAAGGACTAGTCTGATCTTCGGATGTGTAGAGATACAGGGAGCTGATTTTAGATTTTTGTATCAAAACTTTGTGAAGAGTGGTACAAGAATATGGCTTCCAGTTGGCAGAAACAACTGGAAACAACTTATTTTAAAAGGTAGTTGAAAATTTTTCCAGAAAAGAGCCATCAAAGTGACTGGTAAACTGGAGAAAATGTTTTCTGGGAGGAGCTTTCCATCTCTTTGCCTTACCAAGAAGATCAAGAAGAGTGTTGATTATATATATTTAATACTAGACCTTAAAAGGCAGCTCAAGCTAGCAGAGAAGGTCCCCTAAAGCCCAAGGGATGGAGATGCAAGCCAGACAAGCTAAAAATTAAGAGACAAAAAAGAGGCATTTTTATTAGCAATGAAAATGATTACACACTAAGGCAAGTGAATAGCTCAGACTTTCAAATCAAGACTGACACAGCTGCTTCTGGAGGCAGTCTTCTGCCACACAGAAGTAATTTAGCTCAATACTATGCTCTGTGATGTGTAGAAGGTCAGCTTAGGTGATGTAATAGTCACATGTGGTGATAAAATGTTCGGACCCGTTGTTTGTGACCAAAGGGAAAACACTTTCACTTTGTCACAGCATTTCACTTTTTAATTACGTGCAGAAACTTTTTAATAATTTATACTGCTGAGTGTCCTGCTGTCTGTGCCTGGAATCAGTCACATCCAACTCAGTGAATTCAACATGGTAAGGTGACCCCAAGTTGCCCATTTTGCTGGGACATGCTCCTGAACATGGTGTGACCCTCTCTGCTCAGGCTCCCCATCAATGGTAGGTTACATGGGGAGTACAATCCCATGCCTGCAGATAGCATTCGTAGAATAAGGCGTTGATCTGTCATTTCCAGTGTTACATGCTGTTTGGAATACTTAGAAGTCCGGCTCTGTTGGTGGGATTTCTCTGAGACCTCGCGATGTGAAGAGAGCCCTTTCCTGCAGTTGTGCTCCCTGTTGTTAACTAATTCCCTGCAATCATCTGTGAGAGCCCCCTGCTTCTGTGGGCACGGCTGTGTGGTTGTTACTTAACACCAGAGCCTCTTTTCAGCATTTATCGTTGTTTAGCTTCCTCGAAAGCTACCCCTGTTTAGCTTTCACTCAACTTAGCTTTTAGCTTCATGTAATGTATTTGTTACAGTAATCAGACAAGATCTTTTAAATCAAGGGATGATGTGCTTTTAAAAACACCAACAGCAGCTCAAAAGCAATCACAATTTAGAGTCAAAGGAGAAAAATACATAGCCACCCTTTGAATGTTTATGTATCTGCCTGTGAGACAATGTTATGAGACCACTTCTGTGGTAAATCAGTTATACCACCTCTTTGGCCAAGTTCTGCTTTGTTTCTTCAATGTAAATCCAGGATAAACTCTTGGACTTCAACAAAGATAATTGACTTTATTCTAATATTAACTGAAAGCAGATTTTGACCTCAATTTTTCATTGCATCTCCTGCTGAAATCTCCTCCCACTGAAGACAGTGTCATTATGGCTGGGGCCCTGAGTGTGCTAAATGGATTTTTTCCTTAGCTCATATTTCCACCACATCATATGTGTTTGATTTACTTAAATTGTTCTTACATTTACTCTCTGCCCATTTAGTCACATTTACTGTAATTTTTTATTTGTTTAGTAACTCGGTGCAGCTCAGAAAGGTAACAAGGATAGATAGAGTGTGACAAGTTGCAAATATGTTCTGCACAGATCTCTTCTGCAGCTTGCTGGGTTTTGGTTTTAACAGTTTGGTTTATGGGATGGGTTGTTTATTCAAATGCTTGGTTTATATAAGAGCATTTAGCAGCAGCTGTAAGTATACTGCAGAGAAGTAGTTGATGTTTCTTACTTATTTTTACTCTGTTGTTTCTGAAGTCCTCCAGGAACCTCACAACTGCAGAACATGTACTGCTAGGGCCAACGCTGGGGATGTGCTGGGTTCAAAATGGAGAGGACCCACACAAAATTCAGAAAGTTGTCCGTGTTCATCACCAGGTCTTTGGCAGCTGTGGAGAGACCCAGGTGAAAAACTCCCTCTGCTGGAGTTTTGCTGCTGATGTCAGTAGAACATGTTCTCAGCCCTATTCCCTGTCTTGCGGGCTTTGTGGACATTTTAAGATGGTGACACTGGTAATGTGGAGCTGAACTTACCTCTCTAGGAAAGGAAGAGACATCCTCTTGGTGATTACTGGTCAAGCAGTGGGAAACAGAAGAATTTTCCAAGAGGCAGGGCTGAATGGCAGAATTGGCAGGGTGCCAGGGAGAGTACTCATTTATTAGTAAGGATGTTTTAAAGTACACGTCACAACGTGTCCCACAGTCCTGTGCTCCAGTGGCATGTAGGGCAATGGTCCTTCCTACCTGTTTGCCTTCTGACCAGTATTATCAGGGGCTAGGAATGCCAGTTAACTTGTGTCTGTGGAGAAGAAGTGTGTATTGGTTCGGGCCTGTCTTGTACTGACTGCACTTTATGTTTTACTTGAAAAACCAGTGTGGAGAAGGAATTGAAAATAAAAAGCAAGTTCCTAGTCACGCTGGGGAGCTGCTTGGGTAGCTGTCTAAACTGCCTGGCACCAGAGGAGGGGGCGTGCAATGACCCACCTGCAGTAGCCAGCTATGGGGTCAGGAGCGAGCCCTAGTGGGTCTGGCATGGCATAGGGAGAAGCTGGTTTTCTTCGCTCTGTTCCTAGGGCATAGTGGGCCTGCTTGTGTGCTGGCCTGGGGATTTCTGGTAGGTGCCAGCTGGATCTGATGGAGGTCGGCTCCTCAGGCACACTGCCCACCTGGCAGACTCATGACACAGGCACCTGGGGACATCTCTCACTCTCCCGGCTTGCTCTAGCAGCAAGCTCCACCCAGCATGCACACACATGGATATGAAGTGCATTTATGTGCAGTGCGCTTGGGTTACGTCGCCAAAGGCTCAGGGTGTGGGACTCCTGTATTTTTCTCTTGCAGACCATAGCCCCTTTCTGATGATAGCAGTGGGGACAGGCTGTGCCATTTCTCCCCTCTACTGTTACCAGCAGCACTCTGTTTCCCATCTTTTAGTAATGGGAGGCAAGGTGGTTTCTGCATAAGAGGTTACCCACTTTGGAACAGGCGTGTGGCCAAGCATGGAGGCAGGGGTTGGTCTGCATCTGAATATATACTAAATTATTGGCAGGTTACAGTCCTAGTCCCTGCAGTTAAGCAGCCAAGATGAGATTCATGCCTTTGCAGAAGCTGGCGTGATGCCTGGGCACTGCTATTTACTCTGCTGTGTTTAGGATTTAAGTTGCAAATAGGTTTTGTCCAGGCAGGGTTAAATTTCAGTGTTTGCAAAAGCAGCTAAATGCTCTGGGATTAAATTCATCAGTAGATGTTGACTGTTTTGTACAATTTCAGCAACACAGGCTGTGAACCCTGTTGGCCAGTTAAACTGCCCTTACAGCAGTTAAGCTTGAACATTGAAAATTGATAATGTATTCTACAAAATTTGGTGAAGTATTTCAAATATTAAATATTTTAATGGAAGCCTGTGATGAAAGGAAAATGTAAAATGAGTTGAACAAAAATGCTCAAGGACTTTAATGTCAGAATCCATTGATCTGGGCAGCAATTCGACTAAGGCTCTGTCCACTATGCTGTCTAAAACCCTTGTCCATCTTTTGTTTCTTTTACTTCAGAGCAATACTGTAAACCATGCTTACAAGAACGAAATTTCTATCTTATTGTAACTGTAGTATAGCACAGAGAGGGAAACCAGGGAGTAAGTTGGATTTAATTGAAAGGGGGCACATTTTGTTTTCTTGGATTAGGTTAATTTTAAATTTTTTTTAGCTTTGGACAAGAGGGTTCAGGTATTGCTAAAGGTACAAAAATAGAAGTGGCATGAGAAAGGTTTGTTTTGTTTTCTGGTTCATCTTCATATTTGAAAAAAACAGCATTGGCTGTTATGTATACTCTGCAGCTGTCATCCTAACATGATCATAAATGGCTTTTTCCCAGGTGACTCTGAATTCCATGTCTTCTTATCCAGCAAATGTACTACTCTCCAAATATAAATATATTAACTTGATCTTTTTGGGCAAAGCACTAATGAATGACACATGGGCACTTCGATTCCTTCCATGACATGCACTCCACTCTAATGGAAGCCCTGCCTGTCTCTGTGTGGCTGTGGGCATGGATCCCATCCAATCCTGGCCTTGCAGCTCACTTCTGACCTCTGTTTTGTCTTCTCTTCACAGTTGTGCAGCACATCAAGCGCCACAATATTGTTCTCAAAAGAGAACTGGGAGAAGGAGCCTTTGGGAAAGTCTTTCTTGCGGAATGCTATAACCTCTGTCCTGAGCAGGACAAGATCTTGGTGGCAGTAAAGGTAAAAGAGTCTAGGGTTTCCATTATTAATTCATGGTTGCAACTAATGCTATTTTATTTGTAAATGATCGTGTTTGCCTATTCTGTAGCCCAGTGTAACTGCTCTGATATACGTGGAAGGGTTCACAAGGCTAATGGAGTGTTAAGAGAATGGGATATTTGATCTTGCTGTGGATTATAAAATGAGAGCTTAATTTCGTAAGGAAAAGGGGGGAAAACAGACTCTGTCACAAAGGGGCAAAATCATTTATGAACTATCTAAAGTATAATTAGTGAAAAATAATCTCTAGGTTATTAAATATACATGTGACATATATGTGTGTCTAAAAAAATAATCTATTACTAGCTAAGTGAATAGGTTATGTGTATAATTGCTAGCATAAAGGCTTTTCTTTTTCAGGATTGTGCCATTCTTTTAGTCAGCCACTGAAATTATCTGTAGGTAATTGTCATTAATATAACTTCTAGGAATGTTATAACAAACTCATGGATAATACTGTCATGTGCTGTTAAATACTGCTGTATGAAAATCCAGAAGTCATAATATGTGAGACCTGGAGGAGTGATTCTTGACTATGCAGTTCCAGTCAACTCTCCTAAAATACAGTCCAGAGGAGAAAACTACGTGACATAAACAGCCATAACATTGAAGTTTCAAGTATTCAGAATAGTTCTTACATTGGGGGGAAGGGGGGTGGAGGGGAAGGCATTTGTTTGGTTCTCCTGAAGGGCACAGACTATGTGGTACGTTGGAAATCTGCCAAGGAGTAAGAAGATTTCCAACTTGCCCAGAGAAGCTGTGGCTGCCCCCTCCCTGGTAGTGTTCAAGGCCAGTTTGGATGGGGCTTGGAGCAACCTGGTTTAGCAGAAGGTGCCCCTGCCCATGGCAGTGGGTTGGAACTATATGATCATTAAGGTCCCTTCCAACCCAAACCATTCTGTGATTCTGTGATTCTGTGATCACAGAGCTTGAACACCAAACATGCTTCACCATACCAATCCTTGTCATCCCACAGACTGGAAGGGCTGAGGTTGGTTGTTGACCTCAGCTAGGGATGTACACTATAAAAGAGTATCAGTGAAACTACACATTGAGAGTTTGCAAAGTCTCCCTGGCGGCAGTCTCTTATCTCCATCTGTGTTCTGCCAAAACCTGAACAAGGTGTTCAGCATTTGAAGTATCTCATTAAATCTAGGGGGAATACACATTTAGAATTTGGGCTGTTTCTCGAGTTCTGAAAATCATTTTATCTGACCAACCACAATTAGGTAACCGTGTGTACATTTGGGCTTAAACCATACAATAAAAGAAATTGAGTAGATCATCTTGTTAGATTTGGAAACGAGAAATGGAGTTTTGGATCTGTCAGTGAGAGAACATGAAAGGAGGATGGACTTGTAGTGTGCTTTCTTGCTTCATCAAAAACAACAGGTTTTAGGGGTTTGCCAAGGTTACAAGTTTTTTGATACTTGAGAGTTGTACAGTCACATTGACCAGTGAGAAAAAATTAAGCCCTGAACGGATATATCGTAGACAGGAGAAAGCAAGATGTAGGAGATAACAAAACTAGATCTGAATGAATTTTCTATTGTATTTTGGTGAAGCTGGAGTGAAAATTGCCTTTCCTCTATCACTTCAGGGAACCGCTTGATAGCAAAATAAAAGTCTCTCCATTCACTTGCTCCCTTTGAAAGTCCTGACCAAATGGAGCCTAACACTTCTGCTGCTAAATGCTGCACTGTACTTGCTCTCTGCAGCTCTTTCTCAGTGTAATTCACAAGGAAGAGCATTCATCGTTGAAGGGAGAGATTTCTCCATGGATTTAGATGACAAATTTATCAGTTTTCTGAACCAGTTGTCATAGTATTTTTTTTTTAACTAAATCTACTCTTTGTAGTGTCCTTAATAAGGATCTTGCAGGCAGCTTTGGAAAAAATTACCTCTGGGAATGGGTTATGTCCGTTTTATGTTTCTCGCATTGACTCCTGAAAATGTGACTCTGGCTGCCATCAAAGGGCAAATATTTTGGCAAACTGTACCATTGGATTGATCCCCATATAACTGAGGAGTCAATTGTCTGGTGCTTCAGTCTTTCACCGTAGCTCACAGGTGTCCTTCAGGCACAGTGGACGTCAAGGGATAGGACCTGGCTGGTGTGCAGAGAGCTAGCTGGAGGACTGTGTTTGAACCCCACCCCTGGGCACAGAGTTTGGTTGTGAAAATGTGTGATTTTTATTTTTTTTTCAGTCTTAGAGGAGCAGACCTGGATGCCAGTGGAGGGCAGCACCTCCTCCTGGTGCACAGCAAGGGCTTTAGAGAGCTTCACCCCCCTGAGCAAAAATCACAATTTAGCTGTCTCTGTGAAACAGATCTGGTGAGCCCAGTGGTAATATGTACTTGGTGAGGAGTAAGGCAGTGCCAGGGGGATTTTGGCAGTGAGGAAATGTGGTCTCACCTTCATGGGATGGATCAGGTTGGCTGGTGATTCCCTGATAGCTGTCTGTGTCTGCCGGCTCCCGGGCAACTGCACAGTTCACACCCAGCCCTAAGCATCACTGTCTGACTCAACGCGCACCCTTCTCCTCCTCCGCTAGCTAGAATCTGAAGTGCTGCATTGCTGCAGCAAATTATTTAGAAGCTAAGAGGCCTAGAAAAATCTAGGAAAATATGAAATCAGGCTTAGCATAAACAACCCAAAGTGCTTGAGATTTTGCTCCTTGGGAGGGGAGAAAGACAATCTGTTAAGGTTAAGCTGTTTGCATAGACATTGCACTACCCTTCCGCCCGGGTGAGTTTGTACATCACATCAGTACACCGTTAGCTGCAGGCTCTTCTATAGAACAGAGGATGAAGGAAGGAAAAGTTTTGTTTCCTTCGGGCCATTTTGCCATGCCAGAGTGGTTGTTCAGGTCTGGATTGGTACTGTCTCCTCAGTGAATACAACTCCCTCAGTGAATGCAACTCTGTGGTGTTAGGGTGGACTAAGGAGCTGTTGGTTTGCATTTGCTTCAGAGCACAGGTCTGCAGAGAGCAAATTGTATGTGGATACCTGGGCAAGGACTCTGTGGAGGAGAATAAGCATGAGGTGGTGGTCCAACTGTCACATGGACGAACTCAGCAGGTGTGGAGCTCCTGTAACAGCAAGGGAGCTCCTGCAACAGCTCTGTTGCCCAAGGGAGCACGTCTCTCCTCCTTAGCTGCTGACCTGAGTAGTTGGAAAGTACATGTGGTTGTATCTCAGTTCTCACTTGGGAAAAACTACCGACTAATGAGAGTGTTTTGTATGCAGAGCTTTGGTACACTTGTCAGTAATGATAATAATAATAAATATGCCTTTTGCTCTCTTTGTTTTCTTATGGTTTTATTTTGGTTTTATTTTTTTTTCAAGCTAAATGCATTAGTCAATGTAATTTCTATGTAAATTCTATGTACTTACTATTTTTTTCGCTTTGCAGTCTCCTTCTTGCCTGACTGTGTCACCTACCTCTCATGCATTGTGTCTGTTCTGTGTGCTGTGTGAAATAATGGGAAGGGGGTTTTGCAATGGTGGGTGATAGAAATTCAAGTCATCCCTTCATAGTATAAACTGTGCCTTGAGTTTTACCTGGGTTTTAGACCTTTCTGCATTTTTGCTGTTTGACAGAAAATGTGTAATTGCCATGGCAACTGCTCCGTCACATGATAATTTTGCTGTTTCTGTGAGATAAAAAGCATCTTCTGAAATATGCAATATGCCATCCTCACAGGGCAGAGCTGTCAGCATTTTTGCTGTCTTTCCAGGGAAAGAACCTGCTGGAAAGAGTATAAGCCTGTGCTTCTTCCTGCCAGTTTTTTTCAAGCTATTATTTAAAAGATTATTTTTATATGAATGTTTTTTCTAATTCTGTTTTTGAGAAGAATTACAGTCCAATTGCTTTATACATGAAACCACCAGAGGAAACCCAAGTGACAACAGAATTGTTCCCAGTCATTTCATTATATAGAGTAGATTGGTCTATGAGTTGGTGCCTGTATCATGTTAAAGCATCATCACAGTGCCAGGAAGTGTTAGAAGACATTTCAGTTTCAATTCTTGCCCTGTTCAGGTGTGATTGTGTGGGGACCATAGCGGGGAGCCAATTTGATAATCACCTTAGATTACATAGCTGTGTATACTAATATATCATAGCTTGTGAAGCTTTGATGATGAAATGTTCTTGTTGCATCATTATTGGTAAACTTATGGAAGAAGGGTTCTGGGCCTGAGGACACATGGGATTCAAGGTGGGTGCCTTACAGAAGGGACATCTGTGGCATGAATGATTTCTGTTGCCTCTAGGATCCATAGAGCCTGAAATTCACACGGAAAAGCCCCTGGACTTGATAAATGGCTATCTAGTCTGCCCTGCTCCTTGTCCCCCCATCTGGACCTTATGGTAGCTGTTATTTTTCAAGATGTGTGGTTGCAGTTTCACAAGTAAAGCAAGTGTTTTCTCCAACAGTCACCTTTTAGTCCCTTCTTCACACATGCATATGTATAATACTAGAAAAGCAGACAGAATTGTCTCTGTTAAAGAAAAACCTTGAACAAACCATGACTACTGCAGCTAAAAACTGGGTTTGTTGCCAGAATGATTGCACAGTAACAACTTGTTCTGTGTTTGTTCTGATGAGTGTGGTTGGTTCCATGCTCTGTAGATGAATTCAGGGTAGAAAATAAAGTGACTAGATGTTCAGGAAAAAGCATCTTTAGTTAAAACAATACCACTACTTTTATGTTTCATCTTGCTTTATATTAAGTCTAGGTGTAGTTAAAATCCAGAGGTACACAGTCCAGACATCAGTTTCTGTGAATAATTTGTGAACATCAGTAGACTGCTATCTTTCTCTTACTTTTTTAAAAATATTGTTTGAATTAATATAGTGCAACCACTGCAGATTTTGAAGGCAGAGCCTAGTAGTGGTTTATTGTCAATTATAATTATTCCTCACTTAATTGGTGTCAGAATTTGCTTTTATTTTTGGTGCATGAAAGTGTTCCCTTGCTCAGGAAGTGTAGTTCTTCAGGAGAGGTCTGAAATTGCCTGTGTGGCAGATAAATTTGCATTATTTCATTATACAACATTTAAGCCTCCTGTTTAATCCAGTTTTGATTTATTTCATTCAAAATAAAAATATGCAAGAGTTTAGAGCTGTATAAATAAAAGGGGGTGAGAAAAATTGACACCTCAAAATGCTGATCTGCACCTACTTCCTTTCTGGCTACCAGTTTAGGCCTGATCCTCCAGTTACTTATACATATGCTTAATCTTAGACATGTGAGTAGTTTACTGGTTTTCAAAGGAGTTTCTGGCTGAAGTCTCAAGTTCTAAGTTCTGGTCCAGGGATGTACCCTTGCATAAATCCACCTAATGTATAGGAACCATAGGTGCCAACACCAACAACAGTGACATTAGTAATACATAAAGACTGCATCTATGTTCCCACAAAGTATTTTAAGCAAGCAGAGCTTTATTTTCAAGAATTTATGAGAAAGGTAAATACCATCAGGCTACTAGGGTTTGCCTGAATGAAATGTTAAAGGATATGAACCATCTGTGTACTATCTTTTGGAGAAGATCAGTTTATTTGTTCTGTGTTTGGAAAACACTTGGCATGGAAAGATCATGAGTATTCCTACATCCTCTTACAAGAATTGTTGTTTGGGATATGTGGCAGGAGAATGAAAATTGTTATTATTTAATTACACTTAATTACCACATCTGCATTTATAAAAGAGTTATTAAGAAAGTACTTCCTCCATCCTTTATGCAGTAAAATGTCCTTATCTTATTCTTACGGTGCCATCCCACATGTTTGCTACCTTATGCGAACATCTCCCCTTCCTTACATTTTCATTTTTCCACCAGACACTGAAGGATGCCAGCGACAATGCCCGCAAGGACTTTCACCGTGAGGCAGAGCTGCTAACTAACCTGCAACATGAACACATTGTGAAGTTCTACGGTGTCTGTGTCGAGGGTGATCCACTCATCATGGTCTTTGAGTATATGAAGCATGGAGATCTTAACAAATTCCTAAGGTAAATCCATGAACACATACTGTGCTGGAGAGCCAGAAGTGGGCAGAGAAAGGTAGGTGTCACTGGTACTTAACATCAAGTTAACTGCTATCATTGGAAAATGCCAACACCTAGGAGTGCAAATCTGTTCAACTCTTGTCTTCTGTACTGGGATGTGGGACTCATTGTTTCGTTACCTATTTGGAAGTACCATTAAGTCAAGCCTTATACTTTGCACCAAAGCAATGGGAACTAAAGAAGTATTTTCAATATATTTCAGTGTATTCTGAAATGTTTGGTTATAAATCTTACAGTAGGAATCATTTTCCTGCAGGCTTTCTGGTAGCACTTGGGAAGATCCCACTCAACACCTATAGCTGTCTGTGAGCGTCTAAGAGCTTTTGAAATCTAACCCCTTTTCTCTTCCCTCCTCTCAGTGTTTTGGAAAGACTGTCATTAATGTGAAGCAAGAAAATTGTGAGCCATGGAAACTTCAGTGCAATGGAAAATGCTACATCTTGGGGTCTGGTTTAGGCCTTTATTTCATAAAGCTGTTCAGGAATGTGCAGCAGAATTTGAAATTTGGCAGGAAAGCAGTCATAAATAAATAGATGATACCTAGGGTTCACAATAATAGGTAACTCATGAACCAGGAAGTTATGAACAGTGTCCTTGTGTATGTGCCATTTCCATCAGCCTGCACTCGTTGACATAAAAATAAGCAGTTAAGAGACAGCTTTTACTCCTATGTAAAAAGCCCGCTTCCGTAAGAGACTGTTCTTTCAAGGTCTTCTCTATGATTTTTATCAAAGGATATGATAAATGCATTTCAATGTACGGAGATCTCACCTGCCAAACATAACTAGGGGTACAACCATTTTGGAAAGATATCTGTGACAAATGTAAAACAAAGCTGATGTCCCTTTAAATGGGTTCAGATTTTCTCTCTGACTGAAATGGCTAGTGGCTGCTAGTGTTGCTACTGATACATTTTTGATAGCCTATGTGAAATTAGTTTCCTGTCTTTTTAATTTCCAGTGAACGAAACAGCCATACCACAAAAGCAAATGGCATAAACTTGCATCCTCCCTTACTGGCAGGGCTTCCAGGTTTGTCAGCAAGACCAGGGCCTGAACTGGGGATGCAGAGCAAACACTACTGCTTTTCCCAGACTAATTGTCTCTCTGGCAAAGGATTTACGTATGTTGTCAGAGCCATGTTGGGGCATTTACATTTGCCTGCTTGGACCTCTGCCTTGGATCAGGAGAGAACTCCAGTTTCCTAAGATGCCATCTCAGTACTTTTTTGGAACACTGAATTTCTATTAGAAGAAGCCAGATTTTCAGCTGATAAGAAGTAATTTCTTATTTCATAAGAAATACTTTGATTCTTTTTGATTGACTTTTTCCAACCTCCTAACTCTGATTTTGAATATTGTATAGAAAGGTAGTTTATCAGTATATTTCCTACTTCAGGTCTTCTCTTTTTTTTTAATTATTAATTAGCCCTTGTCATTAGAACATAAAATGATTATGCTGGAAAAAGCTATTAAACCTAAGCTTCAATTTGTCATTCCTCTCACAGTTGCTGCGGATTGCGCGGCAGATCAGAGGTTAGTTGTAAGCGGGCTGTAGGAGCCTGTATTTCTTACCCTGCAGCGCCACCAGAGGCTGTCGAGGTAAAATGGATCCGAAATTTAAGCCAAATGAGCCTCGCTGTCTGTCTACAAGCAGCCAGAGGCTGTTTCAGATCTAGGAGTAAAGCCTCAAAGTCATGCCTGTCCTGCTTCTTCTGGCTAGCGGAGGCTAGTGTGGATCCAGAGAAATCTCTGTCAATGTTTCTGGCTCTTGCAGACATCGAGGAGCACCTTATTTACAGCCAGCACCAAGAGAACAGGCAAGGTGGATGGAGCATTAAGAATAATCCAAAAGTTTCATTGGGTACAGACCATGTCCTCAAGGAAGCTAGTGGAAGATGAAGAGTTCTCTAATTTAGCGACCCAGAGCTTCATGTCTGAGAGCAGTCATTAAAACGGTCCATGCAATAAAGACACATAGTGCTTTTCAATAGGAATTTGCCTGTGAGTCTTGGTTGGAGATTTCATATCCTCCTGTTTATTCCCCCCCAGCCCAGACCTGTATGTACCCGGTGGCAGCGAGCTTCTTTGCTTCGTACCAGATGCAGTCCTAGCAATGCTACACACCCTCCTTCATTTTTTTCTCACATCTGTCACTTTGCTCATGAAGTTCTTCCCCTGGGGCAATTTTAATGTCATATTTCTAATAGGTAGTGTCAGATTTTATCTCACAGATTTTGATTAATTTGCAACTCTCCTCCAAACTCCTATGCACTTCCCCTAGGGATGAATTAAGGCCTCACCTCTATTGATTAGAAAGGTGATTCTCTGAAACTCCTCTTTGTAGAAAGGAAGGACTTCTGGGTGAAAATAAATATCAGTTCTAGAGTATTTAAAAAAAATGAAGAAGGAAGAGGAGAGGTGGTCTCTTAGAATAGTCTTTAGGAATGGAGTAAAAAAGGCTTTGGAAAACCGAGAATAATGGAATGGATGGAAAGGGATATTTAGAACATTATAAGGTATATCAAATAAGGAATGATTGCTGCATGACCTCATTAATTCTATGAGGATTAGCTAGTAATGCTTACTATAAAATGTTGTGTGTAGGAATGTTTACATCTGTGTCTTCAAGACACTACAATGTTACACAGATATACCAGAGCTAGCATAGGAAGATGGGTGAAGCACACAAGTTCCATGTACTTTGCTAGGCTTTTAAAATGCAAAACAGCTCTCCTGCTGGAGTGTATAAAAATTTCTCATTAATCAGTTGATTATTGTATCTTAGGGACTTGCTGGTTCTTGGGAACTTGTACTTCTAAAGCTGGTTAGTTATTCTAAATAGTGTGTGTTTTGTGTCCTCTTCCTATTGTTAAGAATTCCTGTCTCAGGCAGGACTCACCCTTGGTGATGACATAAACAAAAATTATTTCCTTCTCTGCATTTGGATAGGAAATTACATCACAGAAGTGTAATTAGTGTTCTAATTACATCATTAGAAGTGTAAACTAAAATTGGTGCCCTTGTGTCTCAGAGGAAGTTAGCTCTTTCTTCTTTAAGAAAAGTTGGAAGGGTCAGTGGTGTGTCTCCCTGTAGAAATCAAGGAATTCTGGTCATAGGAAAATGATGCTATTCATGTCACTTCATTGCCTTTTACTCTATTGCTTTTCACTCTTACAGAGTGATAAGGTTTTTCCACAGTTAGCAAACATCTACATTTGCCAGCCTTTCTCTAGAAAAGGTTACTAGAACAGAACAGGAGGAATGTGGTGGTTTCAGACAAAGGAATATTATGAACGCATGTACCTTTTTCCAGGAGCATTATAACACCTGTTGTGTAATGTTCTTCACATCATCTGTCTTTCATACAATGATGGAAAACAGTAAACGAGAAAAGCTGAGATACAAATTTTGCCATATTTCAGCAATGAATTTGTGGCCCTTTTTGTTATTATATTTGGATGAGGCAGTTGTGTGGTTTTAGACTCACTAATGCCTTTCACCTCTCCAGTTTACAAGTGGCCTATCACTTAACCTGCTTTTATTTTGGTATAGGGCACATGGACCAGATGCAGTACTGATGGCAGAAGGCAACCGTCCTGCTGAGCTGACCCAATCCCAGATGCTTCATATTGCCCAGCAGATTGCAGCTGGTATGGTTTACCTGGCATCACAGCACTTTGTGCATCGGGATCTTGCTACTCGGAATTGCCTGGTTGGTGAGAACCTACTGGTGAAGATTGGGGATTTTGGGATGTCTAGAGATGTGTACAGCACAGACTACTATAGGGTAAGTGAACTGCTGTAATTAATAATAACCTGCGTCTTGTTCAGTCATCTTACCACATTGATGTGACTTATTCTGCTCTTACATTTGATCATCTGTCTGTTAGGTAAATTCGAGGCCGGAATATGGAGAACCTGGTTTTGAGTTACAAAGTTTTGGTAAATTTGGGGAGAGAGGGAATCAGAGTAGGATTGGCATGTCCTGTTGGTTTTGTACATCAGCTTTATATTCTAATAATAAATCACAGAAAAGTCTTTTTCTCCAGGCAGAAATTTTATGTTTTCTTGGCTTTAGTGAATCATAGCTTAAAAGGAAGAGTGGGTAATCAAATTTGGCCCAACACTTTAAAGTTATTAAAATATGTTCTTATATGTTGCTAAGACAAATGGAAATTGTAACTTTGGAGTATTATATGTTTTAGTTTACTAGAGGAAGTGTAAGTACTGAACAGCAGCACTGGACCAGATATTTTACTCAGGAGGAGACTAAGTCAGGAATTGTTGCATACTCAGCACCTGAAAGGCTTTCAGTAAGTTTTCCCTGTCTTATCCAGGTCTTTAGTCCTACTGCTTATGGTTGAAGAGTTGTTTTGTGTTTGTTCATTCTGGCCCAGGCCGTTGTCCCTGAGCTTGGTTGCCATAAAATGGTATCTGAAGTTTGTGAAGGACTTCTAGAATCACTAGGATAAACAGGACTGTGTACATTAATTACTGTTGTTGATGTCCTTGTACTATATGTCAAGTCACGTAGTTGACAGCATTTGCTGTTTGCTCCCTTATCTGTAATTTCATGATTGGAACTGAAGCTATCAGGTGTCTGTGGCTTGGGGAAGGCAATTCACGTCTAAGCTGTTAGTTTATAAACCCTAGAGTTTATCCTGTAAGTTAAGACATTCAGCACCTTTAAGCCCATTTTCTGTATCTGCGTCTCTCATGACTTGTTGCCAGGGAATTCCTTACAGGTAAAATAAAGGCCTCTTCCTTAGCCTCTTAATTTGGGATGTTGCATCCATAAAGGAGTGTGTCACTTTAGCATCAGTGTTTGTGGGGTGCTTAGAAAAAGATTGTCTTTATATCGTCTGAGTCTGGACAGGGCAGAGGAAGTTACACACAAGAATTTTTGTTGAGTGTTGTTTCACTTAACAGCTGAGAAATAACAGTCTCCTCTGTTCTTTGTCTTTTTTTTTCAAAAGGCAAACCTAGTATTTAGTAAACATATGAGCCTGATTCATCTTATATGTTGTTATTTTGGAAACTTGGCACTTCATGTGATTTGGTCAATGTAAAACAAGCATGACTTTACTTCAGAACTTGGAAGAATGCACAGAATGATAATCACTGTCTCTATTTGTGTTTGTGAGGATACCAGTGAGCACTGAAGGCCAGGGTTTCTTGATTTTGCATCTGGAGTATGAGCAGTACTTTTTGCAGCTGGAGGCGTGTCTCTGTTCTGTACTTCTGTGAGACTGGATTTGTTTACCATGTTTGTCATTACACTTGAGAATGAATGTCCATGCTTAACAGTAAACGTTTGCAAAGGTCTTGACAGTCAGAGGCAGCATTTTTGAATGATAAAAGCTCTGCTTTTTAAATTTTTTTTTTTAAAAAGAATACTCCCTGCTGCAGAAAAACTACCTGCAAAAAGGGGTGGAAGCTAACTAATTGCATGGGCTTCCTGGGGATGACTGAGGCCTGACACAGGCATGTGATAGTGTACTGACTATGGCATCATCTTACCTGCTTATGTACCTCTGGGTTTAATCTTTGAGTCTTACATTTGAGCACTCAAGCAAATCTTCTACCCAGTGAAGCAAAAATTTTGAACAAGACCCATGACCTGGAGAAAGCAGGGTTCATCAAAGAAAATCCCAAGTAACTTGGATACTCCTTAGGTACCTCTCAAAGGGCCTCATTTCAAGGGGCACACTATTTCTCACTGCCTTTTATACAGAATCACTCTCATCTTTCCTTCTTCTCTCTCTCTACATGATTTTTTTTGAGGGCGCGGAAGGATCTGTGAGGTCCAGGGGGTAACAAAGGAGAAGAAAGAGAGAGTAGTGTGAAGAGGGTGCAGTCATAGGTATGAGAGAGGAAACAAATAAGCCAGGAAAGGTAAGTGTAGAGAGGTGTTAGTAAAAGACCCAAGTGTGAATTAAGGGAGAAAGAGGTAGACGAGTGTCAGGATGAATGAAGATGTGAAGTAGCCTGGCTCCATCCAAATTGATGGTGTAAGCTTGCAGTATGATGGCTGGGTATGGAACTTAACGTTAGGTAGTTGCTTGTTCTGCACAGCCAACAAGGACTGTTTCTCTGGCCCCTAGTGTTCTAGCTGGCTTCTAGCTGGTGCAGAGAAGGGACAGAGCCACAGCCTGCCATGCCACCATATTTCACTGATAAAAGTTAGAAGTTACAGTTGATCCTGGGAGGTTTTGTCCTGGCTTGCTTGGGCTATACATAAGCTGCTCAGAAGCTGGTCATGGAACAGTCAAGGCTATGATACCATAGGAACTGATATCATCTACTTGGACTTGTGCAAAGCATTTCACACTGTCCCACACAACATCCTTATCTCTAAATTGGAGAGGCATGGACTTGATGGATGGACCACTCAGTGGATAAGGAATTGGCTAGATGGTTGCACTCAAGGAATTGTGGTCAACGGCTCGATGTCCAAGTGGAAATCAGTGACGAGTGGCATTCCTCAGGGATCGGTACTGGGACCGGGGCTGTTTAACATCTTTGTCAGCGACATGGAGGATGGGATTGAGTGCACCCTCAGCAAGTTTGCTGACGACACCAAGCTGTGTGATGTGGTCAACATGCTGGAGGGAAGGGATGCCATCCAGAGGGACCTTGACAGACTTGAGAGGTGGGCCTGTGCCAACCACTTAAAGTTCAACAGGACCAGCTGCAAGATCCTGCAAAAGGGTGGGAACAATCCCAAGCACAGATACAGGGTGGGTAGAGAATGAATTGAGTGCAGCCCTGAGGAGAAGGACTTGGGGGTGCTGGTTGATGAGAAGCTCAACATGAGCTGGCAATGTGCACTTGCAGCCCAAAAAGTTAACAGTATCCTGGGCTGCATCAAAAAAACCACGGTCAACAGATTGAGGGAGATGATTCTCCCCCTCTCTTCCACTCTTGTGAGACCCCACCTGGAGAGCCATATCTGGTTCTGGAGTCCCCAACATAAGAAGGACATGGAGCTGTTGGAGCAAGTCCAGAGGAAGGCCACAAAGATGATCAGAGGGCTGGAGCACCTCTCCTGTGAAGGCA
>VZRW01010459.1:157451-172197 GCA_013398125.1 Aegotheles bennettii
CAAAAACTCCTTCCCAAATTGTAGCTGCCAGTTCAGGGTGTAAACATTGGTTACTAGGTTGTTACACCTATTTTTCATACATGTAGTTTACACATGGAAACTCATCTGCTGCCCACTCTCTCTGTTTTGTGAGATCCTTCTCACAAAAGCCGAAGAACTTAGTATCACCCTCACACTTGGACTAATAGACAATGCCCTCCCATTCCTAGGCCACTGATGAAAATGTTGAATGTATCTGGTCCTTACACGGACCACTGAGGACTTCACTACTTCCTTCTCTCTATCCTGAGAGGAGACATTGAAGTCCTATTTGCTGCTTCTTGTTCTTTAACTAGCCTTCAGTCCATAAAAAGGCCTTACCAAACCTTTCAGCAGCTTAGTTTTTTTAATAACTTTTGATGTAGAGCCTTATCAAAGGTGCTTTGAAAATCCACATATGCTCTGTCTGTTGGATCACCTTTGTTCCCATTCGTCCAGAGTCCCCTGTGGGCCACCACTTGGCTGGTAGAGTGGGATACATTTCTACAGAAGCTTTTGTTTGTCACTCTGCTCAGAAAGATATAGACAGACTGGTTTTATCCATACATGAGCTCTATGCACAGTTACTCTTTTTAATGGTAGTCATACACCTGCAGTTTCCCACCTGCATACCTTCAGACTCAGGTGAATGGCATTTTGTCTTGGTAACATTAACAACCAACTTCTCTCTTTGCTTGAAAAAAACCATGCTTTTCCCTTCCTGTATTCCTCTTAACATTTTCTGTTTACTTTATTTCTTATTTAAACTTTATCTCTTATTTAATGAAATCACTCTCAGTTGAGTGAGAGGGGAGGCTTACACAAATGCTGCAAACCCTGTAAAACAGTTTTCCCTCTTAGGTTAGGCATCCTTCTGCACTTCATCTTTTATGCACCCATTTGTGCTGTAGTAGCAACTCACGTGTGACAGACCCAGTGTATTGAAACTTCTAATGGGACAGTCCTCTTCATTTTCAGCTCAGTGGGAATTCTGTCTCCTTAATGGCAAGATCAGGTGCAAGGCCACATAAAGTCCCTAAAATAAAAAATCCAAGCAGAAACCTCCTTTTGCTGACCTTAGCTGAAGAGAAAGTATCCCTGTGGTAAGCAGGTTGAGCTGTCCTTAGCTGTTATGTCCAAGACCTGTCTCACTGTGCTCCCCACCCTGCACTGCGGTAGATCCCACTGCCTCACAGGAGGGCCTTTGTTGGATGTCTTAGGCACTTCAGCTCCAAAACCCTGCACTGCTTCATGGCACAGCACATTCTGACTTCAATCTGAAGTAAATTCTCAACATTAAGCTGGTTGATCAAGTGGCTGGAACAGAGAATGAGAGCTGAAACATTTGTTACATCCCTTGCATGAGTGGGTCTGCCTGGGACATATTCAGCTCCATCTTGTCTTCAGAAAAGTGCTGATCCAGTCTAAAATTTTCTGAATGTTCCACTGAAAGAACAGTGGGGTTTTTTTCTTTGTTGTTTTGTTTGTTTGTTTGTATATTTTTGGGAGCAAGCCAGTTTTATTGACCTTGTGAGGGCTCCCTGCATAAATAAGTCATATCAAGGCAAACTTTGCTTAGAAACAAGACAACCAAGGAAATTCTCCATTGCTGGCTTGAAAGCTTGCAAGGAGACTGGGTGGAAGTGATGGTGTCCTTCGTAGGCTGAAATTTGGGTGCTGACTTAAGTTTAAGTGTACACTCATCTTACCCCTATTATATGTCCAGAAATCCTCAGGAGGTAGAACAGAGGACAAAAGTGTAGTTCCCATTGCCACACGGCCTGAAGCGGAGTCCAGAATGTTTTTGGACACAGAGCTGGAGCTGAATTAAGTGCCTGCCTAGAAAAGGTATCAGCTCATGCAGACAGTGCCAGAAAGGCTGCGTTTCCATGCAACTGCAGTCCTGTGGCTAGCCTGGGAAAGGGAGGCAGGCCTGAAAGACTGGGCACGGCATCACAGCATTACTGCGTAGGCAGGGGTTTGTACTCTGCCAGTGTGTGCTGTGAAGGGCCAGAGGCCCCCTTAAACCTCTCACTCACTGTAATAAGCACTTTTTCTGGCTACAAACAGTCCTTCAGATCTGTGAGTCTCGTCAAAACCCCTCTGGGAACATGGCTTGTACATGCATTGCAGTATTTGGTCCAGACTATAAATGGGTGGGAGTGAGGGGATCGAGAAGCATTTGAAACATTTGGAAATAAAATCTAGATAATAGAGGGTTAATCTGTTTTTCCCCTGAATGTCTGCTTTCTTTTGCCCAGTATACATTCAGTTTGTGCAATGCCTTGACAGAACAGCCCAGACCTACTCACACCATGGTCAGCATTACTTCATCCCACTCCTCTCCCTTTACTCCCCCATGAGCATCCCCTTTTTGAGGTTCAGCACCGGAATCTTCTCCAAAGGTTGATACTGCAGGTTCAGAGCGTTTGGAGGCTTGGTTTCCATGGCAGCCGGGATCCTCTGCTCCCGGATGGCAGCTCAGAAGGAGACAGAAGGGAAAGAAAGAGAAAGTCATTAAATGTGCCAATTAGTATGCAGGGCCAGGGCTGCCATGGCAGGCAGTGCTAACAAAGGTGGGCAGTGGCAGGGGCACCCTGACTGTGTGGTGGACCAGAGTAAGATGGGGTCGCAGGCATTTGGCTACAGAAGGCAAGAACTGAAGTGTAGCTGCCCCTGGCTAGGGCAGCAAGGGGGTACCACACCAGACACATACCTGTTCTCTTGCAGATGAGCTCTCCAGCATCATTCACACCCTGCAAATGAAATGCCCCAGAAATAGAGAAGCCCCTAATATCCTGTTGGGCAGGAATGGGGATTAAAAATATGCATTCTGAAATTTGTGCAGTTCGTAACCAGTCAGATATCATGGTGACATTCAGCTGGAGAACTGCAGAGAGAGGAAGGAGAAAGGGAAATTAACTTGGTTGAAGATACAATATTTTCTCTGCTGCCACTTAGCTTGTAGTGCATGCCAGGATGTGACTTTTAGAAAAGATGGAGAGCAGGGTGCATTTTCATGGGAACAGATGACAGGGCCCTGCTAGATTTCAGTTGTGACGCCAAATGACATGCTGCACCCTCGTGTAGAGTATCCAGTTTCTGCTGGACATGGTCTTTTTCTTAATTTATTGGCCTAGTCTTTTTTTTATTTTTTTTAGATTTCTCTGTTTTGTTAAATGGTTGCAATATTTTGTACTGGGTTGACAATATTTCAGTCAGAGCTACATGTATTTTGTGCAGCTGTACAGGAGCTATAAATGTTTTGCTATGTTTCTGAATAAACAATGCAATGTGACAGTTGGAGATTGTTAGAGGGATTAACTCTGTTATGATATAGCTGTGCTAAAATATTTAATCTCTGAAAGGAAAGCATTCTAAGTATTTTAATAGGACATTGACTGGTGCTATTTCAGACTTTCCTTTTTAACAACTGCTGATCACTTTCTCCCATCATTTTTCTTTCCATGGGAGGAATCTGCCTACAGAAATTTCAGAAGAATTTACCAGAAGAATTAATCATTTTGTTGTTGCTTGTTTTTGCTTAGGCTGTAAAATAATCCATTCCCTTGCCAATCTATGTTCCCTATAGTATGTTTTAGTGCTTCATCCAGGATCCAGTTGTTTTAAGGCATGGTTTATTGATCTTATGTGAAGCTTTGTTTGTTTGTTTTTTCCTAAGAATGTCTGTAAAATGTGCCTTCCCTCAGTGCAGATCTTCAGTATCTGAGTTGTACATGGAGCAGTTTTGAGCAGGGAAAGAATTCCTCCAGGAATTCCTTGTGAAAATGATAATGGAGATAATTTAGAGACTAGTGGAGTAGCATTAAGCTGCTCCTTGTGGCACTGCCAAGCTCTCACCATGCCAAACTGCCCAGGGCCTGAAACACACTGGGAATCCCCTGGATGCTGGGCTCCCTCATACTCAAGGAGGTGCCACTGTCTGCAGGAAGCTGCTCTGAAAAATCATGGTGTTCCCTTCCACCTCCTGGTCCTCTAGCAGCAGACACTGATGAGATTTTTCTTAACAGATCTCTGTAGGTCTTTGCTTTACTTCAGAACCAATTTAGAGGATGCATAATACCAAAAAACATGCTGTAGAATGTGTGACCTAAATTGAATATCAGTCATGTTTTATTTTAAATATCTGAGTACATTTTGGTTTAGTTTTCCATTCAAACTGAATTCTTTTGGAAGCCTCTGGCCGTTTTGTTTTGCTGGAAAACACCAACATTTTTAATTTCTAAATTTCTTGCTCAAAACTGTTCCAAATATTTCATTTTGAGAAAATGTTCAGTACTCTTGCCTGATACAAAATCAGAGGCATTTCAAAACATCAGTAATTCTCACAAAGAGCAGAACTTTTTCCGGTCTATTGTGGTTTTGTTGAATAAGACAACTGTATGTAGCCTAGGGAAAAATTTGTATAAATTGGTGTGGGTTTATTGGGAAAGAGAAGTTTAAGGGGAGACGTCCTCAGGCCAGAAGAAGTAAAAGGTGAACTTTTATCCTGCCTTTTTGAGTCTTGCTCTGTTTATCCCATCCTCAAACTCTGCTGGTTCTGGTACTTCTGAATCACAATGTATTATATGATAATCAAAAGTTTTTGTGATTCTTCTATCAATCAGTCCTTAGACTAAATACAACCATCTCTTCCATTACAGAGATAATTCCTTCTCTCTTTTTCTCTGTGTTGGCAATAAAGAACAAAAAAGTCTAGGGTTCAGTTCCACATGGACTGTTTCTGGATACTGCTGCACATTTCTTTAGAATAGTAGAAAGAGGTTAAATTCTAGAACCTTCATCCTAACTCATGCTTATAGATGAAGCTCTATCTTTCATTTAAGTTAGTGCATTTTTCTCTTTCTTTACATAAGTAATACCTATTATTCTCATAATTAATATTGAAAGTGATAGTATTTTATAGTATTAACATAAAATATTACATTATATATATCTTTATATATTAACAATCTTGATAATATTAATTATAAGAAGATTTTACCATTATTATATCATGCTAAATTAATTATTCTGGAGATTAATTTGTGGCAAATACATTGTAGTGATTGGCATGCATCCCAGTGCTAGCAATCAGCAGAAAGTGTATAGTGGTTTTTCCTTTGCCCTCCAGCGGAGAGCATAACGAGTGACTTGCACGGCATGGCCTTGGCATGGCCCCACAGAGGTTAATTTCACCCTTAGTACTAAAGCATTATCACAGAATATAAGCCTTGGAATGAAATATAAATATATTTACTGGTACTGAACTTGCCAGTTGTGTTTTTCAACTTGGGCTTCTCAGAAAACACAGACATGGATAGTAACGATAAAGGTTTGTTGGCCCTGTGTTAGACATTGCAGAAGAAGTTCCTGGTGGAAATGCAGAATAACCAAAAGTTGTACTTCTGCTGCAAGACGGAATGCAAATGCATTAACTGTTTTGGAGGGAACAACTCCCTGTGGTGGCAGACATAATCCCAAGATCCCTAGAAATTTGGGGTCAGTCTGCATGCTGTGTTTCTTTCCCCAAACTTCTGCCTGAGTTTTACCTAGGGAGACCCCAGAGTCTCACCTCGAGAGGCTGTGCTTCCTGATGCAGGGGAAAGCCCTTTATCTGGTGGTGACAGCTGAAAAGCACAATTTCATCAGGGCTTTCTGACAGCTGCTCACAAGCTGTAAAATCCCCAGGAACCAGTGGAAGTTGTCTTGTCTCCTGCCAGTAAGGGCCCATGTGTCCTACAGGGCAGTGGAAAGCTGTCTCTGTGTTCTCCTAGAGAAGGCATCAATTCTGCCTTACTCTCTTTTATTCCCTACTCCTCTCTTGTGGAAGAAAAACAAATGAGCAAGGATGCTGCAGGTTTTGTGTCCTACATGCTAGAGAGGTGAAATTATATTTATTATTCTTATTCTGAATATTATGTTCTTTTCAGCAGTGTTCATTCTGAATATTGCATTCCTTTCACTGCAGCAGAAAAGGGTTGAGGCTTCTTATAACTTGGCAGTGTTTTGACCATAGGACAATTTATGCAGGAGGCTGTTAATGTTGCTGGGTATTTACTGAAATAACTGAAAGGTACATGCAAGATTAGGGTTCAATGAGTCTTCCCAGGCTCCAGACCATCTGTAAGGGAACCGAGTGCAATAAGAGAGTTAAGTGGGACATAATGCTCATTGATGACTGTGTGCTTGCCTATTGGAGACGCTTTGCAATATATAGAAGGCTGACTGGTCATCCATTCCTGTATGCCCCAGTCTATGATTGTGACCATGTTGCTTTTTTCCCAGCACCTATTCACCCTCTGTGCTCCTGCAATCCCCACACCCGCTTTTCTCTTCTGTTGGTATTCATCTTGATTCCTTTCCTTATTCCCCAGCCTAGGCTGTTGAGTTGTTGCTTTGTTCAGTAGATGCTTCTTCATTAAAGTGCTCCTGCTGAGCATAAAGAGTCTCTAATTTGAGTAAGTGCCCATCAGGGGGAGTAACCCATATTAGGTTCATTTAACAGGGAAAGTTCTCCGCTGCTTTCCATAAAGCCAAGACAGTCTTGGAGACAATAAATTCTTTTTGCCATTATTGTGTCAGGCCTGTCACAGGAAGACATGGATGCTAGGAAGCTGTCTGACCCTAAAGAGTAAGAAGTCAGTTTGAATTTTGTTCAGGAATTGTCAGACTTTGTTCCTGTCTGATAGAAGCATGATCTGTATTGGCTTACATATGATACTCATTGTTATCACTTCAAAACAGGAAAATAAAGTACATGTAGCATTATTTTGGGGTTTCAAATGGCTAATTCTCACGATTTCCTTAGCTCAACTATTCTCACAGAAAACTGTAGCCACCTCTCACTTTCCAACAAAGGTGTCACAGTGACCATAACAGTGAGAGCTCAGTGAGACCTAAATACCTTTACCAGATACACTACAGTGCATTTACTATCGTGCTATAAATAGTATCCTGTGTAACTAGATATAAGTAACGTGTCACAAGCCAGTGGCATACATTTTGTGATGGAATCTTCATGATCTTCATGAATCGTCATTAATCTCATTCCTTCACTACCTAGTTCATGGATCTTGGCAACCCAATCACTCATGCAGCGATAACTATACAAAGTGTTCAAAAGAATGGAAAGACAAATTAGACCAGATCAAATACACAGTTCAGCAGTTTAGACAACACTTATTTAAAATCTCACTATTCACATGGAATTGCCATGTTACCAAGGCACCCTCCTTTGTCAGTGTTGGCTAGTCAGTGATAAATCAACTCATGTAATGAACATGAAACTTGTATATGCAACACTCATTTTGGCTTTCCTGGAAGGCTGGAGTATTCATACAGAACAAGTCTTGCACAATACAGTGGGTTTCCAAACTCAAAATAATTTTGGTAGGAAGAAGATAATTTCAGGAGACAACTCAGTGGTGCATCTGCTTTTTGTTAACAAAAGCCTCAATGACTGATTTGTCTTGAAGGGGAACTCCTGTGTAGCAGAGAGGGAAAGGAAAACAAAATGGAGCTGCATCCTAAGTACAGGGTCTAAGTCTAATAGGAACCCC
Organism: Aegotheles bennettii; assembly: GCA_013398125.1. Classification (NCBI taxonomy): domain Eukaryota; kingdom Metazoa; phylum Chordata; class Aves; order Caprimulgiformes; family Aegothelidae; genus Aegotheles; species Aegotheles bennettii. The sequence goes on from VZRW01010459.1 coordinate 165,032, forward strand.
AGAACCACCCCCTTCCTGTAGGCCACAATGAACCATAAAATGAAAATATCATGATGAATACAAGGTCCAGCGTCATTTTCAATGGAAATAACCACAGAGGCCAGGTTCAAGGGTTACATGAAGGTAACAGACTAATACACAGAAAGAATGATAGATTTGCCTGGCAAGAAAACAAAGTAAACTATACACTAAGGCCTGAAGCAGAGAACATTTTAATAAGAACATCATTGGGTGCATTTGATAATACTCTGTGTGGATCATCCTAAACATGTCCGAAGAGTATTATAAAGTAGCATGACTTTAAAAGGAAATGCAGGCTTTATGGAACAGTATTTCAAAAGTTTTCATCTGAAGCAGATGAAAAATATGCTGAAGTACAAAGGCTCACAAACAGTATTAGGACTATAGTAACCCACTGTCATGTAACCAAGTTAAAGTGCAGTTGCTATGGTGAGTCCATTTGTAATTTTTAATTACAATTTTTTTAAAATAACATTTTTAAAAAGATTATTAGGTATGACATGTACTGCAAGGGTGTGTAGGAGCCCCATGTAGGTCAGGATTCATTGACTTAGGTATTACATAAACATAGGTCAAAAAACTAGTGTCAGCCTAATTTAAATATGAGTTGTTTTACTACCAGATTTTCACAGGGATTGATTTGGGAGTCCTGGCCCATAGTATTCCTGAACTTGTCCAGTACACTGGGGCTATAGACAATCTCAAAAAACCCTGAACAAATTGAAATATGTTGTCTTAACAATGTGAGACATTCATTTCTCACTTGACTTGTTCATAATGTCTCCAGTATCTCCTTGAATTGAAGCATGTAATGGAATATTGCATGTAATATATTGAAGATCATACAATTGACGTAAAGTTTGAACAATAGAGATCTCAAAAAATTAAATTACTGTTTGTCCTGGTTTGAGCCATGATAGAACCAATTTTTCTCTTAGTAATTTTACTTTTCAGGTAAGTCTCTTCTAAGTAGCTGTGCATGCTGAAATTAGCAGCATGTTTTTCAGTCAGTGTCTGCCTCTAGGACTGATAGCGCTCAATGTTTATCGTTACTGCTGGAGAATGGTGTGCATAACAAGGCCACAAAGGGTGAGCAAGGGGGGTGTCACACCTGCACCCCCCCTGAGGGGAGAAGCGGATAGGACAGGTGACCCAAAATTGACCAAACGCAGTATTCCATCCATAAGTGTCATACTCGGTATAAAACTGAGGGATCACAGGGTCAGGTTTTTCCTTTGTCTATGGCCGGTGTCCTGGGAGGGTCCTGTCGGTCGTCCTACGTGTGACCCTTCCCCTCTGCTCAGCTGAGACTGTTGAGTTTCTCGCTGGCGCTGTCGTGCTCGCAGTGTTGGCACTCGGCTGTCACTGCTAGAAGTGCTCAGCTCATGGCTGCTACCTGGGGCCGAGTATGACTTTGTACCTTGTATTGGCCTTGGGGCTCATGTGGGCGTTACTGGGGGGGGAAGTGCAATATTGGGTTTGTGTGTATTTGTGTGTATTTGTATGTATCACTAAAGCTGTGCCGTTTAGTTTCCAACCCGCAATTCTCTCTCCCTTGTTCTCCTTTCCTTTTCTGGGAAGCGAGGGGGGTAATACAGAGCATCTGTCATTTGTTTAATTGCTGGCCCAGTGTTAAACTGTGACACTGTTGTAACTATTTTGGTGTAAAATTGCAGCCTGTCTTTAAAAAAAATGGGGCATCTAATCTTTAAGCTCTCAATTTTACTGCAGATCCTACTTTTATTTGAGCAGTGAAACTAAAACCACATTTATGTGTTGATTTTGAATTAATTATAGTATTACAGCAGTGCAGCAAGCAGAGGAAGCAGAGGACTCAGTGTTTATTAAGATTCTTATTCATCCAGAGAGGAAGGTGAGCATGCATGAGGAAGGAACCACCTTAGTGCTGCATAGTTACAGTAAGGAGTAGCTCCATCCTTAGAGGAGGTAGATTTTCCAGAGTGCTCCCTTGGAGACTGTAAAATGTGTGAAGGAAAAGCGGGGAGGGTAGGTGTAATTGTGGGTTTCTTTCCCACCCACCTCTCCTCCTTTGTCCACACACCACTAGCATTTGGTGAAGGATGGGATGAATTCATTCCACAATCCACGGTGTTGTATGGAAATCAGTATGTGTTAAATCTTCAGAGTCCTTGCCTGAAATGCAGCAATGCTGATGCAGAGTCTTAAATCCTTCTGAAGGTCACTGTGATCTTCTTCTGTTCCCCATGAAGTTCAGCAGGCTTTATGTCAGAAAGACAAACCCCCACCCTGATGACATGCCATCAGGGAATTGATTCACCCAGGGAAATTTTAGGGGTTATTTCTTACTAGACTGACACCTTCTGCAAATGCCTGCATGATATGATATTATCTGGCCTTGTTTCAGAGGTAGAAGGAAAGATACTTCAGCATCACAGGCAGAATTTACAGCTCAGTGTTTGTGTTAAACAGTCACAGTCACGTGAATTCCAAGAGCCATCATATAGACAATGCAGTATAATGTTTCCCAAATGCAAAATGACAGTGCTGAGGGTAGAGACAGTCACTGAAATGAAGTAAAAAAAAAAAACAAAACCAAATACAACACCAAAATCCAAATTTGTGGTTCCAAGCCCTCTGCTGGTATAAATTCTCCCTTTACACCAGTGCAGAAATTAATCCAAGAACTATAAAATTATTTCATCACTGCTTGGGCTAGACATCGGTTCTTGTGTCCAAGAACAATATTTTAAGCGTGACTTGAGGAATAATTCAACATATGAATTTGATAAGAATAACTTAAAATTTTGCGAGCTCCACAGAAATGAGTAATTTTTTTTTAAATTGTTTTCCTCCTGTAATAGCAGTTAGTGGTATTTTTAATGATTATATTGTGTGGTTTTGGTGGATGCTTGATTTCAGAGCAAATGCCTGTTTCAAGTCATAGAATGATGTCATGGTACAAGTGAGGAGACAAAAACTAGAATTCGTGGAAGGAAAACAACAGAGAATTTTTTTCTGTTCTATTTTAGTGAAGCTTTTCTCTTCTGTTTTCCAGTTTATGTAAACAAATTATGGCCCAGAGAAGATGAAAAGCAGAAAACATCATCAGGACTACAGAAGAGAAGGAAAATGAACAGAAAGATCTTGCCATTGCCTTGTTTATTAGCATCTGGCTGAGGACCAGTGTAATTTAGCCTCTCATAGTTCCCTGCCAATGTGCTTGTCTATCTGCACAGACTTAGATTAGCCTGTTGACACTATCAGTGTAGATATTCCCATTGCAGACACTGAAGATGGATTCGGGTTGTGGTTGTGATCATACTTCTCCCTTGCTCTTTTGGCAAGTAGAGATAAGTCTTTGCAGAAAATAGCAATTGCTAGTTCTCTGAAATAGCAAGATTATTGTTCTTCCTTTGAATTCATGAAACTTTGCTCTGTGTTCTTGATGATTCTAGCTAGAGAGAGTACATCTCTGAGTTCTCTTCAGTCAGTTAGTAGTTGACAGATTTCATCTGACATGACTTGCCCAGCATCATGCAGGTAGTCTGTGAATAAGCCCAAATAGCTGACAACTGTTGAGTTACTTATTTCCCTTTTGCACTGGTGGTTCAAAACAGCATATTTTGCTTGTGGAAGAGATGTGGGAACTCAGTCAGTTTGCCCGTATTCTTGGGATTTGTGAAACTAAAGACTCTACTCATTTTGTTGCCTTGCGTGGCAGTTTATTAATCTTGGTATTTGTAAACCATGTGATAAATTAACCACCCAGAGAAAGGAGGGGAGGCTATCTATCTATCAAAATTCAAAGAACTGGAACATCTGAGACACTTCAGGTAAAAATTGTGGTGTTCCCGTGCAGTGTACGTTATAGAAACACTGTTGTGACTCACAAGGGAAAAATAAGCTACAAACCAAGCTCTGTTGCTCCCCTCTTCTGTGATGTAATTTGACATGACCAATAGAGCCAGACATGCTATGTTAACCTACAGTATTTTTTTTTTAAATAAGTGGTTTTCAGTCAAATAAATATGGGAAAAGTCTGTGATCTCTAGTACTTGAGAAATAGCTTTCAGACTTGACATCAGGAGTAGAGATTTCCTGGTGAACACAAACTGACTTATGTGGTATGACACTTGGTTTTTAGAGTCTGCCCTCAAGTAACTGCTACTTGTTAATACTGACTGTGCAGTTCAGTTAACATCTCATCACATTGCACCTCAAACCCCCGATTTAAAAAAGCAATCAGAAGTTGGGATTTCAATTATGGTACAGACTTGTAGAGGCCAGTTTTCCAATGCGTATTAAAGGTTGTTTTTAAAACCTCTTTGGCTCTGGTAGCCTAGTCTACTTGGGATTAATATAAAAGTGGAATTTGATATTTTGTAAGCTGTTTGTTTTGAAAATCAGAAAGGCAGTAGTTCATTAATACTGTTTTGCTGTTGACTTGGATGCATTTGATGATTATCCCAGAGCCTGTGAGGCTTTCTGCATGCGTTGTTCCAGCTGCTTGTCAGCTAGTACCTAATAGCTCTCTTCATCCAATGGTACAACCAGCAGACACTGGGGTGTGGAAATAGTGGTAGAGTACAAGTGATACAGTGACAACTTTTTGTTAATCAAAACACAGGACTTTGCAGGAGCTCAACATTTTCAGTTGCAAGTCGTGCTACTGGAGTGATCAGTGACTGTGTGCTATGGTGTAAGATATGGCATGATATGGCAAATTAGAAGGATGCAAGGTACATTAGAAAGGAGAGGCCATGTGGTTCAACATGCAAAGTCTTCTCTGGCTTGTTGTAATCCCATCTCCCTGCTTTTTCACCACAAGCTTGAATTCCCATCTTCAGAAACAAATCTAGATATCCACTGAATTAACTGAAATACACTGTTGGCTTTCCTTTCAATTTACTACAGTATACCTCCCTTTCTTTTGACTTAGATTATCATTGGTTGTTTAACACTAGAATTTTTTCTCATTTCAAAGTAAAAGAAATTATATTTTAAAGGGATAGACTTCTTCATTACATTCATACACACTTCATACTGGGACACCAAAGAGCTGTAATCTGTTACTTTCCAGTGCTGCAGTTTTATACTCCGTTAACTTTCCTTCTGTCCCTCTGGTAGGAGACATTTCTTTTAATCAGAGATATGAATCATGTCACCTCCTTCATAGCACTTGCCTGGTTTTACCTCCAGGGCACTTCATCTTCCTTTCTTGAAAGAGTGAGTGCTCTGTAATGCAGTAATTACTACAGTTTATTAATTATCCTCTGTATTTGGCTGATCCAATATGATACTGTGTTGTGTAAAACACAATAGATACAGTTTCTGTTGCCTTGCAACTTAGCATTTGAAAAGGTCTGTGGAAGATGCCTAATTGTAAGATACATTAAGTCATTCACGTGTTTAAGTTCTATGTTGTCACAGTTTAACTCTGTGCCATCAATTAAACAAATGACAGATGCGTTCTATTACCCTTCTCCCCTCCCAGAATGGGAAAGAAGAGAGAATAAGAGAAGAGACTTACAGGTTGGAAACTAAACTATGCAGCTTTAGTGAAACAGTAATGATGAAAAAGAAAATAGTGAAATATATACAAACATATGCAAATACACACAAACCCAGTATTATGCTCCACCCCACCCCCCCCAGTAACGCCCACATGAGCCCCAAGGCCAATACAAGGTACAAAGTCATACTCGGCCCCAGGTAGCAGCCATGAGCTGAGCACTTCTAGCAGTGACAGCCGAGTGCCAACACTGCGAGCACGACAGCGCCAGCGAGAAACTCAACAGTCTCAGCTGAGCAGAGGGGAAGGGTCACAAGTAGGACGACCGACAGGACCCTCCCAGGACACCGGCCATAGACAAAGGAAAAACCTGACCCTGTGATCCCTCAGTTTTATACTGAGTATGACACTTATGGAATGGAATACTGCGTTTGGTCAATTTTGGGTCACCTGTCCAATCCTTTCCTCCCTTGCTGGCCCTTTCTGACCTCGTTATGCACACCATTCTCTAGCAATAACTGTAAACATTGAGCGCTATCAGTCCTAGAGGCAGACACTGACTGAAAAAACATGCCGTTAATTTCAGCAAGTGCAGCTACTTAGAAGAGTTACCTGAAAAGTAAAATTACTAAAAGAAAATTGGTTCTATCCTGGCTCAAACCAGGACACATGTTGTATCTCTTCTTCATTCCACCCTTCTGGCAGAATCATTTATACCCCTCCATAAGCATTGCTGAGAAGTTTGCTAAGAACTGCATATTGAGATGTGTGGCCTCTGCACATAGGAACATAGGAACAGCATCTCTAAAGGGTGCTGTAGTCCAGGATCCTGACACTGTTAGTAACCAGTGACTGCAGAATAGTAGGAGAACAGGTTAAGCATATATTAATATTTCACTCATTTACTCCCTTAGCCTCCAGCACTTTGCAGCTCAGGCACTTCCTGAGCCAGAGATGATATCTTTGTGTTTGATAGCCCTTATCAGATTTATCCTCTGTGAGTGTGTTTAATCACTTTTTGATCTCAGGTAGGCCCTGGGGGTTGGCAGTATCTTGTGGCAATGAGTTGCACAAGCAACTGTACATTATGTGACAGTCACCTCTTTGTTATGAACTTGCCATTTACAAATGTCATTTGTTGTCTTCTCGTTCTTGTGCAAGTATTTGGTCTTTCTTCATCTTCTTCATACTGCTCATGGTTTCATAGAGACTAATGAGAAGAATTTAATCTCCAGCGACACAAAGTTGACACACATTATTGACCTGATGTTACAGAATCAGAGAGTAGCTTGAGTTGGAAAGAACGTTGAAGGTCTTCTAGTCCAATCCCCCCTGCCATGCTTGGGGACATTCTCCACTAGATCAGGTTGCTCAGGGCCCCATCCAACCTGACCTTGATCGTTTCCAGGGACGGGGCATCCATGACCTCTCTGGGCAACCTGTTCCAGTGTCTCACCACCCTCATGGTGAAAAACTTCTTCCTTATATCTAACCTAAATCTGCCCTCCTTCAGTTTAAAACCATTACCGCTCATACTATCACAACAGGCTCTGCTAAAAACCCTGTCCCCATCTTATAGGCCCCCTTTAGGTATTGAAAGGTGGCAATGAGGTCTTCTCGAAGCCTTCTCTTCTCCAGGCTGAACAACCTC
>VZRW01010469.1:0-26411 GCA_013398125.1 Aegotheles bennettii
CTGCGATTCTGTGATTCTGTGTAATTAAAAAGGAAATAATGATTAATTTGCAGTTGTGTAAAAACACGGGACAGATAAGTAGTGCAAGTTTCCTTATTAAGACTAAGGTTAAGTAGTATTGCTGGGAAAGGTAGAGAAACTTTTGGGTGTACAGTTTCCTTCCAGTGCATGATGAAACAAAGAATTGTGAAAGGTAAATACAAGTTACAAATAATTTCCTTGATATAATATGTATGTTATACACCCAAAACTGAGGGTAATTAGTATCTGTGTAGCAGAAAGAATATTGGACAGAGGAATCAGAGATTAGTAATAATTTTTTGAAAGACATTCCCTAACTGGTACCTCAGTGTTATGGTCTTTTAACATATAGCTGAGATCTGTTACCTCACTGTTCCATCATCTGTTTAGGAAGATACATGTGAGAGCATGTAAGAAATTCAGGACAAAGAAGTCCCTGAACATTTCCACTGATAGATGTATGTAGCTGTAACACACCATACTATTCGTAGGTTTACATGAAAAGTAATCATTCAGGAGTGGGCTGTGTTAAAGGAAGATGATCTGACCTTGAACAAAATGCTCTGCAAATAACTTACCCCTGAAATAATCCCTGGGCTAAATTAATTATTGGAATAAAACTCTGTTGTTTAATGTGCATCAAATGGATCAACTCTGTCCTGAGTGGTAAGGATAAGACAATTTAACAGCCTCTACAATATATTGTCCCCTAATGGAACCATCAAAATCTCTGAATCACATGCCTGAACTTCATACTTGATCTGTTATATTAAATGCTTTCCTGAAAGGTAAACAAATGTTGCCTTCAAGAACTAACTTACATTTCCTCATGTCTCTTAAGCCTGATTTCGAAGGATGCATGCAAAAAAATGTTGGAAAAATCAAGCCAGGAACTAAAATCTGTAGCTTTTGTCAATATAAAAATAATAGACTGAAGAAACTTGAGTTTTATGGAACATTTATTTTCCATTCCTTGTGGTAACCTTGTCATGATCTACAGGTTCCCCCAAGTGAACGTCTCTCACTTTCCCTCAGGATGTAATTACCTCTCACTTAGTCTAGGTTATATGTGCCTAATGAAGCTCAAAGCTGTTAGTTACTTTTTTTGTGTCTATACAATTAGTATAGTTTCAAGAGGGATGGGACACTCAAGTCATAACTTGGTGACATAACCACAGGGTAAAGTATGCATGTGTTGTGTATTTATAACATCCTGGTTATTTCACTTATGTAATATATTACATATATATTACATATATTTATGAAATATATATGAATTTTAAAGGAAGAAATGTTTTTACTGTACCTGCATTCTTGTCATGATTTTTATGTTCCATAGGATAGGTAATTAGATCACTTTAAAGATTTAATCACTTGAACATTATTTTCTGATATGATTTTTATCTTGTGTAGTCTTTTAGTAACTCTAACCTCAATAATACTATCATTTTATTTAATTTATTCTTCTTATAGCTGTTAACAAATGAAGTGTATGGACAGTCTGTCAATCTGATTGCTTTACCTTACATTATTGTCACTAAACAAATACCAGTGTAGAAATACGCAATTAAAAGTTTTCTGCAGGTATTTCAAATTACAAATTCAAAAAGAAATTAAAAATATTCCTCTTACTGCTGTGAAATGACACTGTGAAGTGACATGAGGCAATCAACATAGAAACCTAAGTCCCCCTCCTGATGGGGAAGACATTTAGTATCAGTGCATTTGTACATTTTCTAATATGCACACAATTGACATTGATATTGGCATTTACTTGATATTATATTGTTTATTACATTACATTGAAGATTGGAGTTCACGAAGATTGAAAAAAATAGTAATGGTAGGACAAAATGTAAATGTTAACTCATTTAGTTCTTAGGATATTTTTTGGATTGGTCTGAAACTCAGCCACATATCCTAGGAAGTATCAACACCAAATTCTTTTACTGGTTTTGTATGTCTCTGTATTCTGCTTTCCCATTAGGAATCTATGTGTGAAAACAGCTATTTTTTTACCCCTGTAAGAATGCAGTTGCCCAATTCAGGTATATTCTCTTGCTGTAATTACTTGCAGTGTTGGAGTCAGTTTTTACTTATGTCATGGCACGATTTTTTTGGTATTGATACATGTTGAACTCCTCTTGCCAATAGTACCATGGGAATTACTTTTAAGATCAGGAAAGAGAGAACTTATCATCTTGGGTGGGATAATTATTTCCAAAGGGAACTTGTAGCTTCAAACATAAGCAGAGCATAAGCAGCAGTTTGAATTTCCTGGATGAAATTCACATGCTTCATGCTCTCAATTGAATATATTCCAATTGCTGGCTGCCTAGTTCCAGCTTCACATTGTTTGGACAGCAAGTAGTTTGCAAGATGGGTGAACGTATGCCAGAAGATATACATGCCAACTAAGTATGATTTCTTTTTATGTGACAGCATATATAATAATGCAGATGCATGCAATCACTAACTCCTCTCTGTTTGTGTCTTTATAGATTGTCCCTATATTCTTTTAGGAGTTTGGCTTTTAGAGTTAAAATCTTTCAGATCTCCAAAAATCTGAATCTGAATGACAGCGTTTGATTAACATTACTTATAGAGACCAGTAAACAAGTATATTTTCCCGGGTTTTGGTTGCTGTACAAGAATGAGGAAATATTTAAAATTTTTAACTTTCTGTGTTGCTGGGATATGCACACGTGCACACACGCGTACACACACCCTTCTGATCTTAATATCCAATATGGGAAAAATTCTTATAATTTCTTCAAAAGTACAGTTTGTTCATTAAAGGTATCATTTGATACTTAAAGTTTTAGTGGTACAGAATTAACGCAGCTGGGTTCAATGGCAAACTGTCTTGGTATACTGTAGAAAAAGGAAATAATTTCTTTGCAAAACTATACTGCAATACCAGTTATCCATTTCTTAACAAGCATGACAGTGATATAAGCTGTCAGGTTTCTAAGATTCTTTGAACACCCAGATCTCTTTATTAGATGTTCAAAACAGTATTTGTTCTGCTAGCAGTTCAGTTGGTTCTGCTGATCTATGTGATGAAGTTAGTATTTGCCCATGGCAGTTAACACAATTTCAGGTAGAACTAAGAAAAAGCTCTTTGCCATTTCTTAGCTGCTTTTTTGGAGACATGTCCAACTTGTACCAGATTGGCATTTGAAATTTACGAAGTTGTGTAACAGTTGTACGTATATCTACTCAAAAAAAAATTGGTTGTTTGGCAAACAGACAACTTCCTTCATTTTACAAAGGCAGCAGTTCATTACTAGGTTTTGAATGAATACTATTATGATTTAATAATAACAGTTGCTGGATATTTAAGAAAAATGTTCTGTCATCACATCTGCAGATTTCATTTGTTTCAGTAGCAATCATTTATTGTCAATAATTTATTTAAAAATGTAGGTTATCTCATTTTTAAAACGTGTTATCTCCTAACTAGATAGAAAAATATTTCTCTACATTCCTCAATATTTTAGTTTTCAAGAACCTGATGTCCCTTTTTGGGATGAATGCAAGAAAGCTTTTGTTTCCTTTTTTGTTTGTTTTTTGTAGTGAGAAAGATCCAGTCCAGAGCAGGCAATATCATTAATTATTAATGATTAAGAGACTTAGTCAAGATATCGGAGACCAAGGTTCAAATTCATGCAGTCTCCAATATAGACCATGTCGCAGGTAAGTGTCCTACTCATAGGCTATTAGTTTTTCTGATTTCTGATGTTCCTTTTTAATAGATGACCTCTATCGTACTATCTTTTAGTCTTAAACATTAGATATCATCCTTGTAACAAATTTTATTGAAAATTCCTGTGCAATAACTGTGTATTCCTCAAGAATATTTTTTGCTCATATTTATAATTCCTTTGAAAAAGTGTCTAGAATTGTCAACCAGCTAAAATACATATTAGTTAGGTAATCATACACATGTGTGCATGAGCACATGCATACACACATACACACGCATAGAGTTATTTATATAAATGGCTATGTTCTCATCTCCTTATTATGTTGCTCTGAAAAACAGAAAGTTAAGCTTCTTTACTGAACCTGTCAGCTCCATGCATGTTTCAAACACTTGCTTATAGCAAGTCAGCAAAAGAATCTTGCTACAAGTTGATTTTACTTATACTTGTTTATCTCATTTGTTAACACTTGTGTAAAAATCACAACTTTATGGAGTTGAAGGATATTTTTTAAAATCTGCATCCTCTTTAATTTGGTGTGAGGTTAATTTATTCTTACTCTCTTTTTAGTGCATCACATAGTTGCTGTCTTAAGTACTATGAAGTACTCAATTTATGTATTTCTAGTACCATTCTTCTAAAACACTATCTCATTTTGTACACGTACCCCATGTATTGTATACCCCCTTTTATAGCCTTTACAGTAGAGAAAAAAATATTCAATCTTACTACGTCAATGCAAGTACGGTATAGGTTTACTTGACTTTATAGTAATTAATGTGCACAATCCTAACTATTTTATGTAAATCTCTGGGTTTTTTTTCCAATGAAAGAGAAAAAGTCAAAAATCTGTTGTGCCACAGTGGAAGGGCAACTAATGTGATATCAAGTTTGCAATTTTCTATTTGTTACATAGATTCATGGCAACAGTTTGCATGAACAGTCAAGTCACTGTTACACACATTTTGCTAGCTATTTTATAGTACTATAGTACTTAGCACCTTACTTAACCTTTTAAAAATGTGATTTCATTCACTGTAGAAACAACCTCCATACAATAGCTTAAGCAATTTCAATGTGACCTTGTTTTTGTGGCTTTGGAAAACTATACAATAGTATCCAGAACTTGAATGCTTAAGGAAAACTGCCTATATACAGTGTTTATAGAGATGCATAGAGAACTTAAAGAGGTATTTGCCTGTACAAGGTCACTGCTTGCTCATTTGTCTCATTGCTTCAGATTTGTTTCATGAAGTGTCAAGACTGATTTAAAATCAGCTTAAGGGACAGATTCATAAATTGTACTTTTATCCCATGTCAGCAGTCCAGCATGCCACAGGTAACTTGGCCCATGTTTCAAAGAAAGTGGATGGCTGTATCTTCTACCGTTCTTCGCAGTGATTCTTATGTGCATTAAACTATGACTTGTTCAATCTCCTGTAAGTTTTAACACTCAAAAGAATGCTGAGTATGGCTATAGAAAGTATAGAAGAGGGCAACAGGAACTTAAATTCATATGATAGGTTAGATGACAATTAAGATATATAACTTTATTTTATGGGCATTCGTCTTCTATTAAATAATAATAATAATGTGTTTTATCTAAGTGAACAATGTTTACTAGACAGCTTATTTTTAATCATTCACTGTGTAAATAAGCTTGAACAAACATCTCAGAATTTTTTTCCAAATATTTGTTTTCATGAAAATTGAATTAACTTAATTTCCATTTTTGTCTTTTAGATGTGTTCCCTTTGCATGTGTATTCTAGCATGACATTAGTGTTTGTGCAAAGTGAGATTTCAAAGACAATATTATACAAAGATAAATTTGAATTCTTAAATGTTTATCCAATAAGCCAGTTGTGATACTTAGAGTCATCCAGCTGAGTAGACTGAATAGCAGATGTTTGAAGAGTGTTGTTGACATGTAATCACCTTTAAGGGGAAAAAAAAAAAGAGAAGAAAAACATTTTGTATATTAGAGTTAGAGAAAATACTCAACAGAAAGTCACTAAATGAGAAGAAAAGAAGGCTAATGCATCAGCACATTCATCCAAATAGGGCAAATAAAAATGACCAAGTTAATTTTGTAGTACGGGCCAAACGGTAAGGTTTTGTAATGTTATTCAACAGTAATCAGAAAGATATCAAATCACTTGAACACACTTTAGTTACTTAAAGGCACAAACAAAATGTGTAAATACAAAATATGTCATAGTTTCTTCTTTCCCTTCTATTATTGGAATAATTTATGTGGGTATAGAGTGCAGTAAAAATTTACAGTCTGTGCTTGTAATCCTGCTTTTATTTGTACAAATCTTCCATCGTGAAATCAATACTAGTCTGTCTAGAGGAGCAGAATGTACTCATGTCAGTCTAGCCTAAATTAGACCTGGAACATCTAGAAATTATAATTAAAAAAAATAGAAAGATAAGATAGAATACGTAATAATATGTGTCTTCTGTGGTTTGCTCCTCTATTATAAGTCACAATATTAGATATGTAGTTGGGATCCCAGGCAGGATTAAATGATGAAATCAAATGTTTTAAGCAGAAATAATACAGGAACAAGAACTTCTTTTAATCAAAAATGTGAACAAGGTAGTTGTGTGGCCTACAGAGGATGAGGAGAAAAAAAATTAAGATGTTTACCCAAAAGATGCAACTCTGATGGGACATCTTGTTTATGCCTGACAATCATCTTTTACTGAATTGCTAGATAGAATTAAGGAAAAAAATAATCAAGAAATCAAATAAAATTGGAATATAAATTATATTGCCAGGGGCAATGTAGAAATATTGGAACCACCACAAAATAAAAATCAATATTATTACACCATCCTAAAACTCTTGATTGTAATATAAATAGGGCTTCTTTTTCTTGAAATATCTGGTCCAATGGAGCTTGTCTAATGATTTGTTATCTCAGGCAACATGGTGCATACACTTTCTGTCACATCAGAGTCCATCATGCCAATAACGTATTCAGTTGAGCATCAGTCCTCCGAGACTCAGTGCAAAGTTTTTTACTGTGCCATTCAGTTAAGTAAAACAAATTGTGTAGGACCTTCTCTAAGATCTTGAGAGTTTTGAGTCTATTTATTGCATCTTACAAAAAAAAGAAAAAAAACAGATACGTATTTTAACATTTTTAATAATGAAATGTGCATTTTTAGTGCATAGAATTATTTTTATTTATAAATCTTGCTTTCCTCTGACTCCATTGAAAACTGTCTACACAGTAGAGCAATACCAAGAAATTATTTCCTAAGCAAAAATTTCTACTTACTGTGCTTTTGTAGTATTTTCAAAGTTCAGGTTTACAAAAGCAAGGATGTGAAAGAGAGTAATAGATTTCTGTCTACTTCAACAAACCCTATTGAAATATGTGTGATAAAAATACAGTATGAATTAATATATATGAATTTTTACTGACTAATTCAACTTTTAATCCATCATTTTATTTTTGTACACTGTGATGACACTAATCAGAAGGAAAAGGAGTTCTTTTTATAGAACTACTATCTTGCTCTCCTCTGCTCAATAGAGTTGATATTTTAATAGTGAAGACAGATGAAGGTAGATGAACAGAGAGAAATAAAAAAAAATATACTTGGTCATCTTCAAATTATGTTTTTATATGTATATATTTTTAGAGATGGAGATCTTTCACAGTTCCTATGTTGTCTTCAGGAATATACAATTCATTTAAGCCATCTTTCTGAGTGTAGGTGTGCTACATAGGAGTAGTAGAGGAGGCAAAAGTTTATGTTTGCTGTATTGGATGAACATGCAATCCTGAAGAAACTTTTGTTTGAAATCGTTTTTGTCACGTTATATGTTAAGGCACATACTCTAACATTTAAATTTATTTACCAAATGATGATAATAAATATTAAAGAACTTGTTCATTTTTACTGTAGCTAATTTAAAAGAAAAATGTATGATGCAAACTGTTAATAAGAAAAAGAAATTTGCCTGGGGATTTGTTCTCAGGGCTGACTGATATAAGTTTATATGTATGTACACACTCAAAACTTATTTTTTCTCAGGAGAGATGTAAAATGTTTACATTTTAATTTCCTGTTGGTTTCATGTTGGTTTTGGCTCATCCATAATTAAAATGCTAATTATAAAAGGAGAGGGTTCTACATTATCTTACTCTCATTTTAAATTTTATAGATTATTTGCAAAGTGATTTAAATCACTTTATGACTCAGCAACAGCTTTAAAATTATTGATTTTTATCACCATTAGCTTGAGTGAAATTACTAATATAGATACATCAGAATTAGAAAAGATAAACAAATTTATTAATAAAATTAAGAGGCATAAAATTTTAAAATTAAAAGATGGTATAGAATTACTTGGGCTAGAATCTAGTGTGGGTTAGCAACCACATCTTTATGACACTTCTGAAGTTTTAATGGAAAGAACCTGAAAGATAGATAACCTTTGCTTTGCTATTTTCCGTTTCAATCACTGAGCTCAGAGATCACATTACTGTTACGTGTCTTGAAAAGATTACTTAGATAAAAGTACTTTTTAGCGAGTATTGCCATTATTTCAGTAATGAAGACTATATTGCTACTCTGTAACATTTAAAATTAACTGTTTCCATTTCAGCCATTTCATAAAACAGTTCTGTTAAAGTGATCAGTGGGGACTAGAGATGGAATTAAAGTGTAAAAGAAAAGACTGGTGCAGAGATCAAACTTGAATCCTGAGCTTTTCTTACTGAATTTGGATATAAAGAAAATAATACTGTGGGAACATGCAGAGAACGAAACTCCACAGTATCTTCTCCTGTTTACTGGCTATTCTGAGAAATCCTAATAAGAGGAAATAGAACTATTCTGTAGAGTCTCTTGAGAAGAATGCAGTTAGAACTTTTTGTAGGTGTGGAAATAAGTTACGATAGCTTCTTTACTTAATTTATTTTTTTATTGGGCCCTTCAGAGAAGACCCTTGTAGAAAAGATCTGAATGGAAGAACTATCAATGTATGAGTAATCAAGTAATCTCTGGTCAGGTTTTTTATTTGTTTTGGTTATTTTTTGTTTGTTTCTGGGGGTTTTTTATTAATGATGTAAGTAAGCAAATTTTGTTTTAAGTCAAACAGGTGAAGTAAGTAAACTATTATAAATTAGTTAAATAGTTTATCTCTTTCTGTATTTGCCCTCAGCTTAAACCATTGCTACAGCCCTGTAAAGCGGAGTGTCCCTTTTCTCTAAAGAAACTCTATCTACAGGATGGTACTGGGGAAATCTCTTTGTCATGGTTACAAATAGATCACACTTTTTTGTGTCACCTGAGAATGATCTGTTGGACAACAAAAAAGGACAAATGGTATAGCACCCCAGAGTCTGTGACAGATATGAAAGTTTTGGGGAATATACTTTCTATAAACTCTTGTGCTAGTTTGCAAACGACCAGGGCGAGCCACAAACCAGACAGAGTTTTGTTTCTATCACTCCCCCCAGAAAAAAAATGGAAGGGGAACAAGGAAGAAAAAAAGCTCAGTGGTTGGAAATTGAAAACTATAACAAATTTAATGGCACAGGGAGAAAGAGTAACAGGTGGGGAAAAAGGGAAAATGCATATATACAAATATATACAACCCGAGCTTCGATGACCAGCGATACAGGCTGCTGAAAGGTCCTTCACTGCAAAGCCGATGGGGGTAAAAATAGTCCAAACTCCAGCACTCAGTGCAGTCGGAATGCTGCAGACCACGTGGCGAGCTGTAGCGAAAACTGGGCCTTCTCTGTGCTGAATCCACGTGGCGAGCTGCAGGCAAGGGAGCGAGGCAGAGAGCAGAGAGAGGAGACTCCAGAGAGAGTTTAAAATAAAATCTAAGACTCAGTAGAGAACACCTGAAATGCTAGTTGTCATATAATTTTGCTTCTTTTTAAGATGTATTATATTCCACTCTTTGTTTGATTATTCAGAGTAGAAACTATCATTGCATTATCTTTTACCATTGAGAATTAATCTGAACAAAATAACTTGTAATGCACATTTTAGGAAAGGAAATACAGAAATAAATTACTAGAGTTAGCTAGAATTACATTTATTACCTGAAGTACAATATATTTTTTTTTTAATTGCATAGGAAAAATAATGATTCATCCAAATAAAGATCCGATTTTCATTTAAAACTTAAATAACTCTTCTCTCTATCCCAGTAGTTTGCATGATGATTTTTAACATTTAAGTGCTGTTGCCTAACCAAACCTTGTGTTTTCAAATCTAGCAGTTTAGAGACTTTTGTCTCTAGCTACTTTCTTGCATGCATTTTTGCTACAGATATGGAGAAAAGGATTTAAGATAGGTTTTGAATAGTTCTCTGCTGACTATGTTCCTCCATGACCTTCAGTAAAACTAACATTGTTGCAATAAATTACTTGATGACATGTTTGTCACATATCAGACAAGATATTCAGTATCTTGTTTCTAACAACAGCAAATAGTACACGTATTGGAAAGAATGTATACCAGAGCAAGTGTTTATCATAGTGGTTCCCCAAGTGCTCTCCCATGTTACACATTCAAGGTTCAGAGATTTTGAGTGTTAGTTGATAGCATTGTATAAAGAAGCGGTAGATGGAGTTGGGGAAGAGTGACAAAAGTTCAATACCATCACCCATAGTGGAATAGAAGGCAGACAAAATTGGCTCTAATCCTTTGCTTCACAAAATTTAGCTTTCTTGAATCCTGAAATACAAGGAAATATACAAGGAAAAATAGAGGATTATATTTTATAATAGTATTCTAGGATAGCAGTTTTGCTTTCTAATAGCAATGGAATGCAACAGGTTTTTAATACTCAAGGATATAATATGAAGCTGGTTATCGTTTGATTCTTTTGCCGTAAAATCTAGAATGTATTCACCTTCAATTGATTAAAATAGCTTGCTTTTATTTTCTGAAGTAATAAGCTTCTACTTATAGATGCCATTAAAATGGCATAGAAATATTCATTACCTGAAAAAGCTAGGTAGAACATGTTATAAATTTTCTAACTAGGTAAAAAAAAATTCTAATAAAAACATAACCTAAAACAACATATGAAATAGCACAAAATAGATTCAAAAATATAAGTAAATACAACAGTTTTCCTGAGTAGTTATTGGCAAAAAGAATCCAGTGTAATGAACATCTGGTGCTGGATATAGAAAATTCCATTATTTATTATTTTAAAAAATATTTCAAAATATTCTTAGTAGGAAAAAAAAATCTATGTGTGATGGTAGATGCTGATAAAATTGGGAAAGACATTTTCAGTGTTGCAGAATGACTGCTTTGATCCTAGGCTTCTCTTAAAAAAGGTATTTATTCATACAGTGCGCTATGACACTCAAGGACATACAGTGTTTATTACACTGTAAAGCCA
Organism: Aegotheles bennettii; assembly: GCA_013398125.1. Lineage (NCBI taxonomy): Eukaryota > Metazoa > Chordata > Aves > Caprimulgiformes > Aegothelidae > Aegotheles > Aegotheles bennettii. The sequence continues at coordinate 11,127 of VZRW01010469.1, forward strand.
TATAGATAAGAAACAGCAGTTGTCTACAAAACTGTGTTGTTAATATTGAGGTATTCTAGTTAAGCTCATGAGCTAGATGAAAATGTTTCTAGGGTTGTCAATCCAGTTATCCAGAGCAGCAACCTAGGATACAAGAATGCAGGCCACCAGGAAAATGGAAACCTGAGAAACAAAGGAGGTAGTAGATGAAGAGTCAGGCCAGGGGTGTTTGCTTCCATTCTTTTTTTTTTTTTATTTTCCAATTTTAGTAACATTTAATTTTGTTTGTAAATCGACTAAAACAACTTTATTGTTGTCTGCAATGTTTTGTTCAGACTTTCCCAGGCTAACAACATATTAAGCAAGCAAGGAAAGCCTGTCAAATAATGTGTTTAACCTATAAAGTGAATGAAGTATATCTGATGTTTTTCTACCTAGAGTGTGTGCTCGTTAAGTCCATATTTGCAGTACTGATTCCTATGAAACAAGGATACTGGTCATCTATTATGAGGAATAGACTTCTGTGTTTATAACTGTGGAACTGAGTGGCCAATTCCAAGGAGTAGTCACAAAACCCAGTAAGTTACTAAAGATTGTGTGAAAATAAGCTTTACAGATAAAAGAGACCCTATAAATATCTCAAGTAAAAGGAGGGCTTTGCTTGACAGATCTTACTTTAAGAGATGGGAAAGAATTCACTTTGGAGAGAGTCCTTCTATATGTTAAAACAACATGGAATAGCTCCAGTCACAGCTCATGCCTCCCTTAATGCCAAAATCAATTATCAGTGAGACACAGGCTGCAGGATATCTAAAATTAATAGTCCAAGACTTAAAGAATTGTTTAGTTTTATATCTTCTTCATTAATTTTGCTCAGCTATCACTGTATATATCAGATCTCTTGACTTCCCCTTGCTTGTAGAACCTCTTGTCATTTCTCTGAAGCAGTAATACAACTGGGAATCAGGGGTAAACTGTTTAAAGAACAACAAAAAAGACACTGATACTTCCAGTGTCAGTGAATTCACATAAACTGGGATACATTGAAGGTTTCCAGAGAGAAAGAGATGAAGAAAACTAAAACATCCCTCTTCCCTATTGGTAACAGCTTCAGAGAGGGAGTTACCTTAATGAACGTTCATTCTAAAATCTGTAGCTTGACTGCTTCAGATATAGTTTGTTTGTGTTCATAAAACTCATACAAATGAAGAGAGTTCTAACACCTCTTTTTTTGAGGTGAAAGAGAGAGAAAAGCTCAGTGCCAAATGTCACCGTGTGATTTGACCACAAGATGTGGTCAAATAGGGATTGATTGATTGATCGAACAACTGTCACCCATAGGGGAATATCCATCTTGTAAAACTCAGGTTCAGGTTCAAATATATGCTGTCTTTCTCATTTTTAATTTGGATACTCCTCAAGATAAGAATCTAAGTAAAAAATTATTTTAAATTATCTTTAATTTTTTAAGACTATTTATCAGGATGTTTGTAGATGTTTAAGAAACTCTCCCCTGCCCCCAATTGCAATGCAAATTAACAAGTTGAACTCTTGGCAAGCCTGAAAAAGAAAACTAGGAAATCATGCCTGTTGGGGCGGGGTGTGTGTGTGTGTGTTTCATTTATTTATTTATTTATTTTCATTTCTAATTTTAAATACTATTATGATACAGTCTTTATTAAGTAGGGCGAAACGAAGGGTTGCAGTATCATAAAGATACCGGACTGGGAAAACTTAAATTTAGGTAGTGACTGTTACCTTTTGCAAAGTATTCAGTCAGCCACTGTCTCAAGAAGAGCAAAAAGCTTGGATGTGGTGACGAATGTTAATTGTTAAACATGTTTATTTAGAGAAATTTATAAATGAAAAAGCTAATTAGGTAATAAAAAAGGATACACATAATACATCATTTTTTTTTATTTTGTGTAAAATTCAAGGTAGTTAATACAATGGAATGACATGAAAGGCTAACTTCTATTTAGTATTATTTTTTATCATAGATGGCTGATTTTGTACGTGCTGATTTCATTAATAATAATAATTTTCAAAAGTGCAATGTAGTATTATTGTTTTGGATGTACATTGAATATTTTCTGGAAAAGGTAAAACGATTTTCTCCCCTTAGCTGTTGGGCTACTGTATTGTATACTTTCTATTGAAATCTTTCTTTTGCCATATAAAGATTACCATGGCATTGCTCTGGTTGTGTGAAAATTGTGTGAAAATTGCAACTTTATTCCAAACATGAGGAAAAAGAATCATGAGCAAGGCCTATGTATTAGTAACAACAATATACCTGGGAAGCACTTTAGATATTTGCTACCATTTTGCCTTTCTAGATTAACCTTGGTGGCTTTTTATATATCTTGAGTGCTTTATATATCTTTATATATCTTGAGTGCTACATACCATTTGAGGTTATTCTTGGTGGCCTTTTACTTCATGAAGTTGACACGTATCTTGCAAGTCCTGTGTCGTGTATCAGTGATGATGTCTTGTATATTTCTGGGCATTTTACAAAGTGATAAATGCTTACCCTCAGCATCTTGTTTTTTTAAATTAATTTTCTGTTTTATGAGTCTTTAATATCAGTGTTTTCAATATCTTTTCTGTAATATTTTTATATTTTACTGAAAACTGAAAGAATCAAGTGATTCCAGGTGTTGAGGCACTTGGAAATAAAAGAAAAAGTCCTCATATAGTGGGATTTTATAGTCATAGGAGTTGGCGGGCCTTAGTTGCTGGCAAAAGATATATCTAATATAAAAACCTGTTATATTACTACTATCAACTTGATAAAGTCAGATTCATTGACATCTTTTATAAAATTGAGCAGAACAAGAGCGGCACACTAAGAGGTCATAGATTTATGCAGTCTCATAGCTTTGGAATAATTTAGGTTAGAAGGGACCTTGGAGCGTTACTAAGTCTGACCCCAGTCGAAGCTAGGCCAAATTTTAGAGACTTCAGCAGTGATGTTGTGTTCCTCAGGGGCTGATGCATTACTGCAGCCCTTTGGGAGGCAACAGGTCTCTCCTCTTTGAGTCTGACTAATCCTTTTAGCCTGCAATACATCCACAGAATATGACCTGATTGATCCCTTCTGCCCTTTATAGACTCCTTCTACATGTGAGAAGAAGGTAATTACTGTCTTCAAGGAAACACTGAAAATACTACTAAGTGATTACAGCCTGGTCTTTTCCTAACCCTGTTCTGCTGTACTTGGCCCTGGTAAGCAGCTGGACAAAACTGAGTCTAAATATACCAACAGTTTCATACCTGCAAGAACAAAGTCTACAATACTAATTTCTACATATTTCACAATCTTAATAGGAACAGTATGCATCCTTAGGGAAGGACTATAGCCTTTCTCCTTGTGTAGTTTCTAACAGTTTAGGAGAGATTTTTATTAACAGAAGTAATTTGGCACTGTGTGCTTTAACAATAATAATAATTTAATATTAATTAATAAATAACTATATATATTTATAAAATAAATAATTATTTATTTTATTGTATTATAATGATCTATTATAAGGTATTNATAATAATCATAATTAATCATTAATAATGCTTTAATAATAAAGCACTGTGTGCTTTAATAACACATTATGGAGATGCATGAGCACGGCAATGAAAAATTCCTTTCTAGTAATGGGAAAATTGATGCATATTAAGTGTGTGGCATAGGCTATTTTCTTATCTTTCTCAAACAGTTATGTCTGGGATTTGAGGATGTCAAAAATCAGGTGATTTGAGACACTGTTCTCATAGTGCCTTTTAACACTGTGAGCAAACAAATTCCAGCTCACTAGAGGAGCGCAAGTATATTATTATCAAGCAAAACTGTTCTTTTCTTACTTCAAATCACTCAGTGTTTGCTATTTATATACTCCACTTCTTTTATGTTAAAGTGAGACAATGATGGGTAATTTTGGTGGCCCAATCTCAAATTCAGTTTTTAGACTGGATTATGACATACCTTGTCCTTAAACAGTCAATTGGCTAAGGATACATTGCAAAATATTTATTAATGGAAGAAAGGATATTTTTCAATAAGGAAGACGTACTTTCCTGTTGTACAGGGAGAATATTGTATAATTAATACCATTCTTACCTATGCACTAGAGATTGTAAAATACATTGCACACTTATCACAGGAAAGGTTTATTTATCAAATCAGATCAGATAATCTCCATGTTTCAAAATAAATTCATATAGACAATAAAGACCTGAAAATCTCAGTGAACAGTGGAAAAACAATATTTGTTGCATTTCTGACCTAATTTCTGATCCCGAATTCTGAAGGGAAACTTGCAAAATATCTTTAGCAACTAAATCTTGGAGCCGAAACTAGTAGCACCGAGGTACAGCAAGAGTGAACTCAGTGGAAATACTGGGTTTTTGACACATTATAATTTTCCTCACACCTCTCTCTCTGATCACGCTTAATTTTTCATAGGTAATAACTGCCTTTCTCTCTCTTGCTGTTCCTCCAAAGCTAATGACTTCTTCCCTTGCTAATATCTCTTCTGCTCCACAGGTGCTAACCATACTTGTCTCTCACATTATCTAGCTGATTAACATAAATAAGTTAGAGTTGAAGCAGTTGTACTCAATTTCTGTTTCCTTGTTTCAATGTGAGTTCAGTTCAGTGTGTGAGTTTATACCAATTGGTCTAGTAAGTGATATTGCTTTTTACTGTATCTTTGCCTTCTGCTTTCCAGTTAGTTGCTTCTCATATATTTTGTAAGTCATGGAGGAAAAGGTATTGAGAAGACGATCTACACTTGCATCTATGCAAAATTTCATTGATCTCCCCAAATTCTCAGAATGTAAACACAGGGGAGTGCTACAAGATAAGAGATTTGATAGCAATACTGGCTGAAGAAATTCCTGGCCAAACTTTGTAGTCATCACCCTTTTATCCATTACAGTTGAATTTTTGTATCACTAGATGATAGGAACAACCTATTAAAAAAAATAAATAAAAAAATGGGTGTACCCTAGCCAGTGATAGTTTGCAGGGGAGCATGGCTGATAGAGGTGAACTGTGGCTGAGGGATGCAGATGAACAGCCGTGAAAGTTACCACTTCAGGCTGCCTGTACTTCTTTGAACCTAGTTCTTGTTGAACTGCTAACAACCAGTCATCTTCTAAGGGTTACTTACAGTAAGATCTAGGAAAACCAGACTTTTAAAAAGCAACATTACCTTCATAAGAAAGGATTTATGCTTTTTTTTTGGATTTCATGTCAAGTTGCTCAGAGGTACAGAAGTCCCCCTCTGTTATTACCACTTTGTCTCATTAGATGAAAAAATTTAGCCTTACATTTCAACACATAGACAAATGGTGCACACGGCCTTCTTGTATTAACAATAACCTAGTTACATTAGTAAGTTTCTTTTTATATTTTTCTATTTTTGTGTATTATTTCACTCTGTACCATAACAAGATGTCCTCTTTTCTGATTTCTCGTGAGCAAGACTTTCCAACTTTATTTACCAGGCATTAAGTTTAAAGTGAGAAAACCCAAAGGTTAATGAGATTACAGTAAATGAATGGAAAGTCGAGGCTGTCAAACTAGAAGAGCTTTTAGAAGGTGTTTGCAAGGAATGCAGAAATAAAGATCTATTACATAATCATATTAAATGAGAGACAAAGGAGATGAAATTTAAAAGAGGTAATATGGCAGCTTGAAGGTGTTTGACTATGTATTCCAGTATTTCTGAAGAAATCTTTCTAAATTAGAAATCAGCACAGCTGATACATTTTCTAGTAATCATGGGGACATATTTTGTGAATTAGTATTTTAATTAGAAAAGCTTATTACTGAAAAAATTTGCAGTTACCTGAATAATGACAAATAATGCATCTGAGTTAATGGGATTCACTTCTTCAGCTTAAATCGATGGAACATATAATTCAGTTTCCCAATTTTCTTTATGAGAATTTGTTATTGTTTTCTTTAGTTTCAGCTACAGAAAAGCTGAAGTGAATCCTCGCCTTTGAAATTATCTCTAATTTATTTTATTTTGTTTTGTTTTGTTTTGTTTTGTTGTTTGGTTGTTTGTTTTTTTTACGGGATATCCTGCATGTAAAATTGTTTTACCTTTAGGTAAATCTATTCTGGTGGTGGAAATAACATCTCAGGTCATGACCTACTAATGACTGTGAGCACTCAAACGAAGAGACAGTCCCCAAATATATCTTAAAAAATAAACCAACCCACTTTTTCTCTCATCCTCAGTCTCAGCTTTTATTCATACCCTCTGTCAGTTTTACAAAACCCAAAATCTTCATTTTGACAATACTGAATAACCAGTTCACATCTCCTGTAACTGTACTAAGTTATATCATTTGCCAATTAATAAGGACAGAGCGCACATTTAGAAGGAAAAAATTTGGCACCATTTTTTTCATTAGGTATCTTGCCTTCAGTATGGTGTGTACCACCATACTGAAGGTATACCAATAACATAAACTATTACTGGGACATGTTATGGTAGTTTGAGTGGTGGATAGACAAAACAATTTCTGAAACAAAATCAGTTCTAATTGTGCCAAAACATTTAGCAGTTAAATAGATATATAGGTATATATATAGGTAGTGTATAACTTGGTTTTCCCAAATATTATTTCTCTAAAAGCATATATGAGTTATGCTGCTTGAGAAAGAAATGCATTTAGTGTATGGAATGAACATTAGTGTCACTTAACACACAGGTTCTAAAAATGAAACAGAATGTGTTGAATTCTTAGTTATTTGTGCCACAGCTACTTGGTAGATAAGAAAGCACTGATGGAAAAATGAACTTATATGAATGAAACAACTTATATGAATGAAAAGAATTTGCAATCAGAGTCATATGTTGTGTCTAAACAGCATCTGATTCAAAAATATTAAATGTCATTTGCTCAGTGATTATATGCTATATATTTGAGTATTATTCATTTTTCTTTACTCTGGTTGACCCTTTCTCTGCTTATATTTAAACCATAACATGAAAGTAAGGAATAAAGTTAAAAAGTAGGAAGTGTTTGCTGTAATTTACAGGCCATTGCAATTTTTTAATATTAGCCTCTGTGTGAGCTCTTTGCAGACTTCTTCATCAACATCCTTGACAAACTATTAATGAATTTTTCTGAACACTGACAAAGTGCTCATGCATATTAATCGAAATTTTACAGGATGTAAAATCTGACAGGGTAAGATGGCCTCTTTTAGCCCTTCAAAATCCAACTATTATTTTTATTTTGCTGTAGGTTTGAAAAAGTTTACCAATGAAAATTTAATTTATATTTTCCTTTCAGAAGAATTAAATCTCCACTAAGTAGATTAAAATTATATATGGGTCATGAACTGCACATAACAACAAATATATGACAATTTATAAATCTCTTTGTACATGTCACTAATTATATACACTCAAGTACTTATTTACATAAATCTAAACAAATAAAGTTGAAGGCTTAATTATACTGCCCAAATGAATAGTGTCCCTGCACAACTCTGAAGGTACATTAACACAGTCAGGACCTAAGGAAAGAATAAGTACAGCACCTCCTCACATGACTTTTCAGGCAGTATTTATTACTAGACTCTGAGACACCATTTTCTTTATGTGAATAGCAGAATATTCATTTTTCAGTGTAATGGCTACTAGATGAAAAGTTTGATACTGGTTGATTTTGATGCCGAGTGAAGTGATGTGATACTTAGTCATATGGCATTGCTTATCGGTATTTCTCTGTAGCTCCTGTTAAGTTTTCTCCCTGACTGTTCCTGTGGTACTGATGGTTTGGCCAGTTTTCCACCAATTTTATAGTGCAGTCATCCAGTCTATGTGTCCTTTGCTTGACTACCGCAGGATACAGTGGTAGGCTGTATACAACTGTATAAGATCAAGATAAATGACATCATCTGCTCTCCCTTCCTTCTATAGAATCAGTCATTTGATTATAGAAACAGTTACTTTAATCAGGTGTGATTTGTCAAAAAATCACCTTTGTGTCCTCTTTTTCCTTTAGCTGTAATATTTAATAATGTCATCTACAGATGAGTTTAACGCAATATATTTAAAATATTAAAACACAAATTTAGGATTAAATCTTTCAACAGAGAAAGCACTGTTTGCTTTGCAATGAAATAATTTGTACTTACTGTTAGCTTTTGACATTTTAATGAGTTACATTTACATTTCCCGTCCACAGGAGCTAAGATTGGAGGAATAGATTACAAATAAATGATAAGTAAAGTTATATGTTAATTAATAATGCCCCTGCGCTGCTTGGTAATTATTAGGTTAATAGAGTAGCCTCAGGGAAGCCTGTTGGTATTAAGATTTAAACTCAGTTTGGTGAGAATAACTGAGTGGACCATGGTACATCTGCACTTGAACTGAAATGAATTACTAGCAATATAGCAGATGAACAGCCACATTTTCCTATACAGGTTCAATTATTTTTTAGTCAATAAGTACAATAAAACTTCACAGTAATTGATATTTCACATGATATATTCTATGTACCAGGAAAGTATGTAGGTAGTTAAAGCATTCATATCTTATATTCAAAATACAAAGAAATTCAGGCAAATTAAAGTCTCCTGATCTCCTGAAAGAGGAATAAACAACTACAATCTTAAAAAGTTCTAACTCTGAAACATTTCAGTAATAATTTTTATAACACTTTGGATTTCTCTGGAATCACTGCACTTCAGATAAATTAAAGGTTAGTCAACCATTCACAAAAAAACCTTAATGAAGTGACTGGTCACTGTCTTCTTACTTTGAAATTATCAGCAGAATTGGTTACAGTGAGAGACAGTAATCTACGAGAGGCCAGTAAAATAAATAGGAATCTTTATCATATATTAGATGTTATTCATAAAGGAAAATGCTTTTCAACTCTGGCTATAAAGATTTCTACCACCAGTATGAAAAGATATGTATTTTCTTTAAATTTAATTGAGTACATTTAGATACAGAAAACCCACAAAACTTACATAAAATAAATTTGAGAGAACAAATGTTTCATGGGTAAAAGATCAAAAAGAAACACAGTAAATGCAACCAACATACAGTTTATATTTAATATGTTTAAATTTAAGCTTGTGGTCACTTACTTTGATAATATCTTAATGTAAAATCTAGTCCTGTAAGCTACAGGACATTAGATACAACTAGATCATAGAAGAAAGCATAACACATAAAATAACTTTATATCTTAAGAACATTAGTCTCTGTAGCACCTTAGCTAGCTAAGGCTCCTGCAGTGGGCAATATAAGTGACTGTCCATGCCTTGTTTCTGTAACTGTTTCTTTACGGAGGATTATTATTTCAGATATTCATACCATATCAACTGTGGATTTTTATTGCTGGTATTTTAATAAGGAACATCATAAAACCAAAAGTAGAAAAGGTGTTTCTTGTTTTAAAAGAAGTCACAAAATCACAGAAACACAGTATTGTTATGGCTGGAAGAGATCTTAAAGATCATCCAGTCCAACCATCTATCCCACATCACCATAATAACCCCTAAAACACTAAACCATATCACTCAGCGCATCCAGGTGCTTCTTGAATACCTCCAGCGATGGTGACTCCATCACCTCCTAGGCAACATCTTCCAATGTCTAGCCACCCTAATGTTTTTTTTTTCTATTCTCCAATCTAAATCTCTTCTTTTGTAACCTAAGTCCAATTCCCCTCATCCTCTCACTATAGGCTTGGCAGAAGAGACCAACCCCCACCTCACTACAACCCCCTTTCAGGTAGTTGTAGAGAGCGATGCAGTCTCCCCTAAGCCACCTCCTCTTCTCCAGGCTAAATAAACCCAACTGCCTCAGCAGTTCCTCATAAGACCTATTTTCCAAACCCTTAATGAGCCTCGTTGCCCTTCTCTGAACACACTCCAACACTTCAATGTTCTTTTTGAAGTGAAAGGCCCAAAAGTGAACACAGAACTTGAGGTACGGCCTCACCAATGCCCAGCATGGGCGGACAATCACTTTCCTACAGTCACCTATGCTTAACTGCTTGTGCAGCAGGAAAGCTCAATGATATAAGCCAAACTTGTCTTATTTGAAGCTGCAAACGTATTTTAAAATTTGATCAGTATCTGCTGAGATACTAACATACTTACAAATACTTTAGAAGATAATAATCCTGTTTCAGGATAATCTTACAGTGATGCAGAACTCTGTTACTAGAGGTGCAGTGAGCTTGTAAGGTATTCGATAACATTGCTAGCATATTCGATAACATTGCTAGAGAAATCAATTTATATTTCATGGGCCAAATTTCAGAAATTTGTAGCATAAACTTTGTGTTATTTAAGTGTCATATTAGCTGTATGCCTTCCATGGTTTAATTATGCATCAATCATTAACTTTACAGGATGCAGTGGATGGAATAGTAGTAACACAGAGGTAAATTCTTTGCAAGAAGGATAACTAAAGCTCTATGACCATTGCCAGATGCAGCTCATACTTTCAGGGTTATATGACTGGGAGATCTGCTATTCTGCTGCATGCTGCTCCTCCACTTTCATTCCCAGTGAGTGCAGCTGTGTCTGCCGTGGATTATTTTTAGACTAGTCTACATTTGTGCAGGTCTTTTGTTGTTCATTAGAAACATCTCAAAAATAGGATGCAAGTAATGATAGAATAATTCAGAACAGTTCTGGGGGAAGGAAGAAATAGCAGAATGGATTCATCCCTAGGAGAGAGAAAGTTAGTTCACAGAAAGCTTCAGAACAGACTCCAGTGATGCTCCAAACCGTAAATCCTACCCTATGCAAAATGGCATTATGGTGATATTTTCTTATAAATAGAAAAAAAATCCTGTTCATCTGCATGGTGTCTTTGTCATCAGAGTAAATCGCCTTTCTTCTACTTTCCCTTACCTCTCCTGCTGCGTCGGTATCTGCGTGTTTGTGGGAGATCTAACTGCTATAACCTCTTTCACCTGATAGCAGTAGAAGCAGTTTGTCCTAGATCTTCCTGTCAGCCTTAGGGACAACCTACTTCTCTCCTTGTCTCTCATGAACTTCTAGGAATGAGTAAGCTGCTTCTTTTCCCTCCATATTTGAGGGAAACAGTCTGACTGGAACAAGACAGACTGTAAGGAGAGGAAACAGTGTAACTGCTGAGCAAAGGTGTCTTTGGAGACCTCTCATCACCCCACAAAATCCACAATAGGTCTCACAGTTCCTGCGTTCCCACAGACTCCTGGTTTTTCTCCATCGATTTCACCACCCTGGAATAACTCATATATCCTCATTTCTCTGATAACAACTGCATTTCAAAGCTGGGAAGATAAGACTGCTTTAGTCCTTATTACATTTTCTAACAGTAATTGTTATTGAGGATTATTAAAAGTATTTTAAAGGTTATTAAACTGTTAAGATAATACTTCCTATTATATTTTGTGCCACAAAAGATTATTATAAAAGAACAGTCTTTTCACCTGTTTTAAGAGCTATGAGTTCATTATTTTCTGACTTTAAAGAAAAATATCTCATATTCGGTGACTTGTACAAAGCCATCAAGACCACAAATTTGGGTCAGAGGTCCATCTGGAAAAGAGAAGTCACCAAAGTCCTTGCCAATGAGTTGTGGAAAATATCATTGTCTGTTTTAATGCTGACGAAAATAAATAAATAAATAAAATGACATACTAGTGAAATTAAAACTTAACTATATGAAAAAAGTAAAAATGTAGACTGTGATGTGAGAATGCTAAATATATTACAATTAATTATATCATTAAAATTCTAGCACACAGCTTTCTTTTCCAACTAGAATCCAAACATGAAGTAGCATTTCATAGAATCACAGAATTAAAGAATGGTTTGGGTTAGAAGGAACCTTAAAGATCACCTAGTTCCAACCCCCCTGCCATGGGCAGGGACACTTCCCAATAGACCAGGTTGTTCCAAGCCCCATCCAACCTGACCTTGAACACTGCCAGGGAGGGGGCATCCCCCCCCTCCCTGGGCAACCTATTCCAGTGTCTTACCACCTGCACAGTATAGAACTTCTTCCTAATACCCAATTTAAATCTACCTTCCTTTCGCTTGAACCCATTCCCCCTTGTCTTATCACTACATGCCCTTGTAAAAAGTCCCTCTCCAGCTTTCCTGTAGGCTCCCTTCAGGTACTGAAAGGCTGCTATGAGATCTCCCTGGAGCCTTCTCTTCTCCAGGTTGAACAACCCCAACTCTCTCAACCTGTCTTTGTAAAAGAAAAAACATGACTCTGTAAAAGTATATTAAAAATAAAATAAAATGTAAAGGATAAAAATGAATGATATTTCCAAGCTTGATTATTCCTTATCCTTATAGAAATATATAAATGCCATCCTGTTCCATCTTTACCTTGACAAATGCTATACTTGCATGCAATTCTAGTGTACATGCTAGGGGACAAAAAAAGGACACTTGCAGACTAACTGTATCTGGAAGTATCAAATCCTAGCCTAAACAAGACCCATCCCTTTTCTTTATAGGTTTTTCTATCGCTAATCCCAGAAGTGAAACTCATTAGTTAAACTGCAGTGCTATGTTAATACCAAGTCAATCACGCAGTACTAGTCACCCTGACCAGAAGACAGAAAGTGTGATCCACCAGTAGAAGGCATCTGAACATTTAATCTATTGTATAAGTTTTATGGTAGTTACTCAGATGACATCGCTACAAATAGGTTAAATGGGAATTGCAGGATTATAAACCAGTGGTTTATCTGCAGTAGTGTAGATTATTACCCTCCAGATTACAAATCAAAGAATTGAGTAGAGATTGTTCAATAAGACCATGAGCAATAATAAGGAAATGTTCAAATTGTTAAAGTTGCTTTAACATGAAACAGATGGCCTAGGTTTTTATCAGCTATGCTGTTTCAGTCATTAGTTTAACAGCAGTAATACAATGCTGCCTATATAATGCCAATGTAATTCACCTCATTATTCCTGGGATAAGCTGCACTTGTTAAAATAATGAAAAATCTAATGTTTGTGTGTGTGTGTGTTTATATGAGAGACTATATTAGTGGTTGATGCAATTACTACACCAAGCACCTAAGAGAAATATTTAAAAAAAAAAATGCAGGAAAAGACCTGGTTTTGATTTCAGATAGAATAAAAGCATTTTGTCCTCAGACCAGAGGAGAACAAATAAATAGAAAAACACTCAGTTTTGAATGGCTTCAAGTTATTTTTTTTTGTCACCAAACAAATCTTGAATGCAGCAGTTTGCAATATCACCCTACAAAGATTCATGTGGCTACTAAAGGACCATAAGAGATAAGACAAAATATTTGATACCTGTATAATGTTAGTCATAGAACTGAACAAATACATCAAGATAACAGCATATAGAAGTTACAACACAAACTAGGTTCTGTGGTATTTTATAGAAATGAATGGAAACAATATAAATATTTCAGTTTCTATGCGTACTTAGACTGTACTAAAGATGCATGTAAGAGGAATGTTTGCTATACCATTACAAAAGAAATTTATCTTAAATTAGATTGTTTTAGACATTAAAGTCATGCAAATGTATCAGTTACTTATAGATTCTCTTGAAATGCTATCTATTCATTATTCTTAAGGGAGACTATACATTGTAGTGTTGCTTTAAACTAAAATTCTTTGTAATATTTCAAGGCAACACTGGTTGAAAAATTCTGAATGAGGCCTTCTTCAAATATTCCATTTCTATATAATATAAATTTCATCAGGATGTTTAAAAATTTTCTTGTGTATATGTGAAAATGTTTTTGATGAAAGGCATAAATTCTGAAAATTTCACTATATTGAGGGTTGCATTTCTAAATTCTCAACTTCCAAACTAGATGGAATCAAATGGTCCTAAGTGTCCATTAGAGTAGCTACCAGTGAACTCACCTGGGATGTGCTAGACAATTGTTCTAATGCTTTCTTACATAGGGTGTGGAGTGTGAATCTATGAAGCCCATTACCAGCATTACTATCATCAGCTACAGCTGAAGAGCAGTGTGTGGAGATTTCTGTTTATGTTGGTGGCATACAGATGGTGCCGCTCAGTAGTTTTCACTAAAGGTCTGGAAAAACTATGTATCTGTTTGCATAAAATTGACCTATATTTCACCTGAATGTGTAAAAAATTTAGTTGTGTCAATATTGTGTCAATATCTTCAATGCTGAATTTAAAAGATTTCTTAAAATTAGGTTTCCGTTTAGGCTGATTCACACCACCTGTAGATTGTTCAATTTTATTCTCATGTAGAAAGTTTACACAGACTGTTTACTGGTAGTTTTACATACAGAGTTGGAAATAAAATTATTTTAGTGCAAGTCTTCAGTATTTTGTCATTTTAATATTGTGAATTGGAAATGCGCTGTGATGGATTTATTTATAATTGATATTTCTCTTCAAAACTGATGCCATAGAACCACATAGATCCTAGAAAGAAAGATATATTTAACCTAGTCTATAAATTGCAAGGATAAGATTACACTTAGAATTAACACAGGAATTAACACAAAATTGTTCTTTCATTTGTCATTAACACTTTCTTTAGACTCTACCGTCAGATTTGACATTCTAAATAAGTGAATAAAAATCTTACTTTATTAAGCTTTGGCTATATCTTTAAAGGGAATGCAAGGTAACTTGAAATTACTTTATGTAATAGCTAGGGAGGGAAAGGTAATAAAAAAACCCTCAAGGATATTTTCCTATACCTGGATCCTCAGTTTAGTAGATTTCATTGCTTGAATTGTTTTTTTTTTCCATTTCTGGCACTAATCATCTCACAGTATAATTTACTGATTTTGATTATGTTTAGTTTCTTTCCTTTTATGTAATTATTGAAGAATTTAGGTGTTTGCTGGACTTAGTATTTTAAATTAATTTTTGAATTCCTGATGTTTGCAGTGACATTATTAAATAAAGGAACACAAGAAAAAAAAAAAGATATGGCCAATTCCTTTCAAATAATTCTGTATGACCTGTACATTTCTGAGACTTCCACTTTCTTTTCTGGGAGTTCCCTCACTGCAGGAATAATTCCTTTGCTTTGAACTTTCACTGTGTGAGGGTGAGGAGATCTATTAAGAATTCATGAAATCTGACATAGGATGGAGTTCCAACTAAAAGGATAGGTTGCACAGAGATACCACTGCCAGGGCAATTGCAATTTCATACTTTAGAGTCTCCTTTGACTGTCTGATTATGTTTCACTCTATAATAAATAGATGATAATTCTATAATACTGTATAATAAATTCACTCTATAATAAATCAATGATAACTTCTTA
>VZRW01010471.1:0-12877 GCA_013398125.1 Aegotheles bennettii
CTTTCCCCCAGCCACCTCACAGATGTTTCACCTTTTTTTCTTTTCCCCTTTTATTAATGTGACACCATGTGCCTTAGCATAGATTCCAGGAGGATCTGCTCCATGATCTTACCATGCACAGAGGTGAGACTGACTGACCTATGTTTAACTATATTCATATAGATCTGTGTATGTGTACATATGTGTGAACTTTGTTCCTCAAGGCTGCAGTATGTATATACTTTAAGATTCATTTGGTTATAGTTTATATATACATAAAGTTTACTCATCAATTGAGTTATTGGAAATCTAAAGGTTTTCAGAGCTTTTTATTTTATTTGACTGAGTACAGGTAGATATATTTTATGGAAACAAAATTGATTTTGACAAATATCCTTTAAAAGTAAAGGAAAAATAAATTAGTCAAAAAATTTGACCAAATTTACATATAGAGATATACACAAAGAAATATGGATTCTGAGCATAATTCTACTTTCAAGAACGTAAAAGAACATGATTATTACTTAATATCTTTTTTGAAGATATACCAGTTCTCATACAGATGCTTTCCACTCTTTTTTCATTAATTGTTAATATTCATATAACAAAGAAATGTGGAAATGTATAGGGAAGAAAATTTGCTTGTAAAACACATTGGTTTCAATTTTGATCTTAAATTTAGAAAGAAAAAAAAATAAAAATTAACCCTTGGACAGATATACCTTTTCCCACTTACTAAAATATCTACTAATAATCTAATAAAATAATCTACTAATCTTACTAAAATAACTGGTGAATTGATATGGAAAGATGCCATTTATAGAAGATTTTAGGCTGTTTGAAGTACCCTTTTGTTCTTTCTGAATTTAAGCATGCATTTGTAAGCCACAACTACACCACCATTTAGCATGATTATTTTGTCTTCATAGATGTAGAAAAGAATAAATATGTTGTTTTGAACTTCCTTTCTTGCTCTACTGCTTCTTTCTGTTACTGTAATGTTTCACTCATCCACTGTTACTGTGATGCGATCATCTTAAACATGTCTAAGAGTGACTACACTTTTTTTTTCTTGCTCCGACCTAAAATTCATCTAAAGAAGAAAAAATTGATAAAGCTGTAATCACATGGTTTTGTGAATTTGAAATACAACCTTATCTGCCCCTAGGCTAAATTGGAAACTCCTATTGTTTTCCAGTTGAAAATGGACCACTATTTTGTACTTGTATACATTTAGTTATGCTTTTTAAAGAGAATTGTAAAAAGCATGGATAAATGTAGAAGCTCTCAAAGACATAGTTAATGACAGTAAAAAGCTAATTTTAAAGTGGTTTAGAAGTACTTCTTTGTAATTAAGCTCAGAGGGTTTTTTTTAATTTTGAGGGGCTAATTTCAGATTTCTATTTGTTTAACTATTTTTGTGCCACATTCTATTATGTTCTAGTGTTTAACTGACAAATTCAGTCTTTCTAAAACCATCAGATTAAAGTTTCTACTGCAAGAGGAAGGTTTTTTTATGTGAACTCTGTAGCAAAATAAATATCTCACTACTTTCAACTTAGATGTTTGTATGAAGACTTCAAAAAGGAGATGAGAGTTCTCTTTCAACATTTCAGATAAATGGAGTCAGAGAACTGTAAATATTCCATCTCAACAGGCATTCAGCAATTCATAAAAAAGCATGACTTAAATAAACTTTTAAGTATACAACCCCTATCTAAAAATGAGATTATTTTGAATAATTTATGATTCAGAAGTGATTAAGTATGTCCCCAGCAGTCTAACTTTCCTTGAATGAATTATACTTAATGATAACAGAATAAGTTCTTCTGGCTGGCTTCCTGGATGAATTTTTAAGGTAGTGACTTCCAATGGCAAGGGAAAATATTCACACTGCCTACTAGTTACTGTCAAGAGAATGCCTAGACCTTGTTCCTCATAAATAGGGTTTCATGTGATAGCTCTCTGTCTACAACACTGGACTCTGCACTTGCCTGATTTTACTCTGGTGAGTATTATGGAATGTTTTATGGTGAACTTTGATGGGAGCAAAAGTTAGACCAGCGGTGAATGGGTAAGACAATGACACCTGTTGTCTAAACATCTATGTAAGTTAAAAAAGGATTTAAAATTAACCCAGTTAAGAATGATAGCATTTAATGCTCGTTCTTCACCAGTCCAAAGAACTACAGAGAACCGATTCATATAAAACCTGAAATCTGTAGATACTTAATACATTCAGAGCTGCTTACTTCTTGTATTTGAAATTGCTAACAAGATACCCAAAACAAGTATCATAAAAACAATCCCAAGCATGTTTTTCTGCATTGTTTCTTCTTCCATGAAAGTTTCTATAACTTAATCAGGGACATTTTAATATAATCACATATACAGAGAAATAAAAAGTTTAAATCTGTTATTAATCAAAATGATTAGTAGAACTTAGTAGGAAGTTTTCTGTGTGGTTAAAATATTTATTAACAGGAGGGGTCCATAGATGTATTTTCCACTCAATACTTTCAAAGCTGAAAGCTGTGGAATTATTAGAATAATTTATTAATATATCAGCCCATGGCAGTAAAAACTTTCCATTTTCTGAAGACTGAGACATATTTCTGTTGTGATGTTTAGCTGCTGAAACGGAAAAAACTTTTCTTTCATGTTCTATCTCCAGGTTAAGGAAAATACTTCACAAGTGGAAAACTACCCAGGGTTTGATTTATAATCTTTCAATAAAACCAGACTTCCTAATTACTCAGAGTATGGCCCAACTAAATAAAATAAACATTTGTGATGTCACCTCATCACCTTTAGAATCAACAGAAAGAAAAAAGATGATGTCAGTATGCACTTTTTCTCAATTTAAAGTGAAAATTTAAATAAGTCAGATAAATGTTACTCCAAAAGTGTAATTTTCCCCGACTTAGTTTAAAAGCAGCTTATAATAGTCATCTCAGATACCGCTAATAACATAGTACAACATACAAATTAGGTGAAATTAATCCCCTCCTCTGACTCTAGACTTTTGCTATGTCCACCATCTGTTGTGCTTGAAAAATTGTTCAGCCACTGAAAAAAATACATAAACAGATTCCATTTTCGTCTCCTCTTCATGAACATTATATTTTTCTATGAAAGGTCCTATATGCATAAGATCACTTTTGGGGATCAAACCTCTTTACTAATAAAATTTCTCTCCGACTGTATACAGACAGAAATGCATTAAAGTCTGTTAGATGGCTACATGCTATACTTATACAGAAACAGATCTGAGGATATTTCACTCCCATAAACTGGACAAAGGATATAGACTCAAAAAGCCTTTGAACAGATAAGAAAAATTCACAGCTGCTCTGGGATGCATGACAATGATGATATAAATCTTGCAATGGCAGGGAAAAAGTTGACATCTATTTCTCACGATGACGTTGTCTCATGATATCAATAGTAACATGGAATAATTACCAGTGCATGATTAACTCTGAAAATGAGACACACAGCAGATGTTTTGTAGACACAATTTAGGTTACTATTGCAAGGTCAAAAGATGAAAGCCTGAAGTGTGGTTTTACTCCCCTTTCTTTCATCCAGTTAGTCTTCCTCAGGTTTTGTTTTCTTTAGTCCACTATTTGTCTTAAAGATCATAGAACAACATAAATAAATCTTGAAAGATGTCCAAGAGAAATTTCTCTTGCTTTACATAGGCACATGGTAAAACTTGCACAAATATATAAACATAAAATATATCACACAACTACTTCATACTTTGTAGCAATTATTAACCTACTCAACTACTCATAATATTGTGCTGGCAACATCAAATTTTACTAACCAACATAAATATTTTTTGTAATATAAGATTATAATAAGATTGAGGGTTTTAAAAGCTTGTAAATATATAAGCTCAACTGTGGTCAGAAGCATGTGTGTTAGATCCAGGTATCAAAACAATTGCTTTTGTAAGTTTGTTAAAACACCTGTTTTTCTTTAATTTCCATTATTCCCACAGGGATATACTTGTTACCCAAGCTTCATACATGCAATAATTAAAATCAACGGCTGTGTGAAAGGTTAAGCACAGGACAAATGGATTTCTGCATTACAGTCCCAAGGACACATGATACGGCAAATTATTCACAATTCAGCTACAGAGTAATCAATATTGAGTGTGAAGACATTCCTACAGAGCTTGTAGAATATAAATAGAAGTCCAGCTTTAAAACCCTTCCTTATTAAAATAGCTAACTCCTCCGCCCTCCAAAAAAAGTTTCCTTGTAGTTTTCTTTGTTGAGATTACAGTATCTCACCTGTTTGAACAAATTACAGCTTCCTACCTCAGTGCAGGTTTGTCACGATAGAGAAAACTCATGTAAAATATTAGCAAAATTTCCTTAAGATGTCTCTTGTACTTAACAATTACTTCTCTGACTTCAGAAAAACTGTTTAAGCGGAACTTGATTTTCTAAGTCACAAGCATTTTGTGAGAATGATTTAATTAGCACAATTATGAGCCTCAAGTATTTTTAGTTTGTGAAAACAGGCAGCTTTCTGATTTAGGAATATGTTTCTATTCAACTACTATGCAAATAAGATAAGAAATTGTGTATCTAGGAATAAAATTGTATCATGCTTAGAGTAGTGAAAATAGCATTAGTTATGCTTGAATTATAATAAGATAAGGAAAAGAAGATGACCTGATCTATTAAAAAATATCAGTTCCTACAACTTAGTTCAATGAAAGTACTAGGACATTCAAGATCTGACCAGTTTTCATTTTCAGTGCTGAAAATCGACATTATTATTCTAGAAATTTCAGTTTAGTTTTGAAAAAATCTATTACCTCTCAAGTTTTCAGCACTGGAGTTCTTTAGGGATCAAAATATTTATTTATATGCGGGTTCAGATGTATTTTATTCATACCTACAGTAAGCAGTACAGTTTCTGCTCATATCTAAAGCTAGAGTGAGATCAAGAGTTAAAGTATTTCTTCACCTGTGTGGCCTTGAAGCTTCTTTCATCTGGTCATCATTAGTTAGACTACATCTTGAAAAGCAGACCCTATACAAAATGACACAGAAAAAAAGGAACAATACAGCTTATTTAACTAACACTTTATGATTAGCTTATTCACCCATTCTCTATGTTGTGGTTTAACCCGACCCATCAACCAAGCACCACACAGCTGCTCACTCACTTCCCCTGGTCGGCATGGGAGAGAGAATCAGAAGAGTAAAAGTGAGAAAACTCCTGGGTTGAGATAAAACAGTTTAGTAGGAAAAGCAAAAGCCATACATTAAAGCAAAGCAAAACAAGGAATTCATTCACTACTTCCCATTGGCAGGCAGATGTTCACCCACCTCTAGGAAAGCAGGGTTTCAGCACGTGTAAATGTTGCTTGGGAAGACAAATGTCATAACTCCAGACACACCTGTTTCCTTCTTCTTCCCCCAGCTTTATATGCTGAGCACAATGCCATATGGTATGGAATATCATTTTAGTCAGTTGGGGTCAGCTGTCCCAGCTGTGTCCTCATCCAATTTCTTGTGCACCCCCAGCATCCACACTGGTGGGTAGGTATGAGAAGCAGAAAAGGGCCTTGACTCTGTAAGAACTGCTCAGCAATAACAGAAACTTCTCTGTATTATCAACACTGTTTTCAGCACAAATACAAAACATAGTCCTATGAACAATTAATTCTATCTAGCCAAAACCAGAACACTCTCAACACAGTTCACATCCATGGAACAATTCTTCTGTAAAGAGAATTCTGCTTATCAAGTTCTTGTGTTTTGCACAAAAAGTTAAATTACCCTAGAGGCAGAAGAACTCATTCTTTCTCTGTTGGTATTTTTCCACTTTGAAATTAGATATTCAGGAGAGTAAGAGTTTAAAACCAGGTTCTTGCCCTAAAATATTTTGTATAATACAGTCAGGTAAAAAAGTAAAATACCTTAGAAATCCATACATGAACAACAACTAATTGATAAAAGTTGTACATCATCATCGTATATTCAAAGATTCAAAATAATCCAAATATTATAAAAAATCACCTGAAGAAACATCCAGACATTTGGAGGTTTTCCGTTCTTTCTTTGTACTTTATTTACAAATACTGCTTTCTGGAAGACTGGCGAGCTGTCCCTGAAATAGCTCTGCACTGTAGAGTGAAACGGATTTGGGGCTTTGTTATTAGTTTTGCATTTCCTGAGGTTGTCAGCTTGTGTGAGATTTCTTTCCTAGCTTGCTCCTCCACACCATTTTTAAAAAATGTGTATTACTTATTTAGAACTTCTTAAAAATTTATGTCACTGAGTTGAAAAACTGTTCTGAGTTCATAGCTGTGAAAATTCAAACCAGGCAATAAACTCTAAGCCTCAAGTATCTTTGACAATTTTGAGAATTCTAGGCAATCTAGGGACATAAACCGATTAATGTTTAGCTCTATACAATAAACATGGGGAAAAAGGATTTATTCCTGCTGTAACTATTGAGTGTTATAAAAGCAGGTTCTGTGATAGTGTTAAGTGCATAGAGGAGGAAGAGTGAAGTGCAGTGAAACCACAGATTTCACCATTTTTAATTCTTTTTCACCAACTTGAGAGCAGAGACCATTTTGTTCTTCAAAATGTTGCTGGATTTTTCTCTTGTAGTTTTTTAAAAATACATGAAAATACACCCACTTTGTCACAGCTGATCTTTCCTCTAAGCTGTCATCTAAAATGTGGACACCACCCTTACCAGGTAGCACCCTAGTTTTGTATGGAAGACTAACAGCTACCTTGATGGAAAGACATCTCTAACTGTAGGAATCCTATCATTCTCAAGCTAAATGAGGTAACATCTGCAGTGGTAGGTACATTTAGAAGTCACATGAAATGTATTACTTTCTGTATCTTGGATTTTTAAGGGTAAAAATCTTTTATCTCTTTGTTTGTATTTTTGCTAATATATATATTCCAGCAAACAATAGCCTGTGTGTTGTAAATCTAAAATTTGTTATTCCATCTTCTTAATATAGTCTGTTACTTGTAGAAATACAAGTCAGCACTGGTTAAATCTGGTTTGTAAAACAGGATAATTCACTTACAGTCATTTAGGCTTAGATTCAACTCTTCTTTTACTACCTAACATCTTGCTTAAAAGTGCAGTTCACTTACAGTTTATTCCCGCTATTTTCAGTCCAGTTCTTCACACACATGGAAAATGCAGAAACTTCAGCAGAACAACATTGTGTGTTAAGTTAAATTGTTAGAAATGTAAATTGGTGACACTTACTCTTCACTACAGCTATAGATCTTTTTATTCAGAAAGATTTTTGGTTTGTCAACAATAGATATGACATACCTAGTTATGAAAGAAAACAATGTTTTGGTTCATCTCTTCTTCAAAAAAAAGCAACACTACTATGTTTTTCATATTGTTCTAATTGTTATCAGAACTGCAATCATGGAAACAACCAAAAAAAGAACTTTGAAAAAACATCAAGGTACCTGCAGTGTGACCTTTTTTTGTATGCACCAGCTGAGACCCAAGTCAGAAACCTCTCAACTATATATGAACTAAAAACTGGACAAAACCATGTAAATAAGTTGCTGATACAGAACTGAATGTTAGCTTTGGGAAAGGTTAGCTTGTACCACTTCTTGTACATTTTTTAATGTACGGTTTCGCATGTCAGTCAGATGGAGAATAGCAGTCAATTGAAGCAGTTATCAGTGTCTGGTAGGCTCCCTCTTCTAAATAAGCAGGTCTCTTGCTGTAGTTAAATGCAAGCAACAGGAGGCAGGAAAAAGGACAGGCCATCTGGTTACTTTGCAGTATGATGATACTGAGCACTGCTGGAGTATTTTTTTAAGCCTTCATGACTTACCAGTGGGCACAGAAGTAGGACTATCAGGCCCAAGTGCTTCAAAACTGGGGGAATTTAGTTTAATAGTGGTATTTACATTAAACTTTTTCAACACAAGCTGGTAGAACAGGGTGTAGTCATTTCACTTCAAAGGAAAAGCTGACTAGGCTGTTGAACAGTGATTAAAGAAATTGTATTCCCAAATCTAGAATTATGCAAAAAAACCCCATTTTTAGCATTCATTGGGTGCATAAGATGTATTTAAGGATAAAAGTATTTCTTAATCCATAGAGAATTACTTCTGTAGAAATAACTGTCAAGAAGACATTTTTAGAAAATTCTAATTTTTCTAAAGTAAATCATAGTTAAACCATAAAATACACCATGTATATTACTGAGAATATTTAGGGAATCCTGTTTAGCTTGAAGACACCCAAACACCAATTTTTTTCAGGTGTTCTTTTTTTAAAAAAAAAGTAAAGTATTTAAAATTTAGGATAAACTTGCTGAAGAACAGAAGTATTTACTTTGTCTGATGAGTGGATCTATTTTCCTAAAATATTTTCTTACATTTTTTTCATTGACAAGGTGGGATTTCAGTTCATTGCAAAATAATTGGTTAATGTTATGTCTGCTGGATCAGATGTGATGGCTGAAATTAATGCCAGTAACAAACTTCTTATATTAATCTCATTAATATAAATGTATATGAATGTCAAATTTTATGTTTTGAATGTAATGCACACTGCAGTGTTTGAAAAAGATGAAAATAAAATGTGAATCAGAATCAGAATCCACTGAATCAGAAAGGCACGTTTTAATATACAGTCAGTTAACATCTTATTGACAGCTTTCCAAGCCCCAAGGAACTCTCCAGGTGTAGCTGAGCAATAGAAAAAAAGACTGCTTGTCCAGACCTAGGCCTCATGAGGTTTTGTGTGGCACAAAAAGGCTGACACCAACCATGATCCTATTGCCTTGTGAGCTGGATATGAAGATGAAGAGGTCTTATGCATCTGAATTTAAAGGAAGTTGGCTAAGATTTTTATAGTTTTTCTCCAGCATTTTCATCTGTGTTTTGATAGTCTTGTAAATGTCTATAATCTTTATAGTTTTGTAAATAAATATACCTATGCTCTGCAAAAGGAGATTTGGGCATTTCAGAAAGGATTTCACAGTAATCTGTGTACAGAATAATACATTAGTAAGAAACACTGAAGAAAAATAGTGTCTTAAAATAGCTTTCCTTCCAGTGTTAGGTGACTAACTGAGCTTCAGTAGATTTCTTATGTTGACTTGGGATTCACAGGTCAGACTTTTAGGTTAAAAGAAATGTCTACTTCCTTCTATAGGACAGTACAAGTCGTAGATTTGAGTCAAAGTCTCAAATATCTCAGGGGATTTTTTATCCTTATTTCCTTATTCTGACAAAAATAAATATAATTCTCTTTAAATTTCAAGGAAAATCTCTTCCTCCCCCATACCTGCATTCCAACTGTGTCAGGCAGAGGAGAAATTTGAACCATGGTCTCATAGCCTGGATGTCAGTCTGTTCTAGTGGGCTGAGCATACGGATAGAGGAATTTCCAGTCTCTTAAACCTAAAAAGTTGAAGTATTAGATATGTGGTAAGTTTTCTTAGATAGCTAAGGACTAAGTGTTATTGCATCTGCCGTACATATCTAGGTAACTTTCTTGTGTAAAATTTGTTTATTTAGAGAGGAACATATGAGCCGAAGAGACATTTGTGGTTATGAATTTCATATTCATATATATAAGGTAAGGTAAGTTGTACATAGGTATTTAGAACCAGAAGTCCTTAATAACAGTTTTTCATAGATCTAACCTGTGGCTAAGACAGTTTCAAGTCTCCTGGAGAGCTAGCTGCTATACCAGTCAACCAGTTTCCCTTTCCAGTTCAGACAAGAGAGTGAAGTATTACAGATATTTTTTTGTTCTAATTGGTCTAAATGAATCAATAAATACTTAAATTTAAGAAAGTTTTCATTAGTTTATTGATATGTCTTGAAAATTTTCAGAACATTATTATGGCTAATGGTCTTTATGGGAGATATCTAAAATGGGATTTGAGTTATATTTTCAATTGCAGATATTTTAGGGAAAATATGTCACTTTAAATGTTTCTGTGATTGTATCTGTGACTCAAGTTTCCTTGATGAAATCAAGAAAATCTGTTAATTAGTTTTGTACCTCTGTCTCATAGTGGAAAATAGACCTTTGTGGGAATCTACCATTTTCCACATTTCCAGGTTTCCCAATGAACCAGACAGTTATTGTTTATATTAAATATATATATAATATTATATGTATGTATTAAATATATTTTATATAATATATATTTAATATATTTAGTATATTAAATATAAAATAAATATACATTAAATATATATGAAATATTAAATTCCAAGATCCCAGTACCTGAAAAGTTATATAAATTCAGAATCTCTGTACATATATATACACTATATATAAATATAGATATGTATATTATATAGCTTTATCAAAAAGTTTAGACATAGGACTGAATGGAGTTTAGATCCTGATACTAAAATTGTAGCCTGATATTCCCAAAATTTATGTAGTGCAGATATAAAATTGTTTGTATAATTGTTTATATATATACAATTGTATAATTGTTTGTATAATTATTACCTTTGGCTCTGTATCTAGAAAAGTAACTGATTTTAAAATTTATTTTCTCAATAAAATTGTTTTTTTATTTTAACAAGAATATAAGTGCTGAAATAATTTCTGGGTTGGCATTTGTTTCATTAGAATTCAGTCATTACTTTTGTTTGACAAAATCATTTCATCCTGCAAATACAAGAAACCATATGGGGTTTTTTTATATCTTGGCCTTGATTTGCTGATGTCACAAATACAACAAAGAGAAAACAAGAGTAATATAATTTAATTTTTTTTCTGTTTAGAAAAACTAATACAAATATAAAACTTTTATCAATATCTGTCTGTAATTATAGTAAAAACATTGACAGTAAACAAAAAAACAAGAAATCCTTAATCTCAGTGACAATTGTCTTGTTCATCTTGCTTACCATTACTCTTGCAATTATCTCGCTTTTCTGCCTCTGGAACATTCCCAGAATGAACTGATTGTTACTGAAGAGGCTTTGAATTGTGACAACCTATTTCACCTGGAAATTGGAGCAAAGTTATAGTAAACTACATTCTATGGCATTGCACTCTACAAGTGTACTTTTTTTCTGGTCATACACATCTACTCATTCCTTTAAGTGATGTTGTTGCAGTTTAATTAGTTTAAAATCTCCTTACACACAGAATCATCCCCTCAGCCACTAGTAGTAAATTTCCTGTAAGGAATTAGATACATGTGTAAAATTAAAAGTTTTCTACTTGCTAATTAAATGAGTATACTCTTTTCAACTAAGCAGAGAAAACTATACAAAGTATAACTGAGGAATCAAACACATGCAAGTTAAAAAACCCAGGAAAATTCCTAGGCCATACACTATGTTTACTATTCAACAAATTTCTAAGTAAAATCTTTTTGAAGGTCTCCTCCAAAACCAAGGGCACATCCTGCCCTTCCCAGTCTTCCCTGTATCTCACATAACCATTATTTATGGGACTGTAAGCAAATATATTGCAAATAATTTTATCATAAAGGACTCTCTTTTAGATGTTTATAACTGTTGTTCCTTTACCATTTAGTCAATAAACCACACTAATGTGAGAAGCCAATTCTCATTTTGTTTATCATGGCTAGCTAGAGACTGATAAAAATATTTCAGATCTCCTAAAGACTTTGAGATTGATGAATCTTCTTGCTGCAGTTCTTGCCCTTTGATTGTACAACTCAATCTTAGCAACATTTTTTTTTTCAATTTTAATTTTCTACTAATTGCCTTGGCTCAAAAATGTAGTGTCCCAACACTGTCAATAGACTTGAAATGACAGGTTGCACTCAACAGACCAATTAGAAAGCCTGTTTGATCTTTAGAAGTGATTATGAGTTTACATCAGCAATGGCTGATTTCTATACATATTGTTGGGATGCAGGATGCATTGAGAAATGTGAACACATTCCTGCATTTTCTGTAAGTAAAAGTAATATTATATTGATTTAATTATGAATTTAAACCTGATCTGGCCCCTATATTACTCAAAAGGCAGAGCAAAGGACTGAAAACATGAACTTGCCAAGCATTGAACTTGCAGAAGAAACAAGAACAACATTACAAAAGAGGGCTGAAAACTAGGGCATATACAGAAACATATATAATAAAGAATAAATAGGGAGGAAAATACTTACAAGACAATAAGGAATAAGAAAAATAGTGCATAACAAGATGATGCAAAATATATTGTGGAAGAGAATATATATATTGTGGAATGTATATAAAGAAGGCAGAGGTGCTGAATGCCTTCTTTGCCTCTGTCTTTACTCCTGCAGGCTTTCCCCAGGAGCCCCTGATCCCTACAGCCCCAGAAGATATGTGAGAGTGATGGAGCACTGGAACAGGCTGCCCAGAGAGGTTGTGGAGTCTCCTTCACTGGAGACATTCAAAACCTGCCTGTGTGATGTACTCTAGGTTGTCCTGCTCTGACAGGGGCGTTGGACTAGATGATCTTTCGAGGTCCCTTCCAACCCCTAGAATTCTGTGAGATATTACGTCAGATATGATATTAACAACAGACGCTTTCTATTAACACTTTCCCTTCCTGGAAATGAAAGGAAGAGCAAAAAGGGAGAAATACTTATAGGTTGGAAGAAATTACAACAGCTGTAATGAAACAATAACAATAATTTAAAAAAGGTATAATAATAATAGGGAAAATAAGAAATATATAAAAATATATATATAATCAAGATCATACCATCCCCCCCCTCCCTGATGACAATCACACTATCACTACTGCTACAGGGCAGTCACTAAGAAAGTCCTAGACTGGGTTCCTGGACTCAGTGACAGGCAGGAACTGGATTCAGGAACACACAGACAGGGAATGCACAGATAGGAATTGAAAGCAGAAGAACAGAAAGAGT